>OX596282.1:39399599-39796907 GCA_951394225.1 Harpalus rufipes
CGGCTATTTATTGACTTCATTTATACAGCAAAATACACCAGACTTAATATAATAGCATTAGAAAATATGATTTTTAATTACATGTACAGTATAATCTTGACAAATTAAATTCTATTAAATACATTCTACTAACAGGTACTAGCACCCCTGCCGAGACTTATAAAACTTCTCATTACGGAGTCAAAAGCTAGAGCCAAATGTTGTATAGCAAAGAATTGGAAAAGGATTAACTTGATTTGTGTTTCTAAGTATTTTCTTATACTTACCGGTAGCCAGTATGAGCAAAAGATTAACTTGTTTTGTATTTCTAAGTATTTTCTTTAAATTTTACACAATGTTAAAAGAATAGAACAAAATGAAATTGTAAATTTAATTTACAGATTCTTGCAAATTTTAAATACGAGTATAATACTATTCCACTTTTAGAAAAATAAATTTCATGAATTATGCCCGGTACTAATGCATAATACTCTTCTTACTTTTTAATATTAAACAAAGTAAATAACTTTTACAGATATTAGTACTTCACCGCTGACAACGGAAGCAACGATTCCAGACAAGGAGGAAACTGAGAATAGTGGAAATATTTCGTACATAGTGCAGACAGAGGAAGAGGAAAATATTCCACCAAATATCCCCTAACCAATTCCAGACGAAAATATTGCAATTATTGATGGTAACTATTTAATTATTTAACAAGCTTGGATATACGAAACGGGATTATAGCATGCAATATTGTGAGTTGAGAAATATTCGTGTTAAATATAATATTTTGCAAAATAAAATTCATATATCATGTAGATAGTAGTATATTTTGAGTAAAAAATCTGATGTAACCAACACAATACCTCCCGCCCTTTACCTATAGGGTTTCGTTGCCGCGTGCCTGATGTCTGGTCGCGAATCTGGGGAATCCGATTCGATCCCGATCAACGCCAAATATTCGAATTTTAAATGGCATAAAATTAACCCTTGTGATACACGCCCGCACAATACATATGTCATTATCATTACCGAAATTTGTGTACAAATCAGATTAGCACACCCAACAATGGATAATATGCCGTGATAATATATTTATTTATTTCTTTATTTAAATACATACCTGCATGTTTACTAATGCTAGAAATTATGTATAATTAAGTTCCTTTCCATAAAACTATTGATATATTTACAATTTTCCTTTTAAAACGTTACTATTATTAATTTGAAATGATTATTTTTTGACAGTGACATTTATCTGTCAGTTACATACATTTGAGCTGAACTATGTAAATATGGAGATGTGTTTAAAGCATAAGCTCCGAGATATAATTTTTATATTACTTTATAAATTTATCCATAAAATGTATAGAAAAAGTATTAAAGCAAACCTGTAGACAATGGAATAATCTTTAATTTTTATAATAATAAATTGCGAAAAAAATACATTTAAACGTATTTTTTGAAGAAAAACTATATTGAGCATCAAGTAAACTATCATTTCCGGTTATCCAATTACCACCAAAATTTAATGGCTTCTTTCCATATTAGAATAAGGTTGCAAAACTTTTCTGAATGATAGTATCTGAATTAGAGCGTAAAGAGGATCCACACACACATACATACACACAGACATAATCGTGAAAATGTTAAAATCGGATTTTAGGGCCCTTAAAACGTGGTCATTTCCCAAAATCTCGATATGCGATTTTTAGCACGATCCCTATATCTCCCTTACCAAGGGTAGCGGGAGGTAAAAATGAGAATAATAAATTTGTACCGTAGCTAACGCTTATATTTTTTTTTTTAGATCCTTCATGCAATAAATGGGCCTCTCCACTTCGTGTAGAAAATACTGAAGGCGAGACAGTCCACATGTAATAATCTTTTTTATTATATTCCCCTTCATAGGATTACCGACGGGATTACTCAGGGAATGTAGAAACTGAACAGTTCCTAACTATTATAAATATTTTTTTTACTAAATAAATTATTTTAATTTATTGTTCATAGCTTTTTTATTAGACTTCTACCTTTTTTCTTTACTTTTACAATATATTTTCATTGTCAGTTTATTTAGGTTAAATTTCGAGCACGTAATAATTGTGAAGTCCCAAAGCCAAAAAAATCTGTTGTGGCCAGCACAATACCTCTCGCCACTTCCTGTTTTGGTTACATAAGTATAGGGCGCGAACAGTCATGTTACATTGTTGCCCTTGACAAGCAATTGTGGGGGCCTGTTTAAGGATGATAATTAGTAATTATGTACATAGATGTCAAATGTCAATATGTATTTTATTTTATGTTTATAATTGACAAGTGATATTTTTTTCACTTTTATGAACTTGGTGTGTATTTTGACCAATCAAAGGGCAGAATTTATTTGTCTATATAAACCAACGCTAGTTTCTTACGTGAAATGAAGTATAACATGTGAATAGATTATTTTGTTTTACTGCACGGATGACATATTTCTACCACAGTCGTCGTCAAATGAGTATGGACTGATGCTCTCAACTTTTTCCCTTCTCCGCACCCTGTCCCTTGCCCTGCAGTGTTGCCGCTCTTCATAACTTAGTACTTCCAACACGACCAGTGTTTTGGCAATAGTGTACAAATTTCCAGTCCATACTTATTTGACGGCAAGTATAACAGAAAAAAGTTCAATGAATTTAAATATTGCGCGCGTAAACATATCAACAGGAGGGAATATCAGACCTTACTTTTTTACGATCAGCTGGTAGGTGACCATTCGTTCAGTGAACGGTCTCTAGTGAACAGTGCATTCATCAGAAAAATTATGAACGTGTTCAGTAGCCACATGTCTGCTGATATTATAGATTTATAGAGAATGTATTTGATGATTTCTATTGAATAAAAGAAAATATTTGTTTGAAAAATGTTACAAGTATATTGTGTAAATTTTATTATTTTTAAAGCAAAAAATTAATTAATGATAAATTGTAACAAATTTGGTATATTGCTCAAGAAATTAAATAATTATGACATTTTGTAAAATAAATATTATTCCTATAAGAAGCATATTGCGGGTGACCTGGCAATACTTTCTATATGCCATGTTTAGTGAAAATAAGTTATTACAGCGTACATGCATCATATGATGTATGTACGCTGGTTATTAGCAGATATGGATTCTGCCTGTGGTTTTGATAAAGTCCCGGAAAACTTTAGCTGTCACATACGAGATATGAGGTATTGCCAGATCATCTCCGTAATATAATAAGGTATTAAGCTATTATTGAAAAGCATTGATTAATCTATTTAATGTTTATATACTTACTGTCTTGAATTAAAAAAAAAAGTATTATATGAATTAATAATAATAAAAGAAAGGCACGTATTTGAACATTCATTATTTTATTCAATTTTGCTCAGTATTTTATGTTCAGTAAAAAAAAAAATTATGTTCAGTATTTTTTCATATTTGTTCAGTAAAAAACCAAACCACAACCATACCTTACCTAACGCACGAAACTCACGCCGACAAAACTTTGTAATGAAATGGGGACTTATACAATTCAAATATTTTGGTCGCCATCTAGTGTGTAAAAAAGTATTTAATAATTAGATATGTAGTGAGCAAGATTTAGCTCTAAGTTTGACGTTTATCACGTGATCCATATTTGGTCCCACGTGATCACGACAACCATTGTTTGAAAATGATGCTGTAAAATTTATATATTTCACCGGCTTATCAGTAGAACATTTTAAACGCCAAAGAAAACTAAATTTAATAATTTAACATCCAGAGACAAATTATGTATGACTTTAATAAGATTAAGACGTGGATATACACTGAAAGAAATTTCATTATTTTTTCCGTGTCTCTCTCAACAGTGGAATTTGTAGTGTTTACATAGATTCACTTCATGTTTTTTCAAATTGAAACGATGAAATCGAATTTGTTTTCCCTCCGTGAGAATCAGAAAGATTCGATTCCGCAATGTTTCATTAATAACAATTACTACACATAATAACTTAACCAAACTTTGCTGACTAAATAACAAATTGATCGATCAACGGGGAGGTGCTGAAGAGGGAAAGCATTTGATCGACTCGGCCATGGTATGTCACCTCGCTCTTTCTAAAAATTTCTTGTCCCTTTCTAAATTATGTGGAGGGAGGTCCGCTGCCGATCCGCCGCCGATGACGTCAAAATCATAAGTCCCCATTGGACGTCGATAGGCGTCGGTATCTTTCGACACTCATCGGAGTTAATTCCCGATGAGTGGTTTCAAGAATTGATCTCAAAAACGACGCTTAGAGTCGCAACGTCGATGGGCTTCGGCATCTTTCATTACCCATTATAGTTATGTCTTGATGACTGGTTGCGAGAACTCAAAAACAAACCCTGGCGTCGCGACGTCGGTATCTTCCGACACTCGTTGAAGTTGATTCCCAATGTGTGGTATTGAGAATTGATGTAAACTTAAAAACGTCGCCTGGCGTTGCGACGTCAATATAAATTACTACTAAACATTTAATTTTATTATAGTGAAAATGATTAGGCAGAGGACTCACGTCATCGACCTGAAAAAAAACCTAACAAAATAAAATATAACGTGTGGAAATTATTGGGTGTTATTTATTTTTAAAAGAAGAAGAAAAAAGTACTAGTATTAAGTAATGTATATATTAATGATATTTACAATTATTTCCAAGTCAATCGTTATTCCATTTATGGAATATAAAATTATTTGAAATAATTGTACTTTATTTTCGTACCATACGTTGGCACTACTAAGAATGATCATGTTGTGTCAAATAATTTTATATTCCGTAAAAGGAATAAGGATTGACTTAGAAATAATTGTAAATTAATTCATATATACGTTTTTTTAATACTAGTATATTTTTTCTTCCTTTTTAAAAAATAAATAACAACTAATAATTACTACAAGTTGTATTTCTTTTTATAAGGATTTTTTAAATACTGAACACATATTAAATTACTGAACATTAGTTATTAATACGGAACATAAAATACTATTCAATTTAAATAATATACTAAATATACACTAAAAGAATTAAGTGTATGAAACAAAATTGAAAATATATTTAAATTTTCTTTAAAAATGAGTATATTTAAAGATGGCACATTTATGGCTTAGGGATTTTTATGAAAAGGAAAGGCATTGTATATGTATCATCATTTATTAAAAAACTTATAAAATGTCATTTCTTCCGGTAACTCAAGCATTTACCTTTCTGTCGCCGCCTTTTCGGGGCCCTGAGCATTTTTCCACTTCTTTCCTTTTCATTTCTTCATCCAGGTTTCTGTTTTCTTCTCGCTTTTTCTAGAATACTGGGATGTTTCTTCACATACTGCTCCAAATTATACAGGGATCCAAACATGCTAATCTTTGTTCCGAGACACATTTCTTTCTGAGTTTTGTTGAGGTTAAGATCGCATTCTACCGGATGGAAGACGTGAATTAGACCAGGGTCGGGTGTACGCATGATTTTGATCTTATTCTTGATTGAGTTGTGGTAGAACTCTACGTCTTCGAAGCCCCAGCCAGTTATGTTTGTGTTAAAACCGCCGATTTGCAAAAAGTCAGTTTTGTAGACGCTTGCTATGCCGAAACCAAATTGGCGCCATATTCCATTAACATCTGTGATGGTAAAATCATTTTCTGGGCGAATAATATCGGAATTTAAATTGAATTCAGGGTTGTAAACGATTTTTGGGTCGTATTGACTGTACACTATAGGAAAATATAGTTGTTTATGTTTGATTGTATTAAGTCGAATACGTAATAATGATTCTATGTTGAAAATTATGTCAACGTCTACAAAAAACATTAAATCGTTTAGGGAACAAAATTCTGTTCCTTTTTGAAGGGCAGGAGCCCGAGAAAATTGACCCGGCATGTTTAAAATTTCTAATTCAATTTTTGAATACTTGTTTTTCAAATCATCAACAAAGTTTATAGTTTTGTAGTAATCGTCAAATTCTAAATTATTTTTATATAAAACTATAATAAGTTTTGTATTTTCTCTGCTTTTAATACAAACATTTTCATATACTTTTAAAAACCGAATCAATGTTGTATATCTACCACTTAGCGGCAAAATAAATGTTATCTTTTTGTCTTTCTGCAAATTTGATTCATACATATTAAACAGACTAGGAATTTTCCGTAAATTCTCTCCCAGATATGAAATATGTTCATGGAAAACTTCTTTTATTTGGTGCAACAGTTTCGGCGTTTGATAAGTCGAGGTTGATGTATAAATATCCTCATCTAAATAATTTTCTTCGTGTATTTCTAATCCAGTGAATGTTTGTTGTAAATAAGCGTGCCTTCTAACAGGTACAGTCATTTTATGGCCCCGATATTTGCGGTATGTGAGTAATAGATCTAAAATTGTGTCAGCTCCATGAATTGGATCGAGACGCCAATATCCATAGATTAATTCTCGATAATCGATCACACGGCCTCGTTGCTTTGAATAGAGATTGATGATTGTCATTACCTTGGAAGACAACAAATAAAATTAATGCAAAGTATAGTGTTTTTCAACTTCGGGTACAAATTTTAAGAGGCAAGGTTACCCCTGTTAAAATATGAAGCGTAAATTCAAATAAATTGTTCCTGTATTAGAACTATTAACATTTTTAAAAAATCAACACTAGACGTGCATACTGATATGAACCTGTCTTTTAAAAAAGTATTACGTATTAGAATCTATTAGTATTTGACTTTGATTTTAATGGAAAACCAGAAATGCTACAGAATTTTGGTTTTTTCATTAAAATCAAAGTCCAGTATTAATAGATTTTAATATATATTTTTTTAAATACAGGTTAATATCGCCAGTATGTATATCTATAGCGTCAATTTTTTTAAAAATTTAATAGTTCTAGTACAGAAACAATTTATTTGAATTTTGGCTTCATATTTTAGTACAAGGGTAACCTTTCCTCTTAAGGAAAAATAATGTCAGAGTAGCTGACATTTAGGCTCGATATTTTCATCTCCCGTTAAACAGTCTGTTAACTTAACTGTCGGTTATAAGAACAATGTAGCTTCAAAAAATTGACACATGTATAATTTGTGCAACTTATGCTAATATAACGATGCTATGTTTTTCTTTTAACTGATAGTTAAATTAACAGACTGTAAACGTAGCAAATGGTGACCTGTCATCTACAGTTTTATGAGTAAAAAAATCTTGATCAACATGGGTCCGATATTCAATAGTTTCCGAGATATAAGGCAGTGAAAAATGAATTTTTACGGCGATTACCCCTGCTATCTCGAAAACTATAACAATTACGACTTCCATTAAATGAGACTTTTTGTTTACCTTTGACAAGTCATGTGAGATGTGGTTTTGTTTCAAACAAAAATCAAATTATTGCACAAAGTAATATTGTGGCGACCTTGACCAATGTTTAATTTTCTAATACTCGTAACTTCTTAACTACAACATACCAGCAAAATTAAGGGACGCCAAAAAAAGTTATGTATTTAAAAAAGTATGAACCTCTGTTTTTCATATTTGGGTTGGTTATTCTACATTTGCAACAAATAACAAATGACGCCATAACACCTAAATATAGCCACTTAATAAAGATTTATTATTATTTATCGAGGTGTTAAATGTTGTTCGGTCTTTAGTTTTATTATTAATTTTTACTTAAAAATAATAATTTTACATTTAAAAAAATATTTTTTTGCTTTAAATATTTAAAATTGAATCGACAACAAAAGCAGGAATGATTGTTAACCCTTGATCTATTAGTGATTCAAATTAACTTTTCCCATCGATTTATAGCCTCGCTGTGACGTCACAACTGGGATGTACGAGCCTGTACAAGTTATCAATCTGTCACTAATACTGCATTGTACACTTTTTAGAGAAATTTAAAAACATGAAACTTGCGTTAAATGATATTTTAAATTATTTAAATGGCCTGTAAAATTTCTATGAAAGGAAGGAAATAATATATACTGGGCATATTTTTAGTTCAAAATTTAACCACCAGATAGAGTTTCCTTAATTTGAAGCGCGAATAGTGGACACAAATTAAACACCCATATTTAATAAAACTAAAGATCAAGCAATATTTAACACCTCGATAAATGATAATCAATCTTTATTAGATGGCTATATTTAGGTGTTATATCGTCATTTGTTATTTGTTGCAGATGTTGAATAACCAACACAAATATGAAAGACAGAGGGTTCATATTTTTACCTCTCGCTAAGAGAGGTATTGGATTCATGCTAAAAATCGCATATCCAGATTTTAGTGTATAAGCACGTTTTAAGGTCCCTACAATCCGATTATAACATTTATACGATGATGTCTGTGTGTGTGTGTGTGTGTATATGTGTGTGTGTATGTGTGTGTGGATGTGTGGGGTTGGTGGAGGTACGATTTCTCAAATTCTATAAGACTAAAAACCTATGTAACTACGGATTCCTCAATCTAACAGTAATGGGAAGAGTTGAATAGGTTCTGGTAACAATTGGATAACCGGAAGTAGTAGTATTTTAACAAATATCTTCTAAATATTATTTTTTGAAAATTTATGTTAATGAATTTGAAAAACGAAAATTTAGAAGAAATGGGGAAAACTTGCTCATACAATGAATTTAAAATTATAGAAAATTCGTAAATATAAAGATTAGGTGTAATTAGAATTTTTTGTGTGTACAAGAAATCTTAAATACAATACTTTTATATACCACAATGGAAAGAGCGCAAGGTATTATGATGGCCACAACAGATTTTTTTAAATAGGTATACAGTTTTTTTGCGTTCCCCTAATTCTGCCAGTGTGTATTTTAGAAATTGAGAAAAGTGTTTCGTACAAAATTTTATTATATTTTTATAGTCTATTTACTGACAGACAAAATTTCGACACTATTTTTGTCAGCTTTTCTTCGATTCTATTATTATAAAATGACCTTTTTCTCGGAAACAGTTGAAAATCAGACCTATGTTGATTAAGCTTTTTTTACTCATTTTGTGAAACATCCTGTATTTCATTATATCTTATATTCTGTTTAAAATATTCTTATGTAATTTAATATTTATAAATTGTATAAATAAATCATTATGATATATTTATTTACGTACAAATAAATAACAAGACATGTGAATATAACATTCGCGGTATTAAATTACAATATTATAATATAGTAATATGATATTCTTACATGCATCAATAAACAAATAAAAAACTAGAAAAATGATCTTTATAAAAATTTATAGATCTACGTCTAAATATTTTAGTTTTAACAAAAAATATTAGAATTCCAATTCAATTCAATTTAAAGTCAAAAAAATCTAACAAAGGCCCATTCTTCACGACTTCGTTCCAGTTCTTTTTTGTTCTATTCTATTCAAACAAAAAATAAATAGAATTCAACCTTACCTCTCTTACAATGTCGTCTAGGCCTTCCCTAAGCGAAGAAATGATTTTGTGTCTCGGATTGAATTCGCCGAGAGGATAAAGAGTCTTGCCGACGATTAATTCCCATTCTAGTGTGTCTTCCAGGTCCTCTGGATTATATCTGGTTAAACCTGGAGCCGTTCCTGGAATAAATTTGCACTTTAAGCACCACTAATTGCAAAAATATATAAACGTCGTAGTGGTCGTAACTCGCAAATCATTGTTTCGTTTAACAGAAAATGAAGATCTCAGTTCTCATCCTTTGATTTTATAATTTCATTTAAAAATGCAAGAAAAATAAGGTAATTAAAGAAAATGAGAATAATATAGAAAAAAATGCTGTTTTAAAGAGGTGTACGAAATATTCTATAATTTTGACGAAGAAGAAAAAAATGATCGATTGAATGTATGGAATAATTATTTGTATATCAATTACACATTTTATTGTATTTAAATAGTTTAATTTACTGAAATAGAAAGGCGGTTTTGATGGGACTGACATTTAATAAATAAAACAATTAATTTGTAAAAAATCGTTGAAAAGATGAAAAAGTTATTTCTAAAATAATTATTGTACAATATTTTTGTCATATTTCGCGTTCACAAAGTGAATTGTGTACCACTGATTTTATCAAAAATAGTGCTACAATAGGTCTGTTCGTTTGTATGGTTTTAGCTGCACGAACTTGTAATTTTTGTGAAAAATATATTCGTTTGTGTGTTCATCAATGGGTTCGGTTGTCGTCGTGCGTATTGCACTAACTTGTCAGAACTGTACTATTTCCCGAGCTAGTACACGTAGTACAGTTTATAAAGTCATCGTAATTTGACAAACGGGTTACTGAGAATTTGTGACTGGCATTATAATTTTTTAAAAAATTGAAATCTATTCTAAATATGAATCAAAAGAATTGTTTTCTTGTGAGAGATGAACATGAAAAAATTCTTTCCAATGAAAACTATAATCTGCACTAACTTATCTAATTTGTGTTCGTTTGTAATTAGAAAATAATTGTGCACTAATTACATGTTGTACAAAGTGTAATACAAACGAAAAAAACCTAATGAAATTTTTTGTACAAATGTTTTTGGGGATTTTTTTAAATTTCTAACTTGTTAACTTAGTCTAAGTGTCAAATAAATATCTGTCATTACCTGCCATTTTATTACTCATGGTAAATTACTAAATTAGTTTTTTTTTTCTATTTTGCATCTGTAACAAAGCTATTACAGCACCCAAAGGAGTTCGTTAATAGCTCGTTTGAGTGTTGTAACAGCCTAGTACAATTTATTTTTATAAAGTTGGTAGCATAGCTGAAATGTCAAAAAATATCAAATGTCAAACCTCACTGAATAAACGATACTAACGATTGTAAAGATTTTTATTTTTGTTTATATATATATATATATATATATATACGTGTGTCCCAGCGTTTGGTTGGCATAGGCGTTTAACATGGAAAAACAATTTTTTCTAAATAAAAAGTGTCTGGCTAACAACTAAGCTACCATATTGCATAGGATAATACTGCGCCCATTTCTACATCTTATTTAATACAGATTACTTCATTATAATAGCGTAATTTAGCAAAATTAGCAAAAATAGTTTCACATTTTTTGTATGTTGTTTTTATTCCCTACTACAAACATAAATAGATGCATATTGTCATGGTCCAGTGGTAACGTTTCGAAGTACGCATCCAAAGATTCTAAGTTCAAACCTCCACTAGGATTAATTTTTTTTTTTATTTTTTTTTTCTTCGTTTTTTCATATTAATATAAAATTATTATTGTTTAGATATCATGTATTAGACAATTAAATGTAATAACACAAATTAATAAGAAATAAAAAAAATAATTAAACCTAGTGGAAGTTTGAACTTAGAATCTTTGGATCCGTACTTCGAAACGTTACCACAGTACCATGACAACATGCAGCTATTTATGTTTGTAGTAGGTAATAAAAACAACATACAGAAAATATGGAATTATTTTTGCTAATTTTGTTAAATTATGCTATTATAATGAGGTAATCTGTATTAAATAAGATGTAGAAATGGGCGTAGTATTATCCTATGCAATATGGTAGCTTAGTTGTTAGCCAGACACTTTTTATTTAGAAAAAATTGTTTTTCCATGTTAAACGCCTATGCCAACCAAAAGCTGGGACACACGGTATATTTAGGGCATAAATAGTTCAAAACACTATTAATTGTTGATATTTAAAATATGTAATTTATTTTTATTTATTTATGAACTCTGTCGGTAAATTAGTTCGAGCTTTTTGGCGCTGATGTCATAGCTAAGTTACGCAGGTTGTGTAGTAGTTCAGACAAAAGCAAAATGGCGGCAGAGGAGAAATGTCAACAAGAATTAAGTGTTTATTTATAAGAAAATAGTGTTTTAAATATAAGATGTGTATAATTATATAGTTTTACACTTTCCACATCCTTTTCAGTTAATTTTATACAATAAAATGTAAGTAACTTGTAAAAAAATTATATTTGGTTATGACTATGAAACCTGACTTTTTTCATTGTTTGTTTTTGGAATTATAAAATGTATTTTCCGTAATTTCACGTATTTCAGGTGGAGTACACAAAAAATCGTCTGTATTAATTTTTAATTTGATATGAATTTGATTGTAAACAACACGAGACAATTTTAAATTCAAACAATTGAATTTTCAAATGTCACATTATTACCAACTAACACAAAATTCTCTAAATTTTGAATTTACGATTTTTTATTTAAAAATATCATAAAAAGCGCAAAATAGAAAAAATAGTATAAAGAACTCATGTCATAATTGTCGATTATTTTGTTCGAAGGTTTGGGCAACTCTGCTACGCGTCGTTACCCAAACTTCCTTCTCACAAAATAAAATGACAATTATGACATTCGTTCTTTAATATACTATTATAGTAAAATATTTGCATCAAACAGCACTCTTTTAAATTAAAATTCAAAGTATTTGTTTGTAGGTTCATAACATAAATATAAATTTTAACTCTAACCTAACTTGTATTTATAAGTAACTTGTCAAAATGTCAAAATAAATTAAATTTCAAATTGTTATTGCATGGTTATAGAAAATGTTAGTGTTACCAACCTTGATGTTTTAATATTTTTTTCAAAAAAGAAAAATAGTATGAAAAACATGTATTACAATAACTATATTGTATTTATTTTAAAAAATAAACCAAGAAACTTATTGTCATATTTTAGAAACGACTGTCACTGTCATATTATCCGTCGACAACAGGGGGGTGAAACTGCATTCAGAAATGTGATAACAAGTTTTCAATCTAGTAGTGTTTGGAAATACTTCCTGACCCTTTCATAGATGGCTTTAGTAGTACAGATTTTACAGGGATTCTCAAACTTTAATATCAAAATACTATAAAAAGGTAACATATGTTTGATAACTGCTGTAAATTTCCCACAATTCTCTATTGCATTGTTCGAAATTCTTTGACATTTAAAACTGTTATTTGTGAATTTGTATCTTTAATACAAATTAGTACTTCATCATTCAATATAATTTTCGGTAAGTATATTAGTTTTCATACTAGCATTATTATACGGGGGTGATATAAAATACAACAACAAATTAATAATATTTCAGAAAAAAATCACATGAAATATTTGTAACTCCTGCATAGTGAAGACACATTCTTGCAGAAGTTGACAGTGCCCAGTAGAAGAAATGGTTTATGTAAGTGGACCAGGAGAATTTACATCATGACAGTGCTCTTAGATATTTACACCGTAGAAGAGCAGCAAAATATTACATTATTAGGCGAAAGGACGTGAAGCTTCATAAGATTCATCAAAGAATGTTGAAATAGTATGGTGTCAGTTTTAAGAAAAAAGGAGTATAGAAGAGGGTAGATTTCTTAAAAAGTGGACGAACACCGATAACGAGGTCAATGAAACAGTGCATTTCTGGCAGACATTTAAAGTAAGATCCCTTTTTTGAAATAAAATTCCCTCTTGTAATAATAATTCAAATTTTTGATTCCTTGACTAGTATGTGTGTAAACTTTAATAGTTGTCGCCGTGTAGTTTGAGATTTGTAGTTATTTATTTATTATTTAATTTAAATAATGAAATATATATATTTTTAAATAAAGACATTAACATATTAAGTACTGTAATTTTTTTTTATAGTTCAACATATATTTCACATTTCTTGACAATGTCTTTAATAACTTATCTACTTTCGATAGATTTTTTATTAATTACATTTTCAAGAAATAAAATTTTAAGTTTGGATAATTCAAAATGAATTCATATTTCCCGCCACTTTCTCGGCTGTCAAATTTAGTTCGCCGACCTTTTCATAGGCGGCACCAAAACTTGTTATCACGGTTTATACGGGAGATACCCAATCTTCTACTATATATTTTCCTTAATCTATGGTCGACAATTTGCAAGTGTCAAATAGATTTTTTTCTATTTCAGTGTTCTTATGTTTCTATAAACGCACTGTTTTGTACTGCAAACACGACGTTTAGAAGATCTATAAGCGTACTATTTTTGGCGCCTTTCATGTTCTAGAGTTGGTAGTCATGCTTTCATAACTGACAGATGACAGGTAACCTCAAAATGGTAAGTTGTTGATAATATTTCAACATATTACTTTTAATTATGGATTTTTATACTTTCTTTGGGTGATAGGACTAGAAAGAAATATAATATTAATTTCACAACCAGAATCAGACCTTGAATCATAAATACAATACACCTTGCAATACACTAATTAATCAATAGTTGACAAAATATGAAATTTCAATGTTAGCGAGAAGCGTTACCAACATAAACATAACTAACAAAAAAATACCTAGTCATAATTTGACGTCGCAATTTAATAGTACATTAAAACACAAGTATCATAAAGGCAATCTGTTAACGTACGAGTCCAAGTTTGGAAAACGAGCCGCTAGGCGAGTTTTACAAAGGACGAGTGCGTCAACAGGCCTTATGATACGTGTTTTTTATACTATTTTTTCTATTGAGGTAATTTTACGATTAAATTTATTTAAATTGCGACGTCAAATTATGACTAGGTATTTTTTTGTTAGTTATGTTTATGTTGGTAACGCTTCTCGCTAACAATTGAAATTTCATATTTTGTCAACTATTGATTAATTAGTATTTGCAAGGTGTATTGTATTTATGATTCAAGGTCTGATTCTGGTTGTGAAATTAATATTATATATTTTTCTAGTCCTATCACCTAAAGAAAGTATAAAAATCCATAATTAAAAGTAATATGTTGAAATATTATCAACAACTTACCATTTTGAGGTTACCTGTCATCTGTCAGTTATGAAAGCATGACTACCAACTCGAGAACATGAAAGGCGCCAAAAATAGTACGCTTATAGATATTCTAAACGTCGTGTTTGCAGTACAAAACAGTGCGTTTATAGAAACATAAGAACACCGAAATAGAAAAATAAATTTAATCGTAAAATTACCTCAATAGAAAATATTGTATAAAAAACACGTATCATAAGGGTTGACGCACTCTACATAAAAAACGAACTACAAAAAATACTTTCAGATTCTCGTTGCAATATATTTTTATTGGTTGTTCTTTTCGCCGCATATTGTGAATTTGAAGTAAATTTGAAACAACTCTACACACTACTCATAAACAAAATGAAAAGTAAACAAATCTTAAAGCACTTCTACCACCCTTACAAAAAAATAATTCGAACATTAATGGTTTTTATAATTAGATATTTATTAGTAAAAAATAATTTGCTGTCACTTTTAAATATTATACTATAATAAACGAAACATTAATAACCTAAAATAATTTAAAAATCATCATTTTACATATTATTTATTTTAATTTGAATATCCTAATAGTCGACAATGCAATTTAAAAAAATTACATCGGTACTGCGCACAAGTTTATGTTGTATGATAATAAGATTGTTACTATACTTCATTTCACGTAAGAAAATTGTAGATGGCGCTTGAGAGCAGACCGTTTTTACATGCATTAAATAAATAATTTAAATTCGTGGAACCAAACTTTGAGAATAATAAGTATTTTTATCGGTAAAAATGTACAAGACCTAAATATTAAAAATTACAACAAAACATAGTTAAACATCACTTAATTCTGTACATGTTATCTAATAACTGACGGGCGATTTTTTTTTTCGTTTTTGTGATCTAGCTTTGCATTCTGGCCAATCAAAGGGCAGAATTTATATCCCTATCCAAACCAACGCTATTTTCTTACGTGAAATTAAATATAAACAATAATGGGGTCATTTCACATTTTCTAATTTATTTTTTTCTGGAAAGAATAGGTCAAATTAAATATATAGGTGTATGTTTTACACCTTACAACTTACAAGTATTTAAAATCAGAAATATGATTTTTTAAAAGTTGTATTTAATTTCAAATATTTGGACGCTGACGTTACGGCTACGTCACGGCTTAGTGGATGCGGCAGTAGAGCTCTACCGGTTTGGTTTGGAACTATGATTGTTTGGGTTATCACTTGTCAGTTTGATTTTATATTGTGACAGCAACATATTGTTAACTAAAACATATTTCATACAACTTTTGATATTTATTTTAATAAATGTTTAATTTATATACCTTTACTCTTAACTCTGCTGTCACCTGTCACAATTTTAGGTTAGTTTGTTTACAACCACGTGGATCGTTGTGTGTGTGTGTGTGTGTGTGTGTGTGTGTGTGTGTGAGTAATTCCTGTGTGACGTTACGAATTTTACTGCCGCGAAAGTATATTAGCAAATTAATTAATGAAAAGTCGCATATTTCATATTATTTTATATATTTATTAAATGAGACGGATTTCACGATTTTATAAAAAAAAACGATTTTTTTAAATGTCCTCATTGTTATAGCTCATCTAACAATTGAGACATGTAAATACGAAATTTTAACAATATTCCTATTAATTCTTGTTAAGTAACAATTTCTTGTTTAATAACAATGTACACGTGAATAAGTCCGATTGTGGGATTAACATATCCAAATCCAATGTACGAAAATAGTACTTTCGCTCCGGTTTCAGAGAAAAAACTATTTTTCTATTCCCTTAACATGTAACATGCCTATCATGGTGAAAATGATTAGGCAGAAGACTCACTTCATCAACCTGAAAAAACCTTATAAAAAGAAATATAACTTGTAGTAATTATTAGTTGTTATTTATTTTTTAAAAAAAGAAGAAAAAATATACTAGTATTAAAGAAACGTGTATGTTAATTAATTTACAATTATTTCTAAGTCAATCCTTATTCCTTTTACGGAATATAAAATTATTTGACATAACTTGGTCATTCTCAGTAGTGCCAACGTAGGGTACGAAAATAATCTAAAATTAATTCAAATAATTTTATAATCCTTAAAAGGAATAACGATTGAGTTAGAAATAATTGTAAATATCGTTAATATATACATTACTTAATACTAGTACTTTTTTCTTCGTCTTTTAAAAATAAATAACACCCAAAAAATTCTACGAATTATATTTCATTTTATTTTCAGGTTGATGACGTGAGTCTTCTGCCTAATCATTTTCACTATATACTCGATATGCATTATACGTAATTGTCAAATTACAAACTCTGACACGTAAAGAAAAAAATAAAGTGATACCTCAAACCTAACGTAGTGGCATCCTGTGTAGAGGGAGGTAAAAACAATATATTATGGAGTCAAGTCAGTGCTCAGGGTATAATAAAGTCTAAATAAACAGGACCTATTCTTGGCATAGTTAATATCAAATTTCGGCAAAAATAATACTCTATTTCCTCACCAAGTACATCAGGGTCACCTAGATATCCGGTCTGTCCAATTCGTACCGGAAACAGTTGTATTCTCTCGCTGAGTTTGGCATTGGTCAACTGAGTGTTGTTGATGTGCAATTGTCTCATGGATAGCGCGATGTCTCGATGTAGGTTGACCTTGTCCTGCTCCAAGGATTGAATGGTTAAACCCTAAGAATAAAATACAAACTTGAAATGGTGAGAAAACGGTGTTAAAGTGTGAAGGAAATACTTAATTATATATTTGTAACAGCGCTTCGTTGTAATTAGTGTTATTACAGTATTGGATTACGAAGAACTAGTTTTTCTGTAAGAAAAGCCAAACTATAATACGAATACACGAAAATAGTTTGTTATGTAAATTTTGTACTCTATTATAATATGTATAAATATTTGTTCTACATATTATAATAAATATAATCATAGTTTTTATTTATTTTTTATGACAGCTTTGTCTAGAGACAGATTTTATAGGATTGTGATGTTACCTACATTTGTTACAAATTCGTCTCATATTTTCAGAACCACTGGCCATTTTTTTTTGTTCATTACATTGGTCTGGTAAAAAATAAATGCCAATTTAATCTACTTTGTAGCTCTCGTAGTTCTCGAGATAGCAATGGTGGCCCATTTACAATGAACATTCTGTATACTAAATAATAGGGTGGTTGCAACATTTTTGTATATACAGGGTGTTCCACGACTCGACCGACAAACTTTTACCATATATTCCAGGGGTCATTACGATCAAAAAATGTTATATGACCTATAGTTGAATTCCTCTCTGTTTCGGAGATATCGAAGAAATTAAGAAACAAAATGATAAAAGAAAATTTATTCATCAATGGATAGCTAATTAACACAAAATTACAACAACTGTTCAAAATGAGAACCGCCATTTTCTAAACATACAGCTATCCTTCGAGTAATAGAATGTTGCCAGTTAATTACTGCCAATTCATTGTATGGTGAGGAACAATGCGATCTGGGTATCGCCTAAGGTACTCCGCAGCTGCAGCACGTCCACTTACATTGCAAAAACCATACACGAAAATCATATCGGCATATTCAGCATTAGTAAAATGCGGCATAATGGCTTAAATTAATAAGACAGCACAAAAATTATTCAGCATTAACTACGATAGTAAACACGTCATTAAACTGTTTTTTTTTGTTAAACAAATCCGTCAAAGCTAACTCAATTATCATTTTTTTTAAATTTCTTCGATATCTCCGAAACAAAGAGGAATTCAACTATAGGTCATATAACATTTTTTGATCGTAATGACCCCTGGAATATATGGTAAAAGTTTGTCGGTCGAGTCGTGGAACACCCTGTATATATAATATAACATTAAATCCTCGTAATTTTGCTTAGTTAAACATTATTTATCGGGGAAAAAATTATAATAATTCCTATAAATAATGAATTATCAATTGTTAAAAAATGTGTATATTTTCAAATATATCACGTGATTAAAAACATAGTGTGACGTCAAAAAGCATTCGCGGCAGCGCATCCAAGGAAACAGCTTCAAATGTCAAACAGAACAGCACATGTCAAGTTTTGTTTACAAACGACGGGGATGAAAGAGACACGCTGACACGCAATGGGAAAGTTTAGCGTGATTGAAATTACATGTGAAATATTTTTTAATCGTAAATATATGAATTATTATAACTTAAAATGTAATTGAAATTTAAAATTATGTTCCCATTTATTTATAATTAATCATTTATCATTGAAATTTTGTGACGCCACAAGTGACTTATGCGTATGCCTAGAAAGGATGGTGAGACCTGACTTCTTGAACGTATGTTGAGGCATTACACTACATACTGCTGGCTAGTTCACGTGGGTTTGTTTACGTTTTCGCGGAGTGAGGTTATGAGTTTTTAGTTCGAATTGGAATTGTACTTGTTTTCAAAATTATTATACGATATTTAATATTGAATACAATAATGCACTAAATGAAATAAATAGAACCACTCGTTTGCACAAAAAGAACAACAAAACTATAATAATCGCAGCACAGAACTGTCACTGCTTATAAACGTCAAAACATGTGGATGCCATTTTTAAAACTTCCTGTTGCCTTGTGAATCCAGCGCGCACCTGCTTAAGGTAGACTATACGTTCTCCATGAACTTTTGTGACGTCATTATTTTAGAAAATTTCATTTTTTGAGAAATCTATGCATCTTAGTGATATACAATATAGAATATCACTTTTGAAGAGATTCTTAATAAAAAAAATACGCTAAACTTCCTCTTTGCACGCGAAGAACAAGAAAGATTGCTTGTGTTCCGGCAGTCAATAGGAATAGGTGTCTTCCTACGTCATACGAGTGGGGGGGGGAGTAGTTTTTGCCTAGAGTTTTTAGCGCGATTCATTTTAATTGAATATTTAAAAAATATATATACAAAAACATTTTTTTTCAGTTTATTATGAGTTAATTTGTATAATCTTTCACATAAAATAATAAAAAAATGTGCAACCATCCTAGTATTATATTTTCTGTAATGTTTGTACATTTATTAAATTGGGGTTTTTCCTGTTTCGCCTTGGAGACAAATTCTAAATTGCTCGCACTCGCTAAGTAATTTTGACTCAACTATACATACCGTTAAATGGCAATATTTGGTACATTAGGATCCAATTGTATGTAACCGAACTTTTTCACTTTTTCTCGGCAGTGTGAAGGAGTAGTTACTTAACCGGAAATGCATTACACAAATGTGTTTTTTACTTGTGGTTCATTTAATGACTGTTCTAAATTTATTGTTCATTTCGAAATGCAATAAGATAAATTAATTAGACAATCAAATCAAAAAGATCGTAAATCCGACAAAAAACAAATTATCTGATGCAATAATAGCCGCAATGTTTCAAGAGAAATTTTATTGTTTACTAGTTATTTGTATTGTAATGAGTAACCATAAAATTAAGAAATACTTCTTAGAAATAACATTTGAAAGTAATGGCGTGGCGAGTAAACATCTATTTTGTGAAAAATAAATGGAAATACATTTGCATCTGACAGTTGTACGGTGGATGTAAAAAAAAGATAGTTATGTTCAATTATGTTTATGATTTAATAGCAATTGTTTATTAGCTGTCATCTCTTTTCGATTTGTTTAGAACTCTTAGGAGTAAGTTAACATTATTAAAGCTTCGTATCATAACAATGTCAGTAAAATACTTTTACGTCCAACAAAGGAAATTATTGACAACTCATAAACAAATGTTACTGTGATAAAAAAGTTATCTTTTAAATAAAATACTAGATTGAATGTATTTTAAAAATTACACAACGCAGTCACTCGAATTTTTTTTTTGAATATCTTTTATTAGAAAAAAAAATATTTTATCACTTGTACCGCAAATAACTATTTTCGCGATTGATTTTTTTTAATGGTTACGATACGGTTTCCAAGGCAGTCCAGTAGGTTTTATTTACACTGGCTTGCAAAAATATCGCGTACATCTTAAAAATCAAGTAACCGATTTTTTTATCACTTTAGCTATGTAAATATTTTAAAAACTAGCAATTTACCTACTATTAAATTATTAATTTATTCCACAAAAAAGTATGTATTTGAATTTCTGTTAATTTTGACATCCTAATTGACACTAGTGACATTAAAAAGTTAAAAATCAAGATTGACCCAATACAGCAAAAAATAGGCGTATACAGTAAAATTTTTGAAAGATGTCCGATCAAGGTCGTCTACAAATTGTATGAATTCAGATTTTTGCTTCGCGCATTATGACAAATTCAGTAGTGTCGTTTGCTTAGTTTTCATGAGGGTACATAAGATACTACTGTTATTTTATTATTATAAAATTATATGTTACAGTAAAAGCATTCAAAATTCAAAAATAAGTCAACTGGTAAGTTTATTATCAAATGTAAAACCAAATATGTGAAAAATAAGATACTGACACAATGTCAGTGTCAGTGACACTGCCACAAAATAACGTTATTCGTGCGGCTATGAATTAAGGTAATGTATCTGAAATAATAAATAAACTTACGTTACAGAGAAAGTATTATCAACAACGAGTAGGTATCATTTTAAAGTGGAATGTCCTAACTTAGTCGAAACAATATGAATTTTTGAAAGACAAGCGTGTTATATCTATCCTTATCGCACATGCTTTATAGCCTTTGCAAAGGAAAGAGATAAATGTATGGCAATTTGTTAATTCATTCATGATACAGATGACCTTGATCGGACATCTTTCAAAATTTTTACTGTAGTATGGTTCACGAAAGATGATTATTCAAGGTCACTTGTTCGAAGAAAGAACACACCACTTTATGTAGTAGTAAATTTATCCGTAAATATTTCATGTTGCGCGCCTAAGGGTACAAATGTAGTGAAATTATCTGCAAGTAATATTATATTAGACGGCTTATAAATGACCTTGAATAGTCATACGCGATTTTTTTTGCAAGCCTGTGTACAAAAAATCACAGCACAGAACGATGTAAACGGTGAGCAATTTGACGGTGATAAAGGTACATGTTAATCCAGCTTTAAAAAAAAAATTAAATTAATTATTACGACGGTCACGCTAGAATTACTGAGAATAAAACACATGGTCTAAATTTTCTAGAATTTTATTTTAAATATGTTCAAAGTAGTTCCCTTCAACAATAATACTACTTCACCATTTTTACCTTCCGTCACCTCTAGGTAAGGAAGGTATTGTCTTTGGTCAAAAAAATCGGTGGTGAGTTTTCATTGAATAAGCACGTTTTAGGGTCTTTACAATACGATTTTACTATTTTTACGATGATGTCTGTATGTGTGTGTGTGTGTGTGTGTGTTAGTGTGTGCGTGTGTGTATGTGTGTATGTGTGTGTGTATGTGACCGCCGGGTCGTCAACGATATCTCCAATACTAGTATTCCAAAAATTACAATTCTTGCGTATTCGTATTCCCCTTCCTTACAACCATATGCAGATTTGATTAGATTTTGGTTATAATTGGTCAACCGGAAGTACCCTCATTTGAAGATTTTAACAGTTTTTCTTGAAAAACTCAGTTAAATGTTATTATAACTTAAAGAATATATTATTGTCTATACGATTTGATTGCATTTTATATTTCATATTCAACAGATATAGAGTTAAAGAATAATAAAGATAAAAAAATTCATATAAATTTCATAATTCAACCAGCTATGCTAACTTAACCATGGAAACTGCTAATATATTCAGGTAATTCAAATTGACAGATGTCAGTATCAATAAAAAGCAAGTAATTGAATGAAAGAATAAGGGAAGTAACGATAGTGTTAGAAGTTTCTAGATATAAGAGAGACGATTACATTGGTTTGAACATGTCATGAGGAGAGATGAATATATTAATAGAAGATAGAAGAAACATAGGAAGACCAAATATAAGATGAAACGACTGTATTGCAGAAGACTTGAGAGAAAAACAACTGAATGAGGACGACACGCAAAACAAAAATGAGTGGAAGAAGAAAATAAAAAATAGCGACCCCCTAGCGAATGGGAAAAACTAAAGAAGAAGAAGATGTCAGTGTCAAGTGCAGTTTGCATAGTTTGTTTATGAAATAACTTTACTGGAAATATAGGATCTTTTGCAAAAAAATTATGTATAGGGCGCGTGCAGTGACATGATTTTGGCAAGCAGATATGGGAACCCGTGCCAAAATGACAGCAATTAATTATGTCCATAACTGACAAGTGTTATAATATTTCATTCAAAATTTCATAATTTTCTTATTTCATGTGGTTTGTTTGTTATCAGGAATATGGAATTCAGTTGCCGAGAAAGGGAATCACAATACCAAAAATTTAGAATCTTTTGCAAGAAAATTTATGTATGGAATTTGTACATAATACACAGGATTGACGGAAGGTATTGTGCTGGCCACATCAGATTTTTTCCTTCCAATTTTTAAAAGTTCCCAGCTCCCATCCAATCTTGTTTTGGGATGCTTTTCTTTAGGTAAAAACTTTCTATCCCATAAATTTTAAATAAGTTAAAAAAAAATAGCCAAAAGTCGCACATTTTCGAATCTGGTGAGTATGATAGGTGTTTTTTTTCGCCAAAAACTGAAGGAATTGCTCTCAGGTTAATTCTATATTTTCACGCACTACGATACTTTAAATAATTAATTAAGTTGTAACTAACTTAATTTTAGCAATTTAATTACAAATTATAGGCAAATCACTGTTTAAATTAATAGTGCAAATTTTGTTTTCCACGTCCTATCTGACAATATCTTAATAATTCTAGCGGGACTTTCGTATTACAGGTTAATAATTATATAAAATAAATTCTTTCCTGTTCTATATCGCCTCCTTCGTATGAGTTTATAATTTATAAAAAATGTTTATCAATAATCTACAGCTTCTTTAATTAATTTAATATCGATAAAACATGTGATTATGTGTTTATTTATACGAGGAAGTTTTTTTGTGGCAGTACCTAACAGCATAATTTTAAAGCAAAACATCAATTAGAACGAAGATCACGAGCTGATGTATTCATACACAACTTTATTTGTATTTGTAAAACTAGTTAACGAGTTTGCTTAGCTGTACTGGAGTTAAAATACTTTGCTATGCTACATAAATATCATGGTAAATGGACCGAGAAATATTCAGGTTTTGCTTATAAGTTTTTGTTATAATAAGTGAATTATTTCAAATTATAATCTGAACAACTGTAATTTCTGTAATAATTTTTCCATAATAAATATGGGTGTCTGTGAGTGTGAGATGACATTTTGTAAACGCCCTGCTTGGTAAAAATATATGGTTATTAATTACTGTGAACTGAGTTAACCCTTGTCTGACAATAATAATTTTATACCATGGGTGTCCAAAATAGGGTCATATATTTCCCGAATTTTTTAAGCGACATTTTGTTATTAATAGGAGAATATTTATTAATGTTTTATTTTGTTATATTTATTAAACATCCTTTATTAATAATACAAATTTGTATTTGTTTAATAATTAATTTTTATATTAAAAGAAAACATGAAAAAATATAAAACAAAACATAAAATTATTCTTAATCTAAATATACAATAACTTAAATAATTATAATTCAATCAAGTACACAATATATTTCAAAATTTACGCTCCATTTTCATCTTGATCAATATAAACAAATTATTTCCTTTATTACTTTATTTTTTATGGTTATTAAGTCCTCATATCGAAAACCAAAATCGGGTCATCGTAGACCCAAATTAAAAGACTCAATACTTCTTAAACTTCTATTAACGAACATTAAATGATGTAACAAATTATTAACATATTTTAGGAGAATTCTCAAGAGGAATTGTTTGTAATATTTCTATCATTTTGGGAAGACAAGGGTTAAACAGATTAACACGTTCAGCAACGGGTAACAAGTCGGCGTTAAACTTACACGCCGATTTTAAAACTGTAATTTTGATCACATCTGTAGCTTACAGAAATTCTGTAAACACTTACAGTTCTTGTAAATTCTTAGTGATATTGGGACATTTCACTACGTAGAGATGGCGTCGTGCATCAACGTCAAACCTTGGACAAGGGAGCACATTTGTTTACCTTCCATAAGCGTATCATTGCTGTCAGTAGTTTTTCTTTGATTCTTCTTGTGTTTCGACTTTTCTTTGAGTGTTTATTATTATTTTAGGTAGAGTATATTCCTTTATTTCCTGTTTTATTAATTGTAGCAGTAGATTAATTATTATTTTTCATTTTAAATACTTTAGTTAGTAGTTTTTAGGTTATGTATACAGTTTATTATTTCTTGTAGGGGCCAGTTTTACAATAAATATTCAATAGTAGTAGTTTAATTATTTACAAACATTAGTTCTATTACCTATTTTCCACTATTAACTGTACGCGCCTGTGTAAACGTATACAAATAAAATAAAGTTGCTCCTTTGTTTTAATTCCAAATTTCGCCACCAGGTTCGCATTATTATTGAAATATCCCAATAAACTTAGCCGAAGTTTACAGATCATTTTTAATAAAAGTGAATGACCAACAATATTTAACATTTATTGGGTATTTTATTACAAAATGAAAAGAATATGTAAATTCTTATAATAAAAATCATTTCAGTAATTTCTTTGGCAATAATAATAGCTCAGGAAATTGCAATTCTATTAATTTCTCATAAATGCAACTGTACAGACAATACGGGTTAATTATTAATAATTTTCTTACGTTTTTGTAATTTATTTCTTCAACAAAACTGCACTTCTAGGATATCATTGAATTTGTAATTTTACGTAGATTCCAAGTATATAAAATATATATAGATGTTCCATTTGGTATATGAAAGATAATGTCATTTCTGATTAAAACGGAAGCGCTACCATCATATCAAATATCATGATTTGTAAGCTCCTAAGCCTAGTTTACAAATATGCAAAGAGAATTAAAAAATAATTATAAATAAAAAAAGTTATTTTGAGTGACCCGTTTTTCAGTGTCATCATATAATATAATATCGTAAATTGTCAAAATATGCTATTTAACTGCGTTTTTTCAAGAAAAACTGTTAAAAACTTCAATTAAGAGTACTTCCGATTGACCAATTATAAGCAAAATTAAATCAACTCTCCATGTGGATGTACATATAAGGAATATGAATAAAATATAATTTTTAGAATTGTGGTATTGGAGTTATCGAAGGAGAAATTTTTGTCTCACGCACGCACGCACACACACACACACAGTTTTTTGACCACACATATGGCCGTATTCCGAGTGCACTTTTACAATAAAAGCGCTTTTATGGAGCGCGCTTTTACATTATATTCATATGAGGAGTGTGCTCCATAAATCTACATACAGATATCATAGTAAAAACAGTAAATTCTTATTCAAGGGACCCTAAAACGTGCTTATTATTTAAAAACTCACCATCGATTTTTTTGACCACACATATGGCCGTATTCCGAGCGCACTTTTATAATAAAAGCGCTTTTATGGAGCGCGCTTTTACATTATATTCTTATGAGGAGTGTGCTCCATAAAAGCGCTTTTATTATAAAAGTGCGCTTGGAATACGGGTCAATACCTTCCTTACCTATAGGTGAAGGAAGGTAAAAAGATTTCTTAAATTTTTTGCAACACCTCATTGTATTTAAAGTGAAAAATATATTTTTAGACTATTTCACTCATAACTTTATAAACTAATCCACATTGAGGATTCTACCTAGTTACCAAGTTTTATTTCGACAAAACACCGTCACAAAAAAAAGGTATCCTTCGAACCAATAAGGTGCTGTATTTTTACAAGTGAGTTTTGATAAGCGAAATTTTTTTGACGTTTTAAGAGAACCTAGAAACATTTTGTTTATATACCTGTCAAAGTGCGTATATTTTCAGTGTTTTCAGTTTTTATTAAAAATGAGTCGATTCGGACAGGAACCTGTTCAGAACATTGAAAAAGCAATCTTAAATATAACACCTAAAACACAATAAAAATTTAAAGATTTTTGTCAAAAAACTAAATTATTACCTGATTTTAATTTTGGAAATACTCATCCGAATACCATTCGTGGTTAAATTTTATCCTGGCAAAATTTTCCGATTGCTTTACTTGAGCCTGTTGCTAATTTTTTTCGTGACATTGATCAAAAATCGTGATTTTTTTGTCAATGCCACTCAATAAATTGCTTAGGCAACCAGCTCTCGTAACAATCTGAATTTTTTTCCGGCAAAAATTTACCACTAATGATATTATATATGAAAATTATTGTTTTTGTAATAATTAATAATTTACAAATAACGGAAAATTTAGTTTTTACTTCCTTGTACGTAAGTAAAGGAAGTATTGTAATCGCGAAAAAATTCGGTTTTCAGATTTCAGCGGAAATATCCATTTTGATCATCCCTGAATCCATTTTGACTAATTTCATCGCGACGTCTGTACGTACGTACGTCCGTACGTTCGTACGTACGTACGTATCTCGCATAACTCAAAAACGGTAAGCCGTAGAAAGTTGAAATTTTGTATTTAGGACACCTATAACATCTAGTTGTGCACCTCCCTTTCTGGTTATTACACAATTTCCAGAAGTGGTACTTTACATGAAGCCTATAATAGATTTTAATGAAAAACTGTTTTAAAATATAATCCAAAACTTTTCAAATTTGGTATACAAGACTTTTATGTCAATCGAAATAACATAATAGATTTTGGTTAAAATAGGCTAACCGGAAGTGGTACATTACTTGAAGTTGTTAACAGTTTTTCTTGAATAGTATGATTTTATTTTGTTTTTAGAAATAAATGCTTCAAATAAAAGTTTTAGAGAATTAATTTCTGCGTCTAGCACATCAAGTATTATTAAATTAGCCTTATGTATAAGCGAGATATGTAAATTTAAAAATGATGTACTTTTTTGTTTTTGTAATAAAGCTTGCTATGGATTAGGACAAAAAAAAGTTCATGTCAAATTACGTTAAATACGTGCAATTTTATGATTCGTACAATAACAAATATTATATTTTTATTGTGAAATTAGTCCTATTCATTGTTGTAATCAAATATTTCTTTGTTGTAATCAACTCTCTTTAGAAAGAACCGGGTTAGATTAATGTTAATTTAAAAATGATAGTAGTAAATGAATTATTTTTTGTTCTATATCAAAATATTTCTCGGGCTTGGCTTAAGCCTGTCAATATTTTGTAATTTAATTATTAAAAAAATATGTATAGTATAATAATCGTACAAGGAAGTCGTGTGGTGTACACATCAGATTTTTTAATTTAGTCTGCTACCATATATTCAGTCATAAAAAAATATTGAATTTTTTTTTGTGTTCCTCTAATTTTGCTGATATCTGTATATTTCAAAAATAAAAATAGGCAGGTAAATTGTTGGTAAGTTGTTTTTTTTAATTATTTTCTATTGGCTGTAAAATCAAAAAGAGAAAGATCAAATAAATGCAAAATACACTGGGGTTGCATCCCCCTTAAAACATTAAAATGATTTTTTATTCTTCTGATAAATAGACCCAAAAAGTAGTGGCCAAGGCCAACTAATAATTGACACCCTGTATATACTAATTTATGTTCAATTTGTTGTTGTTTATTATTTATGTTTGTAAATATATATGTAGTAAAGTATTTGAAGCATTGAAGCAAGTCATATTACACGAAAATAAACCTATGAGGAAACAATTATATAGTCCATTTTTTAATGTCATTTAATCTGTTAATACCGTAACCTACATTCGTCAATAAATAAATTGCTGAGTCCGATATACTTAGATTTGTTTTATTTGATAATGACACTACCTAACTGCTTAGATTGTTTATGCTACTGCCAATTTGGTTTCCGACGGGTATAGAAAATAGAGAGTATTATCTCCTAGATAAACATTCAAGATCATTTCAATTTTGCTAGCGCCAGCATTTATATTATTTTCTATCATTATGTACTTCAATCGTAAATGTGTTTATCAAACAATAAAACATGCAAAACATATTATAAATAATTTTTGTTTGTAATCACCTGATAGTATTACTCACTGTAAGATTACAATTCTTGGTATTCAAATTTCGTTTGTCATCTTAGAAACTTGGAAATAATAAATAATAGTTACGATTCCTGTTAAATAATGATATATTTGATGCACTTTTGGATGGGTATTTTACACGTACTTTTGTTTTACCAATAAAATAGGGAAAACTCAAACTCTCAAAAAAAAAAATCTGATGCAGCCAACACAATACCTTCCGTCAATCCTGTGTATTATGTATAAATTCCATACATAAATTTTCTTGCATAAGATTCTAAATTTCCAGTAAAATTATTTCATAAACAAACTATGCAAATTGCACTTGACACTGACTTCTTCTTCTTTAGCTTTTCCCATTCGTTATTTTTTATTTTCTTCTTCCACTCATTTCTGTTTTGTGTGTCGTTCTTATTCAGTTCCTTTTCTCTCAAGTCTTCCGCAATACAGTTCTTCCAACTTATCTTTGGTCTTCCTCAGTTTCTTCAACCTTCTATTACTAAGCTATTCATTCTTTTTTCAATATATTCTACATCTCTCCTCATGACATGTTCAAACCAATGTAATAGTCTCTCTTGTATCTTTCTAGAAACTTCTAACACTAAAGTTATTTCCCTTATTCTTTCATTCCTTACCGTATCATCCGTGTCTTCCCCTACATCTATCTCAACATCCTCATCTCTGCCACATTCATTTACTTTTCATTAGGTGCGTTCAATAAGTCCCAGGAAAACAAGCAATCGGAAATAAAATTTGTTGAACGACTTTGCTAGCCTAGCATTTGCTTGATTTGCTCGCAAGCAAACCAAGCGCCAAATTTCTCGCTTGTCTTGCTAACTTATGAAATATAATGGCGGGAAATGCAAATTATACAAACATGAATTTAACTTGTACTGTTTCTATCTCATTTTATAGTGTGTTTATATCAATTAATTACACGTCAAAAAGGGTTTCAAAGTTTTGTGATGAATGTTCATAACATTGTTCAATTTGAAATATTTTCTTAGACCTAAAAAAATGTTCAAAATTAATTCCACTATCTGCAAATAACTACCTATCTATAAATTCATTTTGAATAATTTTTCAGACCAATAAAAGGAATATGAGAGATACACATGTTATATTTGACAACTGTATAACTTTCTCGATGACATTTGTGAATATCAGTTCGTCATATAGCTAGCAAATCATTCAGTGTACTAAGCAACAAGTCTCGTTTGCTTACCTAGCATTTGCTTGAACTGCTTACTTCATTGAACGCACCTATTGATACTGACATCTGTCAATTTGTATTATCTGAATATATTAGCAGTTTCCATGGTTAGCATATCTTCAGCAGCAGACTTAGGACAGAATGAGTTCCGTTCCATATTTCACCCATTGCAGTCTATGAAGCATTGCGCATCTTGACTAGCGCTATGAGGATCCGACTCCGAATACCCGGATTTCAAAATATCCGTTCCTCGGATATCCGATGTTCGGATATTGAAGCGGATATCCGTAAATTTAATTCGGATCCGGAACTGGACTTGGATCCGGATTCGATGTTTTATTTATGCATCCGGATCTAAATTTCAATTCTGGATCCGATTCCTCATTTTGAATGTGAAGGCAAACCCCTCTAAAATAGCCAGGCACTTTGTGCAAATGTAAACAAAAAGAATTTATACTTTCACAGAGTCTTATATAGTAAATGATGAATAAAAAAAGTATTACACATATAAAGTAATATTCGTATTCGAATCTAAGATGCGATACTAAAATCCGTTTCCAAGATTCAATATTCGAATCCGGATGCAAGATCCGATACTCAGAGTCGGATCCAAAATCCAATACTCAGATTTGGATCCAAACTCCGATACTCAGATCCGGATCCAAAATTCGATACTGAGATTTGGATCCGAGATCCGGATACCTTAACATTCAATTATCCGGATATTTTTGGATCCGAAACCGAAACTATCCGGATCCGGATCCCACTACTAATCTTAATCCAACTGTCAGGTAAGAGTAGATTTCATATAAATTTTCCGAATTTCAAATAATAGCAATCAAAATCTGGACAGCCTGTGAATCAACTCTTCAATAAACATAAAATATTCATGCTATATTTATTTAAGTCACATTCTGATACATATTTGTATCTTCTCATGAATTTTAAATCTCTTTTTAGTGTCACATATCACGTAGTGTTTGTATATAAGCCACCTGGTTGTTACCCAGTACGCATATTAACAAGCCCTACCTTAACATAACTGTGTAGACGGTACATATGAGATGGTTGCTTGACAGGATGCATTGTGATGGCTCTATGGACTTCCTTCTGTTTTAAATCGCCGGTAAATGCTAGCCCGCCGCTTTGATTATGGTACAGAATATTCTGCATCTGTAAAGAGAAAATATATTCAACTTCTAATTTAGTGATTGAATTTGTTTTGAATATAGATATCTGTTATTCCATGTTTTATTGATGACATAATTTTGTATTCCATGTTTTATTGATAACATAATTTTGTATACAATGTAGATTTGTCAAGGGGTTACAGCTTGTAGAGAGTACCGAATTATTATAGACAAAAAAAAACATTTTATTTGTTTTTCTATGCCCGAACCAAGCACACCCACATATATTTTAAATAAGGTCGAGGAATAGGAAAAAAATACTTTTACGTTTATATCGTATTGTAGGGAGGGACTCTAAAACGTGTGTATTCATTAAAAACTCACCATCGAATATTTTGACCAAAGACAATACCTTCCTTACGGAAGGTAAAAATGCAGTAGAGACTCTTTAATCCGAACCCACATTAATCCGAACATCGTGCAGAAATAGGTGATCCGAACAGACTCTTTAATCCGAATTGCGGGATAAAATTTCCTCAAGCGCAACGCCAAGAGCTCGTGATTTTTGAAACAAATTATCAAATTTTGCTTTAGTTTCCATCCCCGAAGTGGTGGGATGTGATTGGAACTGGTGGATGTATGTGCATACATTGTTTAATAATTAATAATACATAATTTTTCGGCGACTGGCGATCAAAGCCGAAATAAACGCCCGAAAACAAACAATTTTTTTTTTCAGAATTATTTCTTTATTATTCGACAGGACACTTACACTACAATTATAGACTAATATTACATAGCAATATGAACAAATAATGTAAATATTATATAAAAAAATCTGATGTGGCCAGCACATAACCTCTCGCCGTATATTTTACCTGGCTGTATGCATAAAGCAAAGAATATTTTTATAAATACAAATAATATATTCATATAAATCTATGACGTATAAACTTCTTTATTATTCAATAATAGCATGTCTCAACATGAAGATATTTTACCATAAATTATGTTACAATAAATTACAAAGTAGAGTTTACCATATATAAATATTAGGCTGGTAACTGCAATTTTCAATTCGAACAACGTTGTTTACTTTCTCTTCATATTCTTCTAGTAAAAACATTAATTTTGGGCGGTCTAAAATGTATATATGGATTGTGCATCTATTCTTACATATCTTCTTTTACATTTTATTTTTTCATACATGTTATATCTAAATAACACTAATTCCCTTTAATAAAGTGACGGATAGATTGCACTCCGATTATTCTTATATCGATGTGTAATTTTGTCAATATTTACAACTTACTTGAGAAGAATTTGATAGCTTTTTCGCAATTCAAAGTTACTCTAGTCTATAGTACTGGTGTACATTGTCCCATAATGTTTGAAACAAATTTAAGTCGTTCAACCTAGACTTGTCATCTCCATAATAGTCACAGATCAAGAATTAAGGGCTAAATAAATTAAGAAAGTGTGAAAAGATAATGTCAGCCACATGGATTTGAACCATGGACCACTACTTTGCCGGAGTAGCGCTCTACCAACTGAGCTATGGCCAACCTATCCAAGGGCTGACATTATCTTCCACTTTAGCTGCTAATGTATCTCTCTATGGAGAATACAGTTTGTGTCACGTTGTATGATGTGGGGTTGAATAACCACTACATTTAAACATCATTGTGAACATGTCAGAAATTACTCATGGCCCTATCGGTCCAGTTTTTGAAATTAACGTAGAGTTAACAGTTTATATTTTCTAAATAAATTAAGAAAGTGTGAAAAGATAATGTCAGCCACATGGATTTGAACCATGGTTCAAATCCATGTGGCTGACATTATCTTTTCACACTTTCTTAATTTATTTAGAAAATATAAACTGTTAACTCTACGTTAATTTCAAGAATTAAGGGATTCTCCAAGTACATTTTTCTTTCATTACTCATTATTTCTGACACTGACATTTATCTGTCAGTTACAAATAATTTAAATTATCAACTATTTTTCATGGCATTCTTTCGGCTGTCAAATTTATTACAACAGATTATTTTATATATTATACTTCTTTTATCTCTAAATCTATGGAATATATAATAAAATATTTAAATGTATCAGATAGAGAATTTAATTTTCTTTAATATTACCACGAAAAATTTTCAAAAAATAATATTTAGAAGATTTTTTTTCAAGAATCTTCTACTTCCGGTTGTCCAATTATTACCAAAACCTTTTCAGATCTTCCCATGAATGTCCGATTGGGAAATACGTTGTTAAACAAATTTTAAGTATTATAGTTTTTGAGTAACCGTCCTTCCAACATCCCACACACACACACACACACACACACACATCCACACACACACACACACACACACACACACACACACACACACACACACACACAGACATCATCGTAAAAATGTTAAAATCGGATTGTAGGGACCTTAAAACATGCTTATTCAATAAAATCTGGATATGCGATTTTTAGCATGAATGCAATACCTCTCTTAGCGAGAGGTAAAAAATAATTAAAAAGATAAGCTAATAATTATGATTTTTGTTTCTATTTCTTAATTTCAGCGTTATTTGTTCTGTGAAGTACCGTAATAAATGTTGCAAAATATTCTAAATTAACGTTTTTTACATTATCCATACAAATTCAGTAATCCGAACAAATCAATAGTCCGAATACCCCCTTACATTTAGCAATTCGGATTAAAGGGTCTCTACTGTATTGCATTAAGTTTCATTTAAAATACTTTTTCAAAAATGTGTTTTATCCGCTTTTCATATTACATCCTGTATATGTGCCAGTAGTTTAAACTTCGACACCAGATGTCTCATTCTTAATTTTAGTCGCGAATAATGATCCAAGAACCACAGAACATACTGGTACATTACTTAATAGAGTTTATGTTTATTCCATGTGGAGTCTACCAGGAATTCTATGTTCACACTCCCATTGATAATTAAATTTGGATTCAGGTTTCTACACTTACAGCTTACAGTTCCTTTTAAACCAATCACACAGACAAATCAATGTATGCATGGTATGTATTTTAGTTAATAGATTCAATTTGAGTTCCTTTTATGTATGCGGTACTTATGAACAAAGCTGTAAAAAAGTAAAAACTAATATTACCTCCCGCTACCCTTGGTAAGGGAGGCATAGGGATCGTGCTAAAAATCGCATATCGAGATTTTGGTAAATGACCACGTTTTAAGGTCCCTAGAATCCATTTTTAACATTTTCACGATGATGTCTGTGTGTATGTATGTATGGATCCTGTTTACGTTCTAACTCAAATACTAGAGTAGTAAGTTGTCCCCCAAGTCGCGAGACCCCTAATTGCTTTTTAATGACTTCCTGGAATTTGTGGTGACGTATGTTTGCTTTCTAATGACCTTGGAATTTGTGGTGACGTATGTTTGCTTTCTATTGACCTGTTTTAATGACTTTTTAATTGCTTTTTAATGACTTCCTGGAATTTGTGGTGACGTATGTTTGCTTTCTAATGACCTGCTTTTTAATTGCTTTTTAATGATCTTTGAATTTGTGGTGACGGATGTCAGCTCAAGGATGGAAGAGAAAACAGCCATATGCATAATATATAAATGTAGGTTTTGTTTTGTAAATTCTATTAGTATCGAGAAAGATCTGCTAAAGACATCAATATTCACTATTCAGTAGCAAGAACAAGCTAGGTAAGGTTATATTTAAATCACTTAATTATTTATTGTATTCACGTGTAAAATTTGTTCTTAGATATGGACTTTTCTTAGAATGAATTTTCCCAATCATTGCTACCTCGGTCCTGGAAACAAATTAAACAACGGAGTACCGATTGACCGTGATGACGAAATATCGGAAGAGCATGATATAGATTACTCTAAATCTAAAAATTTTAACGACATTATTACTGCTGATCAAAAAGCAATAAATAAATTTCATCATGATTGGCGGGATACGGGCAACTGGCATAGCTTAGTAGGATACATATGTTTACAAATAAAAACACACGTAGAAGTGAAGATAGGAAGAAGTTTATATCCGTGGAATATACCCAAAGATAAATAAATATTTTTAAATAATGTTTGTACCACTAGTTTTATTAATAATAACATGTTTAATTTTGTAACTAAGGTACGTGCAGTTTAATAATAAAAACGTATATAAAATAATTATATTAGTATACTTTATTAACAAATTGCTACTAGAATAAATTAAACAATGTAAAACATTAATTTATATATTTTTTTCCTAATGAAACTTTTCCGAATTTTCAATTTTAATATGAGTGCCAGTATATATTACATTTTCTAAATTTCAACTTTAAAACGGATGCGACTATAGCTTTACTAGGAACTATAGAACGTATATAAATAGCTACATACCCAATCGGTTATTAATGACCAAAATTTTTCATACTTATTATATTTCCACTTTAATTTTGTTCTTACTCGTCATACATTCTTAACGTGCTATTGTATCACTTTCTCTTTATTTTTGAACTAACATTTATTTAATTAAAGTAAAGAATGTAACTACATACCCATCCGGTTATTAATGACCAAAATTTTTCATACTTATTATATTTTGTACTTACGCGTCATACATTTCTTAACGAACTATTGTATCACTTTCTCTTTATTTTGTACTGACATTTATTTACGAATAAAAAATATTTTGAGGCCATATAAAAAGAATTCAAAATTATATTTCGATAGTAAACAGTAACTTGTTGTACACTATCATCGTCATGGCTTCATTCGACTTCGACTTGGACCTTCTGCCACCCTCTGGAACCGTTACCGAGAAGATCATATTTCAATCGAACGTCCAATTCCAAGAACTACGACATGGAACAACATCGACGTCAAAGCCTGCAGTCCTAAAAGATGAAACCAGCGTAGAAAAAGATGTCCAGGACGGGGTAATTGTTATAGATGACAACGAAGATGACATCACCGTCGTAGAAGAAGATACCATGAAGCTTCTGAGAGAAATGGTATCAAATGATCCCGAGATCGTAGCCCTTGAAGAAGAGGTCCAGAGACTAACGAGCGAAATTAACTCCCTATCGTCAACATCGCCGCAAAAAAGAAGGCGAGATACGGTATCGGCGATGCTGCAAGATACTCCAAAAAGGCCTAGAGAAGAGGAAGATGAAAAGAATCTACGACTGTCTTCCTCTTCTTTTAGTTCTGAAGACGACGAACCCCGCGGACAACAAATGATCGATGAAGCCCCCGAAAACAACGAGCCTCGCAGACAACGTATCCTCGAAGAAGCTCTCCAAGGGCAATTTCCAGCATGGGATGTGTTACTGGGAGCTGAGGAAGTAATCAGTTTCGCGTTCCCTCGTAACAAAAATCAACACGACAATAACGACCGTTTGCTGGACATCTTTGCATTTCCGCTTGACAAAAACAGACGCACGTTCATCACCATAGGCGTTGATCCGAATCCAGAGATGAGAGTGGCTGTTCGTATAGTGGGTGACGTAATTAAAAAACTATATTTTAACATTATTGATCTTGAACAGCTAATTAAATTTTTAAAGTACATAAAAAGTGAAAAAGCGCCTATTAACCGATCATATATATCTAATAAAATAGAATTCACTGTGCTGCCGAAGGGGCAGTTAAAATATAAAATTCAAAATAGATATTTAGTATTAAATAGAGAAATTATAGACAATTTAATAAATTTAGAAGTAGCTGTACAAAGAAAACTTTTAGAATATAAAGTAAAGTATTTTGATGTAGGTTATATATATAAAAAAATTATTCAAGAGGTGTGTATAAATAGTTTAAGGTATAATATAGGTTTAGATATAAGTTTGTATAATATTGTATATAAAGACACTGTAATTTTTCAAAATCTGTTTAGTGAAATATATACCTATTATTACTTTAAAACTATGAAAGATGTATATTGTGTGCACACTTTTATTGTAAAAGAAAATAAATATATAATTTAAAAATATACACAATTTTATAATTTTCATTGTCATCACCTTATATTGCGAAGTAGTCGTTAGGAAGGGACACTGTAGTTTTTCAAAATCTGTTTAGTGAAATATATACCTATTATTACTTTAAACTATGAAAGATGTGGATTGTGTGCACACTTTTATTGTAAAACAAAATAAATATATAATTTAAAAATATATACAATTTTTATAATTTTCACCGTCATCAACTTATATTGCGGAGTAGTCGTTAGGAAGGGTCATTAAGCAGGGTCTGCATAATATATAAAATAGTAGGTAAATGTAAAATTCATCAGTATAGTTACATTCTGTGTTTGTGCTTTACCTCTCTGTGCTACCATGGATCAGCAAAATTTTGAAAGCTTTTTTCGTAATTGCGAGGAAATTTTAGAATCGTCTCTTCGCGAGGAAGAAGAAAGTCATGTGAATATTGTGCAATCCACCAGCAGTGTAAATACCCAGCAGCAAAATTTTGATGTCAGCGTAAATTCCGAGCAGCAAAATTTTAATAACATATTAAAAATTTGTGAAGATATATTAAATCCGTCTCTTCGTGAAGAAGAAGATAAAATTATAAATATACAAACCAGGGGTGGTGGAAATATAATTGAGGAAAGTGCTCCGAGGTATGAAATTGTTTCCGATATTCAGAGACATACGAAAAGGTTTAATATTATGGGGCGAAGAATCACATTTGCCATAAATGATCCTCCACTTAATGAAAATCCAGTCATCTGGTTCTACAACGGAGTGAAAGAAGTAGTCCAATACGCATTAAACGAGTGCAATCCTGATGACTACGTGGGATTTATCTTTCAAACTCCCCGTTTGGAATTTGGGCCAGCCTGGTTAAGTTATCGTCGTGCCGACCAACTACATATCGACGTCGTCTGGGAATCTTTGGAGAAGATCTTCCAAAGTAATAAGGAAGTATTTTCCGACGGTCATTTTACTATTGAAATGACCAAAGTAACAATGTCTTCCGGAACTGGTAATATTCGTGGCCATGGTCTTACGTACGCGGAGTTTTGTCGACGAAAACATGGGGTAATACATATATTTAACCAGGATAATTTATGTTTAGCAAGGGCCCTAGTTGTAGCAGAATCATTTATTAAAAAAGATCCTTGTTTTAAAAATATTGTAGACGACAAACATGGGTTACAGGGTATGCGAGCACGAGAATTACTGTTGAAAGCAAACGTACGTATAAATGATAATGGAGCGGGTATTACCGAACTCACAGAATTCCAACGATATTATACTGATTTCAATATAGTTGTATATGAGTTTAATGGTCGTGGAAATGTAATTTTTGAAGGTGCAAAAGGCAAAAATCTTACACGACTGAATCTTTTGTATCATCAAAATCATTACAACGTGATTCGAAGTTTAGCCGCTACATTTTCATGCAAATTTTTTTGTGAGCAATGCCATGTTCCTTACAATCACCGGGGAGGCCATACTTGCGAAAATATTTGCGCGTATTGTTATAAGTCTCCTGCTTGCCGCCCTGTTCGTGAAATGTTATCCTGCGGGGAATGTGGAAGAAATTTTCGGGGGCAAACATGTTTCGAAAATCATAAATTAACCCGGTGTAAAAGAGAGAAAAAATGTTCCCAGTGTTTAAAAGTGTACAAAATTGCTAAAAATAGGAAGCATGTGTGTGGTGAGGTGTATTGTAAACTTTGTACAAGTTATAAAGCACCAGACCATCAATGTTACATCGTAAAAGATACTTCAAGTATAAAAGGTAATAATTTATTTATTTATTATGATTTCGAAACGATGCAGGAAAAACAAAATGGGCAAAATTTTGAACACGAAATTAATATATGTGTATTACAACAATCATGTTCTAATTGTTGTGACATTTCCGATCTAAAGCAATTTTGTGGCACATGTGGCATTCGTGAACAAATTTTTACTAAAGATCCTTTGAAAAATTTTTTAACATATGTTTTGGCACCTCGTACTTCATTTTCATCTGTAATTTGTATTGCACATAACGCGAAATCCTTCGACTGCCAATTTATTTTAAAATATGTAGTAGAAGAACATAATATGAAACCACAATTAATTTTAAATGGATCAAAAATTATGATGCTAAAAATTAATCATGTAAAATTTATAGACTCAATAAATTACTTACCAATGTCTTTGGCAGCCTTGCCGAAAGCGATGGACTTACCGGCAACGTTAAAAAAAGGCTATTTCCCACATTTTTTTAATAAAGAAGAAAATCAAAATTATGTTGGCCCGTTACCTTCTACTAAATATTACGGTGTAAATGATATGTCTATTTCTGCACGACAAATTTTTTTGGAATGGTACAACAAACAAAAAGAAGATAAGTTTATTTTTAATATGAAAAAAGAAATTATTGAATATTGTGTATCAGATGTTGATATTTTGCGTCGAGCCTGTGAAAAGTTTCGAAAAACTTTTATCGAGGATTGTAAAGTGTGTCCGTTTTCTGAAGCGGTGACATTAGCCTCGAGCTGTAATCGTGTTTTCCGCCGGTTATTCTTGGAATCAAACACAATAGGAATTATCCCTCTAAGAGGATATAGATTAAAAGATAATCAGTCCAAAATTGGCTTAATGTGGTTGATTCATCAAGAAAATACACGTGGAATTCAGATTCAGCATGCGGGTAATGGTACCGAAGCAGTTATTGGAAATAATTTTAAAGTTGATGGTTATTACGCTGTAGATAAATTAGTCTTTGAATTTTTAGGCTGTTTTTGGCACGGATGTACAGTATGCTACCGAACAAATAGAAATAAAAATATATATAATACTACTACAGAAACTTTAGATCTTAGACATCAGAGAACATTAGATAAATTAAACAAAATTCAAAATTTAGGTTATACAGTAATTAAAATTTGGGAATGTGAGTTTAGGAAAGAATTAAAAAATTATAAAAATTTAAATAACCAGCTTAATAATCATCCAATTTTAAATTATTTACCATTACAAGCGCGTGATGCATTCTTCGGTGGTCGAACAGGTAATACAACTCTGTATGCAAAAGCTAATAAAAATGAAAAAATTAAATATGTTGACGTGTGTTCGTTATACCCATACGTATGTAAATACGGTAAATTTCCAATTGGCCATCCAAAAATTTTCGTCGGTACAGAATGTGATATATTATGCCCGAATAATAATATTGACAATGTTGAAGGATTAATAAAATGTACTATTTTACCTCCAAATGAATTGTTTCATCCCGTATTACCACTCAAAGCCCATGGAAAACTAATGTTCGTTTTATGTCGGAAATGTTGCGATGAATTAGAACAGAACGATTGCACGCATGAAGACCATGACAGACAATTTACCGGGACTTGGGTTGCCGATGAAGTGCGTCGGGCAGTATCTTTAGGTTACGTAATTATCAAAATTCATGAAATATGGCAATATAAAGTAACAGTATATAACAAAGAAACCAAAACCGGAGGCTTGTTTGTAAATTTCATAAACACATTCCTGAAAATGAAGCAGGAAGCTTCAGGATATCCAGGCGGCTGCGATAATGATGTTAGTAAATCGGAATATAGAGCAGCGTATTTACAACAAGAAGGAATTCAACTGGATCCCGACCAGATTGAGAAAAATGCTGGAAAGAGATCGTTAGCCAAGCTAATGTTGAATTCTTTTTGGGGTAAGAAAATATTATTTTGCATAATAATTATTTTACTAATGTTCATATGTATATATAGGTAAATTCGCTCAGGCTGAAAATAATCCGCGAACAACAACAATTTCCACTGCAGAAGAACTGTATGAGCTGCTGTCTAATCCGGCAGTAGAAGTCCAGAGAATACTTCCTGCAGGTGAAAAGATGCTTTACGTGACTTGGCGTCAACAGGACGAAGCCATGGACCAACTTCATACAGTGAATGTTGTAATCGCAGCCTACACAACAGCCCAAGCTAGACTTCGTCTGCATGAATTCTTAGAACCTCTAGCTCATAGGGTATTGTACTATGACACAGATTCTATTATATATCGCCATTCAAAAGGTCAATATGAGCCACCGACAGGTGATTTTCTCGGTGATCTTACCGACGAATTGGCCTGTTATGGTAATGGTAGTTATATAACAGAATTTGTTTGCGGAGGTCCTAAAAATTATGCTTACAAAGTGTTTTCCCCCATAACCAGTGAAACTCATGAAGTGTGTAAAGTGAAAGGATTTACTTTAAATTATAGAAACTCCAAAATTATTAATTTTAATTCAATGAAAACTTTAATATTAGAGACAAATCAGCCAAACCTCGTGATAGTGAGTAAAAATATAAGGTGTACCAGTGACCATAGTGTAAATACAAAGACTGAAACGAAAACCTTTCGCATAAACTTTATGAAACGTCGATTAGTGGACAATATAAACAGTGTACCCTACGGTGTGAAAAGATGTAGATATAATTAATTTATAGTTTTCTTGTTAGTTTTATTTCTAGTTTATTAGAATTAGTAATTATTTAGTATGTAAATCTATAAAAAGATTATTTTAATTTTTAGTAATTTTGTGTATATGTACTCATAAATACATTCCAAATATATATATATATATATATATATATATATATATATATATATATATAAATTTTACTAAAATTGATTTTTAATTACTTAGCTTGGAAAGAAGCGACAAAATGGTAGAGGAATGTAAATAAAATCAATTAAGTATATTTTATAAAATATATTTTTTATTGTTATATTTACAAAATAAAATATTTATTAACACTTAGTGACTTTTATTGAAATAATAACAAAACATGTATCTTACAAATTTATCATTTTCATGTTGATTATTATTGAACAAATTTATAAAATCATTATGCTTATAAAAATTTATTCGAAATAACAAATACATTAAACAATAATAACCACAAACAGATGATGTAACGTCTTGCAGAGTGTGTGTGTTGTAAGTCCACTTCTTTGTGTTTTTCTTAAGGAAGTCGCTGTGTTGTTGTACATATGGCGGTCGTCCATAACTATCGAAGTAAGTACCATGCCCCTCTCGATCAATAAAAATTGCTACCCAGTGGGTACCAGGTAAAGTATCAGGGTCTGTATTAACTATAATGGCACATGGAAAATTAACATGCCGTGGTAAATTATTGGCAGCATAAACACCATAGTCGCATGTATTTTTGAAATATTTTCTAAATATTCTTTGTATAAATGCAGCATTCATTTTGTTTAATAGTACAAATGCTTTCATCAAACTAAATTTTATTTCATAGTTATATGATTATATATACATAGGGGGAATAGTAAATAAGTCAATATATTAACATTTAAATATACATATATTATTATCATTTAAAAATACAAATACATTTTATTAACTACCATAATCTACAATTACATTTCTATTCTTATCAATTTCAATAATGTTATCAAACTCAGCGTATAACACACAATTTACAGTTTCTGTCAAAGAAGACTCAAAACCAACTTCGATTCTTAAAGAACCATGGCGTGTCAAATTCCAATGCGTCATTGAATTTGCTGAAAGGTCTGGAGTTAAGTCAAATGCCGCCAAACAATAGCCATCTGGATAACTGGTTCTGTCGATCTCGTTCCCGCTGTTTCCAAAGTGTATGCCTGTTCCGGAAAATAATGTATTGTACATCTGAATGTATGATTTTGCATCACCAAAAGACGGCTGTAATGGCTTCGATGGTAGTTGCTGCCCATTTACGCATAGCGACAAGTAATTTATTTTAAAATTTTCAAAGTTAAAAGGATTAGTTTTGTAATCCCCGTTGAATGCTTTATTGGATACAAATCCAATTATGCATCTTTTCGGAAGCTGACCTAAGAATATATTATCAATAGATTTTCCTTGAATTCCCGCTGGGATGGTAACAGCTTTCACTTCGGCTCTAGTAACGGGATACTTGGCAGTGGACATTTCCAAAGCTCTATTATGCGCCAGATAAATACTTGGATTTAATTTTACACGACGTACAAGTAATGTGGCTTCGTTAATTTGTACTTTGAAGTTTGAGTCAGTTGCTAGCAAATTAAAACTATCCCTTGATCGAACTAGTCGTACTCTCATTTCAACGCCGTTAAGTAAAAATTTTTCTTGATTGAAAATATCCGCATGAAGATGTCCGATCATATCAACATTTTTACTCTTCTCAGTTAATTTTTGTCGCTTATTATATCCTGGATTGGCAGCTATATCTGTATAATTCATTTTTCCAGCTTCATCAGTATACCATAAAGTTGAAGTAAGGTGAGATTTTTTAGCGTCTTTTCCATAATTTAATAAAGTTTCAATATATGCTCTGTAGGCGTAAGTATTGTTAGGAGGAGATACAAGTTTTTGATTTAAATATATGTCCACTTGGCTAAAAATTGAATGAAGCCAGTTATTAATAGGTGCTACATTAGAGCCGTCATCCAAGGCAGAATTATCAGATTTAACAATTTTTGCGTTTATATAAATCATAGTTTGGGATAAATCAAGATAGTCTTCTCCCTGGCCAGGTATTACAAATTCAATGGGCCCGTCTTCAGTGATGGAGGATAAAGGTTTATAATTTACCCATTGTCCACTTTCAATACTAGTTTGTGTAGGAGGTATAGCAAATAAATCTAATTCTGTTTTTATACATTCACAAGACTGAGCGTGTAGAAATGCCATTTTAGTCAAATATGTCTGTCTGTCTAGAGCGTTTCTTGTTCTTTACAGTAGCACGTACAGTTTTAAAATGAGTAGGTCTCTTAGTCATTCTCTTTTTTTTATAGCCAGCCCCACTGATTACTTTTTCAATTTTATCTTCAGCTTTACGTTTTAAATTGATCCCCGCTTCAGCGAGACGTTTCTTGAATGATTCTGTTGGTGACTGTTTCGCTGTCAAATCACCCAGAAAATTAATACCTGTGTTAACTGCTTCTTTACCAAGTGCCCCTACACCTTTCTTTATTAACGGAAAAATACTTCTAAACAATCCACTAAAAAAACTTCCTAACCCATGACCGCGTTGAAATCGGCCTTTATATACAGAACCAACACCATTTCCGGCCTGTAAATTGTAATATTCTTGATACGGACAAGTTTTCATGATGTTCGTCGGAAATGTAGTTTAACACTCAACGTTCCAAATTGAAATGGTGTTAGAAAACCATCATTGGTCCTTATATCTATTTCTATATTTGAAAATTCTCTTCTCAGCACAGGTACGAAATGAGGTTGCGCGTATGATATCATCTCATTAGATCCAAAAACATATTTATCAGTTTTAACGTGTACAATTCTTAACAGCTGACTAACAACATCACCAACTAACTGAGGTTCAATGATGTCACAATAAATAAATAACTGCGGAGGAATACCTAGCATTAAATTAGGCAGATTAATTGAAGTCTCTTGCTCAAATATATCAGTAAATGGTGAATAACCAAGTTGCAATGCTAGCCGAGGAGATAGTTTCAGGGCATGGACCTCTGTCTTTTCAAATTGTGCTGACACTCGTTTTTCTATTTTATCATAAGTAAATGTTACATATTTCTTAACTGATGTATCCTCGTTCAATTGTTCTACTGCCTCATAAAGACTTTTATTCATTTCTTGTATTACTGCATCAATACTTTCATAATTTTTTGTAGGAATTTTTGCATGTACAATATTTACTGGTGCATTTTCTTCTTGCTTTGTTTTTAACATCATTTTAACTTTATTTTCTCTTTCATTGACATTGTAGATCGAACAGGGATATATAATTTCTGACAGTGCAACCTCCCAAGAACCATTTAATTTTATATTTTGAGGCAGTTGTGTAGTATAACTTGTGGTTTTATTATTAGGAAAATATTGCATAGAGCTATTACTAGGCAAAGTTATAAAAAAATCTTTCTCATTCATTTTGTAATATACTAAGTGAGTTTGCAGGAATCCAGGAATTAAATTTATCACTGTAACCTCTCCACTTGACAAGTAATTTCTTTCTGTTGCGTGTGCCTTTTGTAGCTAGTATTTTATCCACTTTATACATAGCATCAGATTCTAAATAAACTCGCTGCAGCTCGGTTTTGTAGAAAGTGCCCTCTATAACTTCATTGTTTAAATCTTTTAATTTATAAACAGTTGGAATTCTGTTACTAATCGCATTTATTTTAAATAATTCCTCACTCCAATTAGATTCGTATCCCTTCTCAAACATATTTTTATATTTGGATATACGTACAACATCTCCAATTTTAAATTTTTGCTGATTTTCTTTTATTTTTAGTTTATTTTTATTCTGAATTCTCCATATATCTAATATATTATTATCATTTACTTCAAAAGGAGACATTTTTATTGATCGATGTTTTGTTTTATTATAAGCAGAAACCAGGTCTTGTAAAACATCGATATATCTATATGTATTTTTATAAGTAAAATAACGATACATTTTTGTTTTCAAAGTTCTGTTAAATCTTTCAACAAAACAAGCTTTTATATCGGAATTATGTGTCACATAGAATTTAACATCATTTTCCTTCAAAAATGAACGCACTGATTTCGCAATGAATTCTGACCCTTTATCCGTTTGTAAGTAAATTGGTTTTCTCTCATTAAATATATTTTCAAATGCTTGAATGACTGAGGAGGGTTATGAAATAATTGTAGGCAAGTGTTTGCTGCTGTATTTATACCTGTTTTTAGGTAAATACACATATGTATGGCCAGCATGTGACGTACGAAAACGCAGCCAATCAGGTGTGTTTTGTTTAAGATCAAAAATCAAATAACCGTGTGGTTCTGAAGTTGCATCATTGTATGCTTCTTGTATAAATTTTACATTTTCTGGAAATATTTGTCGTGACAGATGTAATATTTGCGCCTTGTCACGAGGATTTTTAAAATAAATTATATAATTTGCATTAAGAGATATGTCTCGTTGACCTTTTCCTTGGTGAAATAAATTTTGAGTAAGAAAAAACACAGACAAATTTTTATGATGTGACCATTTTGTAAATATATCAACAACTCGTTGATCTGCTTCAGACATCAAATCATCAATTATTATTAAATAAGGATCATTCCCATCTATGTTTTCGATATCAGGTAAACCTTCAATAAACTCTACTCCTTTTATTGTACTAAATAAGTTTTGCCAAGCTCCATAATGCCAAGAAATTTTTCCAAAATTAGTATCACTCATGTCTGTAATATTCGCCAGAAATTTTTTAACAAAGTAAGATTTTCCACTGCCGGAGGGGCCAGCTATTATAGCTGAAAACGGGTGTTGAAATTTATAAGCCATGTTGTCGGTATGAGGTATGAAATAAAACTAAGTATTTGTAACTTTATTTAATATATTTATTACTATCGAAATACATACAAGTAAAATTTATTATTTATTCATTCAACATATGTAGGTACATAAACTCGTAATAATTATATTTCTACAAATTCTAATAATGTTGCTTGTTTGCCAGGTCCATATTGTTTTACACCTGTATATTTTAAACTCCATTTGGTAACGGAGTTTTTCAGCTGGGATAATTCTTCGTCGGATAAATCATCAAAACGCGCGGGAAGATATAGCATGAATTCTTCACACTCTGCAATAATCTTTCTTCCAAATGTTGTATTTACAGCCTTTATGTCAACTAGTTTATACAATTTATCTTTTTCCAAGTTCGATATCTTCATACGGGGTTTCGTATCTGCTAACTGGCCTCGCAGATTTAGTTTAGAAAAGTCCATATCTAAGAACAAATTTTACAAGTGAATACAATAAATAATTAAGTGATTTAAATATAACCTTACCTAGCTTGTTCTTGCTACTGAATAGTGAATATTGATGTCTTTAGCAGATCTTTCTCGATACTAATAGAATTTACAAAACAAAACCTACATTTATATATTATGCATATGGCTGTTTTCTCTTCCATCCTTGAGCTGACATCCGTCACCACAAATTCAAAGATCATTAAAAAGCAATTAAAAAGCAGGTCATTAGAAAGCAAACATACGTCACCACAAATTCCAGGAAGTCATTAAAAAGCAATTAAAAAGTCATTAAAACAGGTCAATAGAAAGCAAACATACGTCACCACAAATTCCAAGGTCATTAGAAAGCAAACATACGTCACCACAAATTCCAGGAAGTCATTAAAAAGCAATTAGGGGTCTCGCGACTTGGGGGACAACTTACTACTTACTAGCATTCAGAAAGTTTTGAAACCATGTATTTCTACCTTATTCTAATATGGAAATATCTGATTAGATTTTGGTGGCAATCGGATAACCGGAAATGGCAGTTTACTTGAAGCTCACACGATAGTTTTTCTTCAAAAAATACCTTTAAATAATTTTTTCTCAATTTGTTATTATAAAAATTAAAGATTATTACATTTTCTACAAGTTTGTTTTAATACTTTTTCTATATATTGTATGGATAAATTTATAAAGTAATATAAAAATTATATACATAGGTAAATGGCGGGAGGTACTGTATTGGTCACATCAGATTTTTAATTAATATTTTGTTGATGTATTTGCTGCTTCCCTCATTATTTTAGGTAAAAAAAGCTTCAAATAAAATATGTAGAGCATTCTGCATCTGAATCAATAAACAAAATAAATATATAATTGTTCACTTGAACATAAATTACAAATACTACAGGAGCAGTCGCGCCGGTCTCACAGACCGGTTGTTCCTAATTAGGATTTTTAACAATCATTATGGTGTTTTCAACCACCATTATGGTTTTTTGATATAGTTTGGTGTTGGGTTCACGAAAGATGACTATTCAAGGTCACTTGTTCGAAGAAAGAATACACAGCAATAGCTTAGCAATATTTCATGTTAAAAAGACGATGATTATTTAACGTATGTCTATATAATTTGTTGTGTGACAGATATACGTAAATGGTGACATTACTTTGTAACGCAGTACAAATAATAATGACGTATGTCGTAGAGTTACAGACATCTAATTTTCTACTGCACTGCCCTCTACGTTAATGTTTACCCAGTGACGTTGACATTTAAATCAAATTATTATTCCATGGTTTTTGTCAAGTCATGTTTTTGTGTCTTGCAAAAACATAGGTGAAGAGCATAAATCTTTAAGAAAGGCATTATTTAAAAAGAAACATAATTTTCAAATAAATAACACTTGAAATGCAGTGAAATAATCTTTAAGTAATATTATACCATACGGTTAATAAATGTCCTTTCGTGAACCAAACAATATTAGAATAATATCTAGCAATTCATCTAATCAAATTTAAATATTCTTTATTTATTAACCATTCTACAGGATATGTAATCCCAATTACAGAGCGTATATAAACAATACACAAAATAACAATATGAAATAGAGTAGACATATAAAAACTATATATCAAGTAATTGATAGTATACACATAAGCAAGAAAAAATCGAAAATATACATACTGAATATTAAGCTAAATTACATAAAACTGGTAACTAATTTACATTTAAATATATTGAATCTATCAAAAAACAAATCAAATTCTATATTTGTCATTTATTGTTTTACACATGCGGACAGTTGGTGAATTGAGTTCATAATTTGTTTGAAAACGTTGAATAAAGAACACTGAATTACATCTAGATGATACTCTTTTTGTACAGAAATTCAGACGTGCTAATATGTTACTGTCATCTATCATGTTATTCAGTAGTTTGTAAATGAAAAGTACGCACAAAATATTTCTACGATGTTCAAGAGATGTCAAGTTCAAAGTAGACAATGCTGTATTATAATTCAGATTTCGTATATATTCCCTGTTTATTTTGAACGTAGTTTACATTACTTTATTACTCAAAATATGAACTAAACGAAATTTCAATAAAATTAAAGTTTTCACTATCAAAAAATCTGTTGTGGCCAGCACAATACCTCTCGCTACTTCCTTTTTTGGTAGTATAGGGCGCGAACAGTCATGTTACATTGTTGGCCTTGACAAGCAGATGTGGGGGCCCATTTCAGGATGATAATTAGTAATTCTGTACATGGATGTCAAAATCAATTTTTCATTCAGAATTTCAAGATTTTCTAAATACACGTAGTTAATTTGTCACCAGGAGTGGAATTTACTTGTTGAGGAAAATAAACCACATGGAATTGGAAAATCACTAAATTTAAAATGAGAAATTATGATACTTGACATCTATATACATAATTACTAGCTATCATTCTGACATGGGCCCCCATATTTGCTTGTCAAAGCCAACAAAATCACATGACTGCTCGCGCCCTATTGTATTTAACATTTCTTGTATACCTACACTCTACAACAAAATTTCTACTTACATATATCGATTCCTTATATTTAGATTGTTTAATTTTAAATTCATTTTATGAAGAAATTTTATCCTCTTCTAATTTTTCGAAATGTTTCCAATTCATTGTCAGGATTGACAGTATTTTTGATGGATATATGTAATATACCTATAATTTTAAATATTTAATTATTAATCCATTAAGAAATAATATAATGTATGTACTTCCCAGAAAAAGTCTTCAGTAATGTCTCCGGATTTCTGACACTGACATTTATCTGTCAGTTACAATACAAAAAATTTAAATTTTCAACTATTTTCCATGGCATTCTTTCGCCTGTAAAATTTATTACAACAGATTATTTTATATATTATATTTCTTTTATCTCTAAATCTATAGAATATATAATAAAATATTTAAATGTATGATATAGAGAATTTAATTTTCTTTAATATTACCAAGAAAAATTTTCAAAAAATATTATTTAGAACATTTTTTTTCCAGAATCTTCTACTTCCGGTTGTCCAATTGTTACCAAAACCTTTTCAGATCTTCCCATGAATGTCCGATTGGGAAATACGTAGTTAAACAAATTTAAAGTCTTATAGTTTTTGAGTAACCGTCCTTCCAACATCCTACATACATACACACACACATACATCCACACACACACACACACACACACACACACACACACACACAGACATCATTGTAAAAATGTTAAAATCGGATTATAGGGACCTTAAAACGTGCTTATTCAATAAAATCTGGATATGCGATTTTTAGCATGAATGCAATACCTCTCTTAGCGAGAGGTAAAAAAGGATTATAAAATATAGGAAAGTAACTTAAATTCTAATATTAAGATACACCGAGATATAAAAAATTCATTAATAAGTTGAGCTATTTATTTTCTTCGCTATTTTCTATACAGGGTGTTAATACTAAGTCGTTACACCCGAAAATGGTAGATAGAACTCATTAAAACAAACAACTTTTCTTAGCTCAAATTTTTGATTTGGAGCCCCAGTTCATAGTTATTGGCGTTCTCTGCAAATGCTGAAAGTTTTTGTGTTTTTTAAATATTCCTTAAAATAAGGGAGTTATGACGATTTTTCGAAAAACAAGAGAACGCCAATAACTATGAACTGGAACTAACTCCAAATCAAAAATTTGAGCTAAGAAAAGTTGTTTGTTTTAATGAGTTCTATCTACCATTTTCGGGTGTAACGACTTAGTATTAACAGCCTGTATAATTACGACAGACGCCCGCGATATGCAAGTACATGTACGTATTGCTCCGATAACAGGAAAATTTAGTTTTTCTGTTCTCTTTTAAAGTTCTTTAAACACATCGAGCTTGTTTATTTTTATACAGTGGTACAGTAGCTTCTATTTTACATATTTCTTACAGTCGATATTTTGATTTTTTTGTCAAAGGATCTGAGCTAGAAATGGTACGCCAGTAGTTACGCCGGTATGTCAGACCGGAATGTATTATATGTAGGATACTACTGAAAACAAACAAATGAAAATAAGTACTGGAAAGTCGGGTATAATAGTTCGGAAGTTAGATTATTTAAGTCGTGAAGTTAGAAATTATTCAGAATAATATTCGTGACTGGTCTCACAGACCGTGGGCGACTACCGTAGGTTTAATAAAAATAATTTAAACATTTTTAAGTGATGGCCAGTTTTATAAACCATAGATAAATTTACTTCCAAAGTCAATAAAATTTGTTCCTTCAAATGACATGTCTGTCTATCACTATTTTTGGGGTAATTTTTGATATTTTCATTAGTGTTTAACGAGAATCTTAAATTTTTCTTTTTCTTGTCTAGTTCTTGTAGAAAACACAAGATAAAAGTTATATATTCCGTTGTAAGATAAGGCAAGAATCTGTCTTGCAAGAGAAATGCAATTAAATTATAATTCAAATATAACAACATTTTATTATAGTTTTTTTGTAATGGGTTTTAGAGCGAAACATTTTAATTTTATACCAAATGATTAGGTAGAGTGCGTACACGATAAAAACAAGCCTACTGCGTCATCAATCTTCAGGTGCGCGGCAGGGAGAAAGAGAGTGACGTTGAGGTTTATGATTGGTTAGGGTACAAATCCATAGGCTCGTCAGTTTTGTTTAAAACTGGGATCAAATTACGCTCCGTAATGCAGTGTATATTTTAGGTCGTTAATTTGAAAATATTATTTTTTTGGAATTTCTCATTGTATTTAATGGCAATGCCACAAAAAAACTATATTTTAATTAAGAATAATGATTTGTGTTACAAAAAAAATATGAATAGAGAAAAATTAATATTGTGCACGCAGCTGAACATTTCGTTGGAGGCCTGGTAAGCAGAAACGAGTGATGACGCAGTCGGTTTATTCTTAATAGCACTAACCCTAAGCGAAAAGACAAAAAATATGCAAGAAGATTTTTGTTTGCAAGAGTAACGCAAGACAAAATTTAAATGTATTGTCTTGTTTTGCAAGACAAGACAAGAAGTAGCCTAGCAAGACAAGAAATCTTGTCTTGTGAAACACTAATTTTCATACCTAATTTGTGCCGTTATAATACAAAATTAATTTTGATTAAGATGCCGAATTTTATGCTCTACGTTTATTTGACATTATTGTACCAAAATAATTATGGTAGCAGATAATAATTACAAAAGTAAGATTTTACATGTTAAATTCTTATATTTGGGAGTTCGAGTCACTACCCTGTATAATAAAAAAATATGAAGCATTAAAAAATTCGTATTAAAAACTAATTAAAGTACCGTTACATGTTTGAATAATTTTAGGATGATTTAATTTTTGATATATTAAAGATTAAAAAAAAAGTATAGTTATATTAGATTTTTTATGGAAAAAAACTACACGTATATAACGATGTTGTTGAACTAGTAATATGTACAAAAAATATCTTGAAATATATTCTTGGATTTCCATATAAAAAATAAATTTAAGTTCTTTCAATTACCATTAAAGAAGATTAAATTTTATAAAGTTTAAATTATATTTTTTATGGTTGCTGCAGTAAAAAATTAATTGAATCTAAAGTTAAAAACCTTGTTGTACGTCTATGGTTAGTACAGTTTTGTTCTTCAGCTGATTCTCATTAAATAAGCAATAAAATGCGAATAAACTTCAATGTACAAACACAAAGCACAAGACAGAAAACAGATGTATAAACATTAAAACATACAAGTCTAATAAGACTTACTGTTATTTGGGAAACTACAGAATTGTATATTGTTAACATAGAAATTTTTAATGTTCGCGTATAAGTGATTAGATTATCTTTAATTTTGTATATTAGATAAGGTAACTTTAAAACTATTTTCATCTTCTTCAAAATAGATAAATAAAATGTGTGCATAAATTCGCAGAAACGTATTAAACAATGAGGTCATGCAAAAAATGTGCGTTTTTTTAAATCGAACAAGTATTGTCTAATTTATCGTTTTGTATGTGATTAAATTATTTTTTATTCACATTTTTTTTTGTATAAAACGATTTAATATATTTTCAAAAAGTTGCAAAAACCAGCCATGTTATGACGTCAGCGGTTCACACTGCAAATTCAGACTCATTTCATAGAGACTTATTATATGAACACCGAATTTCTAAAAGAAAAAAAATTGATGTGGCTAGCACATTACCTTCCGTCAATCCTGTGCATAATGTACAAATTCCATACATAAATTTCCTTGCAGTAAAATTATTTCATAAACAAACTATGCAAATTGCACTTGATACTGACATCTTCTTATTTTTTAGCTTTTCCCATTCGTTAGAGACCGCTATTTTTTATTTTCTTCTTCCACTCATTTCTGTTTTGTGTGTCGTTCTCATTCAGTTCCTTTTCTCATAGTCCTTCCATCTTATCTTTGGTCTTCCTCTATTTCTTCTACCTTCTACTACTAAGCTATTCATTCTTCTTCCAACATATTCTTCATCTCTCCTCATGACATGTTCGAACCAATGTAATCGTCTCTCTTGTATATTTCTAGAGACTTCTATCACTCGAGGCATTTCCCTTATCCTTTAATTCCTTACCTTATCTTTCCGTGTCTTCCCCAATATCTGTCTCAACATCCTCATCTCTGCCACATTAATTTTCTTTTCATTGATACTGACAATTATCAATTTGAATTATCTGAATATATTAGCAGTTTTCATGGTTAGCAGAGCTGGCTGATTTATGAAATTTAATATCTTTATAATTCTTTGACTCTATATCTATTGAATATGAAGTATAGAGAATAATTCATTCTTTAATTTATAAAAAAAATATATAAAAAAATATATCATCACGGCATATTACCCATTGCTGGTATGATATCGGTAATGGTGAAATATTTGTACCGTGTGGGCGTTTACCAGGCGTCACAACACGGGCACTCAATGCTGGCGTGAAGAGTGCACCACAGGGGTCAATTTAGTGCCATTAAAATTTGAAGTAATTTTTGGCGTCGGTCGGGATCGAACCCGGGTCCCCAGATTCGCGACCAGACACTCAGGCACACATTACATGTCAATAAACGATATTTAACTGCTTTTTTACAAGAAAAACTGTTAAAAGTTGCAAATGAGGGTACTTCCGGTGGACCAATTATAACCAAAATCGAATCATGTCTGCATATGGATCTAAACTCGAAGAATACGAAAAAATATAATTTTTTAATTGTGGTATTGGAGTTATGCGATCCGAAACGATCGTCACATACACACGCACTCATTCACAGACGCGTACACACACACATACATACAGACATCATTGTAAAAATAGTAAATTCGTATTTTAGGGACCCCAAAACGTGCTTATCCATTAAAAACTCACTATCAATTTTTTTGACCAAAAACAATGCCTTTATTACCTGAAGGTGACGGAAGGTAAAAAATATATAGACTATAAATTGAGAATTATACTCGTATATCTAAACATTTGAAAGAAATGATATAATATATTAATGTCATTTTTTTTTTAATAAATATAATTTTCATTTGGCCTGAATTTATCCACGCATCACATCAGCTGTGCTTCTTTCACTTTGTAAAAGTTTGAGATTAGACACTCGCTGTAAGTTTGTTTAGCTATAGCAACGTACATGAGACACTGAATATATCACAGAATATTCACAAAACAACGTTGACAACGTTTCAATCACATGTTTACTTTTGTAAATTTAAGGTTATCTTTAAATGTCACTTTGACGTTTAGAACCTAGTGTGAAAATCAAAATGGCCGTTGAAGAGAACTGTGTACGTCACAGGGCGAGGGACGAGGCGGGGAAAATCAGCTGCTGATTGTATGCATATCATTTTTAATTGCATTTTTTTTATTATTAAAGATCGATTTGAATAAAAATAAAAAATACGGGTCTAATATTTTTCATTACTCGATTAAAGTTAAAAATGAAAAATCGTGCATGACCTCATTCTTCAGAGAATGTGGGATGTGTTTGTTTTGGTGATGTTTCCAGGGATAAGAAATGTTAATATAAAGAAAGACAGATAGCAATTTATTTAAAAATAAATGATATCATTTCTAGTTCATTAACTTTTTTATTGCAAATTTATTCATGATTTCCAAGAAATTTATGTTTATTTACAATAAGTTTTTATGGAAAAAACTATAAAATATTACCAAGAAATAGTCAACATTTATTGTCCCTATAATTACAGAAATCATATAAAATAAATACTCATATGTTCTTCTAATATTTTTGTATTTTACGGTTCTCTGCATGACGGATCTTCGAGGTAATATTGTTGGTTCGCGGTGCTTAGGTCAGTCCTCGCCGAGACATGAACCCGTAGATGTGGGGGGGAGGGTGTTAGGATGTGGTCGCGTTGAAATTATTTTTGATGCTTTATATATACTGTTTATTATTTAGAACGATGAATGATTATTAAATACATGTGACGACAATTACAAATTATTACATGATGCTGTACTGATAATATACGGTATGAAATGTTTTTAACAACTCTCAATAACTATCTAAGAAATATACTTATCTACTGTCCTATGAAATATCTCTCAACACTCTCTACAAAGGTACGAGGGTAAATGGTTACCAGCAGTGCTCAACAAATATAATGTATTGAAGCATGAAGTAAGTTTTGAAGGATCAAGAAGATGGAAAAAGATTGATTGACGCGATTGTCAAGTTTTGATATAATTTGTGTTAATTGATAAGTGGGTAATTCATCGGTCTGTTCTTTTTAATAACCCGATTATTTTAAATATTATGGAAAAAAAGAAGTTTATTTTTAATTAAAATTTCTATAAATCTAGAGTATAGATGTTTCTACAATTCTACATTTTTCCATTTTTGCACAATGGCATGTAACTTTATATTTTCAAATAGAACACTCTACATATTTATTTAATTTGAAAAGTACATGAAATTTTACTACTCAATAGTATAAAATCAGTCATATGTTATATTATTAAAAAATACACTGCCTTATATCTCGGAAACTATTGAAGATCGGACCCATGGTGATTACGCTTTTTTTAACTCATTTTAGACAGTACTACAGGGTGAGACTGGGAAGACGCCCCCCCCCCCCCCCTTTAACTTTCTTTTATTATAAGTAATAGAAAAAAATGGCTCATATAAAAGTTTTATTATTTTAAATATACTATTTCATGGCAGATGTAGATATTTTTTATAAAGTTAGGTTTACAAGATACTTTTATTTTTTAAATAGCAATCTATTCTTATTTTACTGAAATTATAAACCACATTTTTTTTATTTTTAACGATACATTACATTTTATTAATGTATTTTGAAAAAAATCGAGCAAAAAATAAGACGTATGGGAAATAATTTTTATTTATATATTAGAGGTGGCTATGTGAAAATAAACAAAATGTAACAACAGTTAAATTACTATCATACGTAATATAACAAGTGATATGATTATCATCGATGATATTCTCGAGTGAAACCGAGCTGCAGATTTCACGAGTCCGAAGGACGAGTTGAAATGTGCTGCTTCGGTTTCACGAGCAATATCTTCGATTATTAATCATATCACGAGCTTATATTTAATGAGAGAATATAATGAATTTTTGCAATCTAACCTAACCTAACTTTTGATATACATATTCATATTGTATTAAAACATGGTACTTACGAGTTTTATTTAATATTTCGGAGTTTGAATTATTGTTATTATTTATTTTTATACTCAAAATTAACTGTCAATGTCATAAATAAAGAAAACAAATCCCTTAGTAACGACTATAAATACGGTGTTTATTTCTTTGTTTTTTATCATCGCTGTGATAAACGCGTAGCTAGGGAGATTCTGAATGTTGATTGGTGGAAAACATGTCACGTGACTAAGGAATTATATTCTCAACAAAGTATACATTTGTTTGTTAATTATTTATTACTTACAGTACAAATTTTGAAAGATGTCCGATCAAGGTTATCTACGAATTCTATGAATTCATATTTTTGCTCCGCCCATTCTGACATCTTCAGTAGTGTCGTTTGCTTAGTTTTCATGAGGGTACATAAGATACTATTGTTATTTTATTATTATAAAAATATATTTTACAATAAAAGCATTCAAAATTCAAAAGTCAAGTGGTAAGTTTATTAGCAAATGTAAAATCAAATATGTGAAAAATAAGATACTGACACAATGTCAGTGTCAGTGACAGAAAATAACGTTATTCGTACGGCTATGAATTAAGGTAATGTATCTGAATTAATAAACTTACGTTACAGCGAAAGTATTACCAATAACGAGCATTGTTTTAAAGTGGAATATCCTAGCTTAGTCGAAGCAATATGAATTTTTGAAAGGCAAGCATGTTATATCCATCCTTGTCGTACACGCTTATAGCCATTGCAAAGGAAAGAGATAAATGTATGCCAATTTGTTAATTCGTTCATGATACAGGTAACCTTGATCAGACATCTTTAAAAAAATTACTGTACTTATTATTTATTTATTTTCACATAGCTACCTAGAATATTTGAATAAAAATTATTTTCCATATTTCTCAATTATCTTATTTTTCTTGAGTTTTTTCAAGTACATTAATACATCGATGAAAAGGCAAAAAATGGCAGTTTGTATTTTAGTAAAATAATTATAGGTTACTATTTAAAAAATAAAAATTGATAATTGTATCTTGTAAACCTGATATTAAAAAAATATCTACATCTGCCATCAAATAGTATATTTAACAATAATACTTTTATGGGCCATATTTTTCTATTACTTATAACAAAAAAGTTAAAGGCGGAGGGCGTCTTCCCAACTCACCTGTATATGCCCTTAAAACATTTTTACTTTTTTTTTAACACCCTGTATAATCTTTTCATATCCTCACAACGATTGTTTGAGAAAAATGTTTCTAAAGTTTTATATTAATTTTATTTAAATATGATTTCGAATATGATTATTAAAAGAGTGCCAGGAATGGAATAAAAGAATACAATCAATACATGAAAGAAATGAATGCATATTTTGTATTGCTAATCGCTCAATTTTTTTTTAATAAAAGTCAATTTAAGATCTAAAATAGTAAATTTAATTTAAAATTTAGAAAATAAAAATTACTTATTTAAAGCAGCCGCCAATAGTGATTTATGCCTGAATGCACTTGCGCATTCAGGTCGTTCACATATGCAAATACAAGTGGCATTTAAAATTAAACGAAACTTGTTGCTAATGTTTACATTACTTATCACGTAGGTGTTATAAACGAAATGCTGTGCTTTGCATCTATTATTCTATTTCTACAGCGTAAATATTTGTCCTTTCACAGCTGATCAAAGTGTGTAGAAAATGTACATTCGTTTAAGTACTTATCACTAATTTACGCACTTGTTAAAAAATGCTTTGCAATACTATATTTTGAATTAGACTTATCTGATAATTTTAAATAACAGGTGTAATAATAAAATATCGGATTGAAATAGATAAAATATGTAATTAATTAATTTTCTTTAAATTTGAAAGATGTAATTTTAAAATAATATAATACAAAGCCTTCTGTATTTAACAAAAATGTAGTATTTAACTCATTCGCCGTTGCATTTTTTAATAATGTAACATATTAATGTTTTTATCTTTCGTTACCTTTAGGTAAGGAAAGTATTATTTGGTCAATAAATTCGATGGTAAGTTTTTAGCGAATAAGTGCGTTTTAAGGTCCCTAGAATACGATTTTACCATTTTTACGATGTTGTCTATATATATGTGTGTGTATTTGTGTGTGTGTAAAGATTTTTTCATCGACGATAACTCTAACACTACAATTTTAAAAATTATAATCCTTTCGTATTTCTTTTCTTTACATCTATATGAAGAGATGATTAGATTTTGGTTATAATTGGTCAACCGGCAGTACCCTCATTTAAAGATTTTAATAGTGTTTACGCTATTAAATATCATTTTTTGACATTTATTGTTATAAATGTTAAAGAATATTCTATTATCTATATGATTAAAATGCATTTTATACTTCATAATCGATGGATACAGAGTTAAAAAATTATGAAGAAATTAAATTTCATAAATCAACCAGCTACTATATTAAGAAATTTCTGATTGGCTGATGGCAGTGTCAATGAAAAGAAAATGAATGTGGCAAAGAGATAAGGATGTTGATATAGATGTTGGGGAAGGGAAATGGCTCAAGTGATAGAAGTTTCTAGAAAGATAGAAGAGAGACGATTACATTGGTTTGAACATGTCATAAGGAGAGATGAATATTATATTGGAAGAAAAATGAACAGCTTAGTAGTAGAAAGTAGAAGAAACAGAGGAAGACCAAAGAGAAGATGAAATGACTGTATTGCGGAAAAATTGAGAGAAAAGGAACTGAATGAGGATGATGAGCAAAATAGAAATAAGTAGAATAAGAGAATCAAGAATAGCGACCCCTAACGAATGGGAAAAGTTAAAGAAGAAGAAAATATCAGTGTCAAGTGCAATTTACATGATGTGCTGCACACATCAGATTATTATAATATTGCATAGCAAATTTCATGTACGTTTCAATTTTTTTCGAAATCTTAATTTTTTTAGAATTTTTAACATCCCCCCTCACAAATTAACGAGTCGTTTAGGTACTTTCATAATAAGTTTATCCAGTGACAATAACAATGAAATAATTGTTTGTGACAAATGTGAGTTGTCAACTTTTTCAAATAAATTTTGACAAATAAATCGATTAATAATTATTAAAAAAGTTATAATCAGTAAATATGCTAGCCTTTACGGATAGTGAGTATACAGACATTGTGCTGGCCTATGGTAAAGCTCAGTGAAACGCTTCCAAAGCCCAGAAAATTTATTTCGACCGTTTTCTGAATCGTCATCTTCCAAACGTTCGCACCTTTTTACATGTATGTATATAAAATAAGTGTTGATTCAAGTTTTAGTTCTCTTTATACGTCTTCTTGTTCCGTCAATTATTTTAGAGTTGTTCTTGGTCGACTGCATCCTATACATGTCCTACAATTTTTGGATTGTCCAACTTGTTGTAACATACAAATTTGACGTACGATTTTTTTTTATTACCTTAATTGAGGTATTCTATTCTATATCTTATCTTTCCCGATTTGTGTATAGTTTCACCATCTGGTGTATTGGTCAATCTGTTCACCAGTTTCTAACTTTTCTTTTGCGTTGACAAATTCATTCATCCTTTCATTGAATCCTGTCACAGTCACAACGGTAATAATTGCTTGTAGACGCATGCGTAGAATACTGCGCATGCGTCAATTTTTAAATCAACCATAGGCAGGTAATGAAATATGTAACACAATTTTTGAATAATTTTAACTCAATATCTAGAAGGTTTACAAGAAAAAGTTATCAGAGATGCAGAGCTCAAGATTAGCAGGGCGAAAACTGAATATATGTGATTATTAAAAAATCTTTCAGAACTCATAATTCAATTAAAATGCTACAACCTTTTTAGCTTTATGCCCGGTTGCAGAAACGTTCATCAATGCTTTGTTTAATTAACGGATCATTAAAACGAACAAATGCAACGCGATTTTTTGACAGCAATGATTTAAATGTCATAAGAATATGGAAACCGATTCGAATTTGTTCTTTTTGATGGTCCGTTAATTAAACAAAGCGTTGATGAACCTTCTGCAATCGGGCATTAGTTCTGTTTGGTGTTATAAAAACCGACGTTTCGGCAGCATGAACTGCTGCCTTCTTCAGGGAATAAACAACAAATCAACAAATATATACATAAATAATATCAAAAACATTAGCAACAGGTAACCATGGTGACAAATTACAACATATTTAATATAGGAAGCCATGCTTGACTAAGATCTAAACCGTCATAATAATTGAGATTATTATTCTTGGTTTTGAAAATCTCAATGGCTTCTCTAATTAACGTCGGTTTTTATAACAATAAATAGAACTAAAACTAAAAAGATTGTATCATTTTAATTGAGTATATGCGGTTTGGAGGAGATGGGAAGATAGGAGAGATGGAGGTCAATGGGGAGAAAGTAGCTAGACTGGAAGAGTTTAAATATCGTGAAACTTGATCGTGTAAATATATTTGTAACGTCATGTATAAATACACTTTTCAAGGCATTTGAAAAGAAAAACTTCATTGAGTAATTCACGCTTAAGATATATTGCAGTGAGAGCTGGCCTATAAAGAAATCCGATGAAAAGAATGTGGCAGACATGAGGATGTTGGGGAAGACACGGAAAGATAGGGTAAGGAATGAAAGGATAGGGTAAATGGCTCGAATGATTGAAGTTTCTAGAAAGATACAAGAGACCATAACATTGATTTGGATGTTATGGGGAGAGCTGAAAAAAGTATTGGAAGAAGAAAAAACAGCTTAGTAGTAGAATGTAGAAGAAACAGAGGAAGACTAAAGAAGAGATGGAAGGTCTGAATTTCAGAAGACTTGAGAAATAAGTAGAAGAAGAAAATCAAGAATAGCGATTACTAATGAATGGGAAAAGCTAAAGGAGGAGGAGGAGAAGACGGAGAAGAAGCAGAAGGGGTGATTGAGGCAACCGTTTACAAGTTGATCTTAAGAATGAAAAATACTGTACCTACTAAGAAGCTATTTTTTTCGGAACCTCACAACTCTAATTATTTTAAACCATGTAAGTTCTTCTATTTTTCGCAAATCGGAAACTTTATTTTTCTACAGGCTACATAGAAAGTAGCCATTTGCGCTCTCTTTTGTCAACGCAAAATGTCACTTTGCCGCTCTAGCGCGACAAAGTAGAAAAAACGCTCGCTGTCCAAATTTCTAAGTATACAAATTGAGAAATGTCACTTCTTAATGGAGACGTTTAGTCAGGAACTAATGGAACTGTAGTGACACATTTACCACGTTTACAAATCAATCTGACATATAACTGCTCTGTCGGTATATTACATAACCAAAAATAATGCCGCACTATTGTGAAAATAAAATAGGGCATTCATTTACAAAAACGAAAGTGTAAAATGTTTACATTAGATTGAAGCAATAGGTCAAGAAGAATGGGAGATAACGATAAATTAAAATTAAATATAAAAGACGTTTTTTCTTTATATTAATCCTTATTAATTGAGTAGTAGTGTAAGTACAAAGTGTACATTTTATTATTTTTTGTTATGGTAGCGACTGTAGAAAAAATCTTGTGTGTGTTTCGAGCGCAAATGGACATTGTCGATTTCGAGAGAATGCCGCGCTCCCGCGTCGCGCGGCAACAACCTCTCAATCAACAATGTCCTATTTTGCGCTCTTAATACACAAATAGCTATTTCCTTTACACACAACATATCAAAACCATACTATAAATAATTTCTCACCTCATATGACCAAGTACACTGGATCCCCGCGTACATTCTCACACATCTCCCAAGTTCCACGTCTTCATGGCTGGTGTATAACCTCTTCAGACATTTTTCTATATGCGGCGCAATTCTTTTCAGGGTTTCCCTGCTGAGAATAACCCCTGGCCCACCCATACAGAAATTTTCATCGTGATCGAGTGACAGTAGACCAAATTCTTCGCTGTTTCCTCTTCCAGCTTGTCCGATAAACCAAGGTCGTCTGCTATCAACGCTTCGCAAGAGAGTTTCTAGTTTGTCCATCCGTACGTAGAGGTCGTCGTCAGCGCGAAGAAACCACTCGAATTTGTCAATGAAGTGTTCGTACATATAATAGAGCATTTTGAAGGATTTTTTTTGAGGAGGGTATGAATCATCAACATCTTTTAAACTTACTAAAGGAAGAATAGAACTATAACTATATTCACTGCTAAAAAATGCGATTTTACCGGGAATTTCACTACCCCAAGTTTCATATACTGCTTTCGCTCTACTGTTTAAATATTTTTCAGCAGTCATGACCCCTACGAATATCAAGTTTTTGTCGGAATTTTCAATGGTTTCGTTGGTTCTCATGTCTATGATATCTAAAGGGTGTAGTTTTTGAACGTGATGCATTTTTGGACAGTCTAACCTAACATCGTAGTATTCTCTGACTAGATGGCTGAAAAGTATTCCGAAGAATAGGCCCAAAATGCTCTGAAGGCCCTTTTTGCGACGAACCATTTTAAGGCACTAGAATATCCGTCTACATGTCATTTTAAACACACATCACTTCACTGTCACATTTGATGATGAAGACTGTTAGATGACTGTTGTATCTGAAACAGAAAATAATATAAATGTTAATTAGGTATATATTTTTTATTAAGCATATTTATACTTTCTTCTTATTAAGTAAATGTTATATTATGTCTTCTATCGTTTTTGTGGAAGTTTTGTTAGTAGATAGATCTAGTAGATAAGGTAAACTTTATTTTTACCTTCCGTCACCTTTAGATAAGGAATGTATTGCATGTTTTAGGGTTCACAGAATACATTTTTAACGATGATGTCTGTATGTGTACGTTTGTCAGTGCGCGCCAATGTGGATGTGCGCGTGTATTTGTGTGTGGAACTTGATCTCTTCGCAAAAATTTTTGAAGCGTTCCTCGAAATTGATTCTCTTCTTTTTTTACTAGCTTGTTCTATTTAAAATGTTCCGCTATTTCTTTTGGTTTTACTTTTATTTTCGGACATTTTTTTAAGCCTACCAAAAAGTACTTGTAACCAAATCGTACATGTTAAATTGTAGGATTGTTCACTTTCACAACAGTAAAGAAGTGCACGTTGTGACCGTGTGTACAGAATCACAGAATTACTTTACGGGGAAGGGGCTTCCCCCCGTTCTCCTCAAAAGTAACAGGATTCACATACTTATATTTGGTTTGAAATTACAGTGGTGGGCGGAGCCTGGCGAGATCGATTTATGCAGAAACATTTTAAGATTAAAAAGAATTCTAAGAAATACGGGTTCAAACTCATAATAATTCGGCCGGTTTACATTTTCAACAAATTATAAAATCTACACAAATGGTTACAAATTTCTACAAAATTCTTTCGGCTACTTTAAATAGACTTAAAACTTTAAAAAACTGTAGGCCTAATTACTGGGGATAATAGTTCGACTGGTATTTTAAGGGTCATTTTCTAGTCCAGATTTAACTTCTACTGAGACCTTTTACATTTGGCAAAATGAAAAACAATTTCGTAAAAATCCAGTATGTACACTGGCTTGCAAAAAAATCGCGTACACCTGTTTTTTGCTGTATTGAGTCGGTCTCGATTGTTAACTTGTCAGTGTCACAAGTCAGTGTCATTAGTGTCAATTAAGATGCCAAAATTATCAGAAAACGAGAAAGTTGTAATACTTGGTTGTTCTTTAATTTTTCTGGAATATATTTGTAATTTAGTAGTACTTTAGGCACAATGAAGAACTTGCTCCACGATATCTAAAATAATGACATGACAGTGACAACTTCATTGACAGTTCATATTAACCTATTTTAAAAAAATCGTTTTTACATAGCTAAAAAAAGGTAAAAACTCGGTTACTTGATTTTTAAGATGTACGCGATTTTTTTGCAAGCCAGTGCACAGTAAAACCTACCTTGCAAGATAAATGGGACAATACTCACAAAAAAAATGCAAGGCTTAGGGACACAATTACTAATAGAATTGCTACTGGTATTACTAAAAAAAGGCATTTTAACCCAATGTTAAATCTACATTTTAAACTTTAAATTTGTAAAATAAAAACCCATATATCTAGACTGGTTTAATTACATCTGGTGGGCTGATTCTTTGTATTCGATGTTGTTGTCGCGTCGGAAAGTTCCAGAAGGACATCGCGCTATATACCCGTAGACAAAACCAGCCAACATTCATTCTGTTATAGACACGAGTCGAGCCATGAACAGTTGGTGATATAAATGAATAGTCTACGAGTGGTGAACATAAATAAATGTAGTTAAATAAATGAATATAGTGAAATAAATATTGTTTAAATAAATAATCTTAGTGTTTATGTATTTAATAATATTGTTAGTCTTAAATTAGTGTTTATAATTATTTTTTCTATTTCGGTGTTCTTATGGTTCTATAAACGCACTGTTTTGTACTTCAAACACGACGTTTAGAAGATCTATAAGCGTACTATTTTTGGCGCCTTTCATGTTCTAGAGTTGGTAGTCATGCTTTCATAACTGACAGATGACAGGTAACCTCAAAATGGTAAGTTGTTGATAATATTTCAACATATTACTTTTAATTATGGATTTTTATACCTTCTTTAGGTGATAGGACTAGAAAGAAATATAATATTAATTTCACAACCAGAATCAGACCTTGAATCATAAATACAATACACCTTGCAATACACTAATTAATCAATAGTTGACAAAATATAAAATTTCAATTGTTAGCGAGAAACGTTACCAACATAAACATAACTAACAAAAAAAATACCTAGTCATAATTTGACGTCGCAATTTAAATAAATTTAATCGTAAAATTACCTCAATAGAAAAAATATTATAAAAAACACGTATCATAAGGCCTGTTGACGCACTCGTCCTTTGTAAAACTCGCCTAGCGGCTCGTTTTCCAAACTTGGACTCGTACGTTAACAGATTGCCTTATGATACTTGTGTTTTAATGTACTATTATCATCTTTATCTTAATTATATATCGTTTAATAAACTTTTATTTTAATTAATAATATTTCTCTGATTTTTACACTTAACCCAAATAAATAAACGTTACAATATTTTCTGAACTGATAATTCCGATACTACGCAATTTCAAAGATTATTGTTTTTCGTATTCCTCTCTTTCATTCATATGAAGAGCTGGATTTTGGTTACAAATGGTCAACCGGATGTACCCTCATTTGAAGGTCTTAAGAGTCTTTCTTGAAAAAACAGTTAAATGTTATTTTTCAACATATTATATTCTTATAAATATTAATAGTATATTATGTATCTAGGACGAAAAGTGAATCTTTAAGGTATGAACAAGTTGTTTACGACGGAGGCAGGCAGTCGAGGCCGTAATTACTTGTGAGTACCTTAAAACACTTTTCGTCTGAGGTACATACATAATTTTATGTTATACTAGATTCTAATTATTCAAAGAAATATGCACCAATTTGTTGCAGTATGAGTTTTTTTATAAGTAGGCTGCATGTTACGCCACTGGTATGATAATGGTAGCACCATTCATAGACAGATCTTATAAGTATGCTTCAAGATAGTGTAAATTGAAGTTACTACACTAATGATGGGCCAGGTCCCGTTTCAGCAGGAGATTCTCTTATCTACCAGTTACAAAAAGTTACAATACGGCTTTGTGGCCTGGCTGGACTGGCAGCTTTGTGATCAGTAATTGAATTCTAGACGTCAAAACAACAGCTATAGTCGTATAACAGAATAATATTATTATTATTTTTTTAACAATATATAATTCAAGTACAATTCTGTGCCCTAATCTTTGTAATAAACCGCCACCTGCTGTGAAAGTCAACTTATATCAATATACTGTAATGTGCGCCCCGGACTTAAGAGTATGCGAGCGCCGCCACTGGTAAAATATTCTCGAGCGATGACGTAATCCCCGGCGGGGAAAACCCATACGCGTTTAGACTGGTTTAATTACATTCGGTGGGGTGACCCTTTGTATTCGATGGAAAGATGGAGAACATTCGAGAGAAATGACGTCCCGCAATATAAGCACGTCAGAGAAACCAGCGAAAATAGTCGGATATATAGAAGCAACGAGCAATGGAGTTGGTGATATAAATAAACAGTCTACGAGTTGTGAACATAAATAAATGTAGTTATATAAATAAATATAGTGATATAAATATTGTCTTAATAAATAATTTTAGTGTTTAACCATTAAATAATATTCTTAGTCTTAAATTAGTGTTTATAATTATTTAATCATAGTGTTAGTTACTTTTATTACCTTTTTAATATTTATCCTAATTATTCATCGTATTATTTTAATTAATAATATTTCGCTGAGTTTTACACTTCACCCATATAAATAAACGTTACAATACTAAATTTTGAAACTTGAAACAGACTACATGATTATACTATATTTTAGTCTTTGAGTAATATCAGCCGATATTTTAGAGTACATATTCACATATGGAAGTATAAACACCACTCAGAAATTTTAGAGGCAGTTAAGTATATGTTAAAAAACATAAAATTTAAGATTAAGCATCTAGCAACTGCACTTAAAATTCTTAGATGGTGTAGTCCTTTTTACATAAAAATATTTGATTATGTATACCGTAATCTCCTATAGTTAACGACTGCATACAGTTGGATCTTTGAAGATCTATAAAAGATACAAGTCGGTTTGGGTTCAAACAAAAGATGTGTAATTAGGACGTTATTTTAGTGATTTGTTTTCCGGGAAACAATGGACAGGTCAGTAAATACACGTTGAGCCATAAACAAGTACCACATTTTAAACCTTTACTCTACAGAAACAGTAAAAGGTATAAAAAAAAATATTGTAACAGAAAGGGTATATAATGCAGTTTTATTTTCAGCGCTTTTTAAAAATAATACATTCAAATTGTTAATCGTCAATGTCATCATTAGTGTTTCACAAGAAAAGATTTCTAGTCTTGCTAGGTTACTTCTTGCCTTCTCTTGCAAAACAAAAAAAAACATGACAAAAAAATTAAGTAACTCTTGACTTGCATTACTCTTGCAAACAAAAAACTTGTCTTGCTTGCAAGCTTTTTGCATTTTTTTGTCTTGCATGTTCGTTTCTCGGTTCTGCTGTCCACGCTTCCAACGAAATGTTCAGCGGCGTGAACAATAATAATTTTCTCTATTCATATATTTTTTTGTTCTCATTATTCTTAATTAAAATATGAATTTTTCATTGAATGCAATAAGAATTTCCTACAGTTTTTTTACCTTCCGTCACCTCTAGGTAAGGAAGGTATTGTCTTTGGTCAAAATATTCGGTGGTTAGTTTTCATTGAATAAGCACGTTTTAGGGTCTTTACAATACGATTTTACTATTTTTACGATGATGTCTGTATGTGTGTGTGTGTGTTCGTGTGTGCGTGTGTGTGTGTGTGTTCGTGTGTGCGTGTGTGTGTGTGTATGTGTGTGTGTATCCCCGCCGTTTCGGACACGATATCTCCAATACTAGAATTCCAAAAATTACAATTCTTGCGTATTCCTCTTCCTTACAACCATATGCAGATCTGTTTAGATTTTGGTTATAATTGGTCAACCGGAAGTACCCAAAAATTTAGAATCTTTAGTAAGAAAATTTATGTATGGATTTTGTACATAATACACAGGATTGACGGAAGGTATTGTGCTGGCCACATCAGATTTTTTCAAATTAACGACGAAAAATATACGCTTCATTAAGGAGCGTAATTTGCTCCCAGTTTTAAACAAAAGACGAGCCTATGGATTTGGATCTTGATCAATCATAAACCTCAACGTTACTTTTTTTCTTCCTATCGCTCACCTGAAGACTGATGACGCAGTTGGCTTGTTCTTATCGTGTATGCACTTTAATCATTTGGAATAAAAATAAAATGTTTCTTTAAACCTATTATAAAAATTTGATGTGGCCAGCACAATACCTTCCGTTAATCCTGTGTATTATTTACAAATCCCATACATAAATTTTCTTGCAAAAGATTCTAAATTTCAAGTAAAATTATTTTATACTCAAACTATGCAAATAGAACTTTACACGGACATCTTCTTCTTTAGCTTTTCTCATTCGTTAGGGGTTGCTATTTTTTATTTTCTTCTCCCATTCATTTCTGTTTTGCGGGTCGTCCTCATTCGGTTGCTTTTCTCTGAAGCCCTCCGCAATACAGTCCTTCCATCTTATCTTTGATCTTCCTCTGTTTCTTCCACCTTCTACTAAGCTATTCACTCTTCTTCAGACATATTTTTCATCTCTCCTCATGGCATGTTTAAACCAATATAATCGTCTCTCTTGTTTTCTAGAAACTTTTAATACTCGAGTTATTTCCCTTATTCTTTCATTGCTTACCGTATATTTTCGTGTCCACCAAAATCTATCTCAACATCCTCATGTCTGCCACATTAATTTTCTTTTGATTGACACTGACATCTGTCCACCATCTGTCAGTTAGAATTTTCTTAATATAGTAGCTGTTTCCATGGTTAGCATAGCTGGCTGATTTATGAAATTTAATTTCTTTAACTCTATATCCACTGAATATGAAGAATAAAATGCAATTAAATCGTATAGATAATAGAATAATCTATAATATTTACAATAACATTGAATGTGTAAATAACATGTAACAGTGTTTTTTCAAGAAAAACTGTTAAAATCTTCAAATGAGGGTACTTCCGGTTGACCAATTATAACCAAAATCTAATTAAGTTTGCATATGGATGTAAGGAAGAGGAATACGTAAGAATTGTAATTTTTGGAATTCTAGTACACACACACAAACACACGCACACACACATATATACAGACATCATCGTAAAAATAGTAAACTCGTATTGTACAGACCCTAAAACGTACTTATTCATTGAAAACTCACCACCGATTTTTTTGACTAAAGACAATACCTTCCTTATCTAGAGGTGACGGAAAGTAAAAACTATAGTAAAATATAAAATGTTGATATATTTGAATTGTAATATAATACAGCAAGAGTGCGAGAATGCAAGAAACTATTACAAAATCTGGCTATTCGAAAAATGAAAAACTCTCGTGAAACACTATTAACTATACATTCCTCGACGAGACGATTTCTTAATGTTCGGTCATTTCTGGATAAATAACGGCTATATCCCGACAAATAGTGTTCTTAAGGGCGTTAATGTTTAGTGATCGGTGTGCGTGTACATCTTTGATTTCAGATAGCCCTACAAAAAGAAATCATATGGTGTAAGGTTAGGCGATATCACCGCATATGGAAATCAGCGTCTCCGAAAACATTTCTCGCAAAACTTGCATAAATCTTGTATGAATGATCATTGTTAGTCTGGGATGTGGAAATCTTTATTTTACGAAAGAATGAAGATTTTTATAATTTTATTGTTTCACGTTTAGTAACCTTTAAATCGTCAACAAAAGTTTGTTGATAGTTGAATTGTTAAATATGACAGCAATAATTTTTTTTACAGTTTGCTGAAAATTTCTATCAATAATATTTTAATTTAGTTCAGAATTATAATTTCAAAAGAACTGCAAGAACTTGTCGATATGGCCGATGCGGAAGTTTTGTGATTGATATTAGAGAAAAGTCCGGAACATTTTACACTCTTCAAGCGTGAACACGGCCCCTTGTGCGCATGCGCCAACTGCATTTGATTCGTTATTCGCCTACCGGTGTGCGCTAATGCGCTTGTAGATATTTTCCACTTATACGAGGGGTAGGTGTTCAGTGTTGTATAGTTTAATAGATATATTCCAATAACTCAACCTATTCCTAATTTGCGCCAACTTCATGGTCAGAATTTGAACTTTAGGAAACTGAACGGACATTAGGACGATGCGTGTGTTCCTGTTTATTTAGCTACATTTTTTTCAATAAAAAGCTCAAATTAATAAAACTAATATTTTTTATTTAACTTATTACACTGAACACCTAAAACAAACATATTATTGATTTATTTAATCTTCAAAAGTATTTTCTCTTGCTGTGCAAAAAATAGTCACTTTTCCGGTATATTCTTTACATATGAAGTTTGAACAGTGTATGCAATGTTGTTTGTATCCATATTTCCTTGGGTCAATATGCACATCTTGGCTTTGATGTTTGCTGTTTTAGAATATTCATGTTCAAAAAAATCCATTTTTTAAAAAAAATATAAACGTAAATAATATATTGCATAAAACATGTGTTAATTATATTTGATATACCTACAAAAGTAAACAAATATTTAAATTCAGCTTTACTCATATACTAAACACACAGAAAAAAGCACTTGGTTACACGGCTGTTAGATTTTATCTAACATTGTGGACATACCGAGTTATAAAAATACCCTCTTTTAATATGGATGCTCGTCACCTCAACACAAGGTCATAACTACGTTGTGAATATATTTCTCCTGGCAAATATCAAAATTTAATTTCAAAACTTAAAAAATAAAAAAATCTGATGTGGCTAGCACAATACCTTCCGTTAATCCTATATATTATGTATAAATTCCATATATAAATTTTCTTGCAAAAGATTCTAAATTTCCAGTAAAATTATTTCATAAACAAACTATGCAAATTGCACTGGACACTGACATCTTCTTCTTCTTCTTCTTCTTCTTCTTCTTCTTCTTCTTTAGCTTTTCCCATTCGTTAGGGGTCGCTATTTTTATTTTCTTCTTCCACTTATTTAAGTTTGCGTGTCGTTTTCATCCAGTTCCTTTTCAGTCAAGTCTTCCGCAATAGAGTCCTTCCGTCTTATCTTTGGTCTTCCTCTGTTTCTTCAACCTTCTTTTACTAAGCTATTCATTCTTCTTCTAATATATTCTTCATCTCTCCTCATGACATGTTCAAACCAATGTAATCGTCTCTCTTGTATCTTTCTAGAAACTTGTAACACTAGAGTTATTTCCTTACCGTATCTTTCCGTGTCTTCCCCAATACCTACTTCAACATCCTCATCTATGCCATATTCATTTACTTTTCATTGATATGATCTGTCAGTATAAAATGCAATCAAAACGTATAGAGAATAATATATTCTTTAAACATAATAACGTTAAGTGTCAATTAATCATATTTAAAATCTTCAAATGAGGCTACTTCCGGTTGACCAATTATAACCAAAATCTAATCACTTGTTCTTCTGGATGTAAACTTAAGGAATACGAAAAAAATATAATTTTTGGAATCGTGGTATTGAAGTTATGCGATCCGAAACTTTCGTCACACACACACACACATAAACACACATACACACACACATACATACATATAGACATCATCATAACAATGGTAAAATCGTATTATAGGGACCCTAAAACATGCTTATTCACTAAAAACTCATCATTGAATTTTTTGACCAAAGACAATACTTTCCTTATCTAAAGGTGACGGAAGATAAAAAGTTATAAGAAAAATTATTAAAATGTTAGATTTTATCCAACGGGTTAGGTAATCGCGGATTAAGTTTATTTATATTACCTACATTATTTCGATTTCTGAAAAATGTACAATACCTGAATATTAAAAATTACAAAGACATAATACAAAATCAAAAACGCGGTTTATTCTGAGTCATTTCTGTCGTTTTTATTTGACATCTCTGAGTATGTATAATAATAATAGAGTGCACAAAAAGTTTGTATTTTAGTTTAAAAACGGACTATAGTAATTACATTTAATTTACAACATCTGTTTAAGAAGAGAGCTGACACATTTTATTATTTCTCAGAAACATGCCTCCTTTCTTTGTGAAATTTTGACGGTCACTGTTTGACTAAGACAGTCGTTTACTCTCGAACCGGATACATAAAAAAACCCACGAAAAAATCTCCACCAGTTTGCAAAGTAAAGCATCGCGCAGTCTGCTTTCGTATGCAGAAATAATACACAGTCTAATAATAGTCAATTCAACATTCTATACAGGCGATCATGCGAACATCTCCCACTATAATACCGGCAAAGATAATGCAGACACTCTGGCTAGGATAAAATATCAAGATAGGTATCTTATAACAAACGTGTATGATAAAGACAAAAAATAAGGTAAAATCTTGCAAAGAATTCTTCAAAACATCATCAATTATATAGCTGGTCTTGAATTTATGTCATATGATATGGTAATTCTATTCATAGTTAGAGCTTGGCAAAAAAGAGTTGACTATAACCACTACAACTATCCATTACTCTTGAAGAAAAGGTAGTTAAACTTCTTTTTAATTAATTATTTATTTCAAAAAGAAATTACGTGGAATGTTTGTCGTTGAATTATTTTATTTTCAACTCAGAAAAATCTTTAATGTTGTAATAGTAAATTCTTGTTGTATAATGGATATATACATTGAAGGTAAATAATGTGACAATAATTCGTAAGATAGAGGTATTGAGGTCAAATAAGTAACCTAAATTATAAACTAATACACAAGTAATCGTAGGGGTCCTATTATTTACCTTTCTACGAGTTCTGTGATATGATCTAGCTCACGTATGATATACAATTTTTTTTATCTACGATTGCATAAAAATTAATAAAAATTGTTTTTACCTCCCGCCACCCTTGGCAAGGGAGATATAGGGATCGTGCTAAAAATCGCATATCGAGATTTTGGTAAATGACCACGTTTTAAGGTACCTACAATCCAATTTTAACATTTTCACGATGATGTATGTGTGTGTGAGGATCCTCTTTACGCTTTAACTCAAATACTATCGCTCAGAAAATTTTGAAACCTTGTATTTCTATCTTACTCTTATATGGAAAGATGCCATTAGATTTTGGTGTAAATCAAATAACCGGAAATGGCACTTTACTCAGAGATCAAAATAGTTTTTCTACGAAAAATACCTTGAAATGTTATTTATTCGAGATATCTTCGTTTAAAAGTTCTTTAAATTTTCTACAGGTTCGCGTTAATACTTTTTGAATATATTTTATGGACAAATTTATAAAATTATCTATGATTTTAATCCCGGAGCCTACGCTTTAAACACAACTTTATGGATGCACAGTTCAGATCTCAAATGTATGTTGACAGATATATGTCACTGTCAACAAACTAATCACTTCAAATAATAATAGTAACGTTTTAAAAAGAAAATAGTAAATGGAACAATAATTATATGGAAACAAACTTAATACAGTTTCCAGCATAAGTAAAAAGTAGGAATATAGGTAAGATAATAAAATTATATAATATATCATCACGGCATATTACCCATTGCTGGGTGAGCCAATCTGCTTTATACACAGATGTCAGTAATAATGAAGACATATTTGTACCGTGCGGGCGTTTACCAGGCGTCACTTCACCCGAATCTGAAGAACCAGATTCGATTCCGTCCGACGCCAAATATTTTAGAATTTTAAATGGCGTAAATGGGGTAATTTTTGTGCCATTTAAAATTCGAAATATTTGGCGTCGGTCGGGATCGAACCCAGTATTTAAATTTAATTTACATCAATAAAAATGAAATTAAACGGGACGTATTGTGTTGGCCACATCAGATTCTTTTTGTAAATAAAGTGCGTTAGCTTATGAGTTAATTACATGACTTTTTTTTAAATACATCACTAGTATGGTAATAAACTGCATTGTTTAATTCAAATACATAACTGTAAATGAATTAGATAATAAGAATTACAAACAGTCGTATGTAAAAATAATTAATTGTCATAAAAATTATCAATTACTTTTCAAGATATTTAGAAAAAAAACTTATATAGTTTTATTCATGAAAGATGACTACTCAAGGTCATTTATAAGGCGTCTACAATAGCAAATAATAGAAAGTAAAATGATTACCTTAAAATAAATAAAAGTTGTATTAAGAATAATGTAAAAATGACTTTAATAGTTATTTAAGTATTAAGATCAGTAAGTGCTTCCTACCGGTTGAGGATGATTTTGGAGATCGAGACGAAGTCGGGATTCCCAATACATCCGATACTGGTAGAAGTACACTTACTGACCAAAATGCTTATTATGTTTTTTACACGATCGAGGCACAAAATTAAAAAATAAGATTTGATAATTATTTTAACATGTGACATATTAAAAAAAAAAAACTCTCTCGATAAACAGATTTATTAATTTAAGTACTAAGTAGGTACTGCAATTATTAAAATACTTAAGTCTTAAGTACAAGTACTTGTTAAGAGTACTCAGTACTTTCCAAGTACTTTTCAAGTACTTCCTAAAAATTATTTAATATTTTGATATAAAAATAATTAATTACCAATATACATGGATTATATCTATCAATATAACATAACTAAAACTCAGATATAAAAAAAAACCATAAATTTTCATCAAAAGATGTGCAAAATTTGATTGAAATTCTGGTGAATGATTTTTTTTATATCATTGACATAAATTATATAAATACTACTTGTGATTGTGCAATAATATAGTATTTTTGTTAGTTTGGATTTTTAAATGGCACAATGTCATGCACTCTCCACGCAATGAATGTCCGGCAGGTGATAAATATCCGCACGGTACAAATATGTCTTCATCATTACCGAAATCTGTGTACAAAGCAGATTTGCTTACCCAGTAATGGGTAATATGCCGAGATGATATTTTATTTTGGTATAATTTATTTAATGAAAAAGTTGTTTACATTGAAAATAAGTACTTAAGTATTTACTTAAAAGTATTTAAGTACCCTAAAAGGACTAACTACAAGTATTTTAAATGCAGTACTTGAAAATCAAATACTTCAGGCAGTTTTTTGATAGTACTTAAGTACAACTACTTAGCACAAGGTTAGTACTTATTTTGGTACTTAAGTATAAATGTACTTAAGTACTGCCCAGCTCTGTCGATAAACATTTTAAAAAATCCAATCGTGCAAAAATAGTAGTTTATATATCAAGGGAGTAAAATTGTCATTATTTGTCGAGGACGAAGATTGAATCCTGAGGGCGACCCTTGTTATATACAATATTTTATATACAAACGGAAAAATTCCTATAAACGGAAAAAAACTATTTATTGTTTAATTTTTCACAAAAATCATTATATATTTTTTCCAAAATAAATATAATTGATAATATTCGACATATCTATTAATCAATATCAATTAACAATTGTACACTAAGAAAATAAAATTCTTGTTAGGTTAGTAATTCAAGGCCATTGACAGGCCGTCAATGGCCTTGAATTACTTTATTTCCCTAGGGAGTATTTGTCATTTTTATTTCCCTGGATAAATAATGAAGCACATTAAATACTGATTTTGATAAGAATAATTTTACCGGTTGTATATTATTATAAAAGATTAAATTACCGAACATAATCGCGCTGTTTTTCTATGTTTCATATTCTATAAATTATAGCTTCAAAATTGTATTAACTGACACCATAATTATTAGAGCGCATTATACTCGTAAGTAATTTGACACTAATCGAGTATCCTGTTAGATAGTGCGTTACTTATGTGTTTGGCTTGGACAATTGTTCAGTATCTCAGTCAGAGCATTAGTTGATTCCGTATCGATCATTTATTGTAGAATGCTTTTATCTTTCCTTAACCTAGGTAAATGAAGTTTTTGGAGTCATCTTGAAAATGCTACCCACATTAGAATATTTTTAATAATAATTTGACTTACAATTCGATGCAACGAAATTTAGCTGCCACTTTTATATTGAAATGGGAAGGTTTAGTTCTAACTCAGTAATCTATTTTAAAGTTGATAACGCAGTTTGGTATAATTATTTATGACTTGACTAAAAGAATCACGGCCACTCAGATACTGTGAAATACTAAATTAGAGACCATGTGCCGGATATATTTTAAAAATAATGGAGGTCATCTGAGTAAAATTATATTTTCTGTGATCTTTTTAAAAATGTAAATAAAATAAATACGAGCCCAAACTCGTAATATTTCGACCGGTTTACATTTTCAACAAATTATAAAACCTACAGAAATGGTTAGAAATTTCTATATAATTCTTTTGGCTACTTTAAATATAAACTTAAAAAAAAACTAAGGCGCAAAAGATGGGTAATAATAAAGATTTAAAGATCTTCTAGTTCAGACTTAGCTTCTACCGACACTATATACACTGGCTTGCAAAAAAATCGCGTACACCTGTTTTTTGCTGTATTGAGTCGGTCTCGATTGTTAACTTGTCATTGTCACAAGTCAATGTCATTAGTTTCAATTAAGATGTCAAAATTATCAGAAAACGAGAAAGTTGTAATACTTTCTAAGTTAGAAGAGGGGTGGTCAATCAGATCATTAACAGAACATTAAGATTAAATAAAGTACTGGACGCTGATGGAGCGCTGATAAATTACTAATGTTACTTCGTCCATAATTTGTTTCAGTAATAATTTTTACTTATTTATAATCCATTTAAAATAAATATCTTTAATTTGTCTAGAATATATTTGTAATTTAGTAGTAACTTAGCACAATGAAGAACTTGCTCCACGATACCGAAAAAAATGACATGACAGTGACAACGGTGATAACTTCATTGACAGTTGATATTAATCTATTTTAAAAAAATCGTATTTACATAGCTAAAAAATCTGTTGTGGCCAGCACAATACCTCTCGCCACTTCCTTTTTTTGGTTACATAAGTATAGTGCGCGAACAGTAATGTTACATTTTTGGGCTTGACAAGCAGATGTGTGGGCCCGTTTCAGAATGATAATTAGTAATTATGTACATAGATGTCAAATGTCAGAATTTTACATTAAAAATTTCAAGATTTTCTAAATTTACGTAGTTAATTTATCACCAGGAGTTTAAAATTTACTTGTCGTATTCCTTAGATATTTAACATTTAATTCTGCTCCACATGGAATTGGAAAATCACTAAATTTAGAATGAGAAAATATGATATTTGACATCTATATACATAATTACTAGCAATCATTCTGACATGGGCCCCCGTATCTGCTTGACAAGGCCAACAAAATCACATGACTGCTCGCGCCCTATTGTATTTAACATTTCTTGTATACCTACACTCTACACCAAAAATTCTACTTACGCATATATCTATTCCTTATATTTAGATTGTTTAATTTTAAATTCATTTTATGAAGAAATTTTGTCCTCTTCTAATTTTTCGAAATGTTTCCAATTCATTGCCAGGATTGACAGTATTTTTGAAGGATATATGTAATATACCTATAAATATTAAATATTTAGCTATTAATACTTTAAGAAATAATATAATGTATGTACTTCCCAGAAAAAGTCTTCAGTAATGTCTCCGGATTTCTGACACTGACATTTATCTGTCAGTTACAAACAATTTAAATTTTCAACTATTTTCCATGACCATTCTTTCGGTTGTAAAATTTATTATAACAGATTATTTTACATATTATATTTCTTTTATCTCTAAATCTATAGAATATATAATAAGATTTTTTTTCAAGAATCTTCTACTTCCGGTTGTCCAATTGTTACCAAAACCTTTTCAGATCATCCCATGAATGTCCGATTGGGAAATACGTAGTTAAACAAATTTAAAGTCTTATAGTTTTTGAGTAACCGTCCTTCCAACATCCCACACACACACACACACACACACACACACACACACACACACACACACACACATACACACACATACACACATACACACACACACACACATCCACACACACACACACACACACACACACACACACAGACATCATCGTAAAAATGTTAAAATCGGATTGTAGGGACCTTAAAACGTGCTTATTCAATAAAATCTGGATATGCGATTTTTAGCATGAATCCAATACCTCTCTTAGCGAGAGGTAAAAAAGGTAAAAACTCGGTTACTTGATTTTTAAGGTGTATGCGATTTTTTTGCAAGCCAGTGTACTTTTGGTACAATGAAAAACAAAGTGCGTACAGCAAAACCTAGTGTGAGATGCGCCCCTGACTTAAGAGTATACGAACGCCGCTACTGGTAGAATATTCCGAGCGATGACGTATCCCCTCGCCGGAATTACCCTGATGACGTAATCCCCTCGGGGAAAACTCATACGCGTTCAGACTGGTGGGGTGATTCTTTTGTGTTCGATGATGGTCGCGTCAGAATGTTCCAGAATGATAATGGGCTGTATAAATACCTTCCGAAGGACAGCGGAGAGATAGTCTGTGATATAGAAGCAACGAGCAATGAAGTTGGTGATATAAATAAATAGTCTACGAGTGGTGAACATAAATAAATATATTTATATAAATAAATATAGTGATATAATTATTGTTTAAATAAATAATCTTAGTGTTTAAGTATTTAATAATATTCTTAGTGTTTATAATTATTTTTCATAGTGTTAGTTACTTTTATCATCTTTTTAATATTTAATCTTAATTATTTATCGTTTAATAAACGTATTATTTTAATTAATAATATATCTCTGATTTTTACACTTCACCCATATAAATAAAACGTTACACTACCTTGTGAGACATATGGGACAATACTCAATAAAGGTGATGTAACCCAATATAATATAATATTTATTACGCTATTTCATTACATTTTAGTATATAAAGCGATGATAATGACAATGATATATTTTACATATTATTTTTATAACACAGTAGCTATTTAGAAGTATACTATGTTTGAATTGGCGCCAAATTACACTACCTGTGACGTCCAAGAAATACTAGCCAATGACAAAACTAGACAGATAAAATTAAAAGTATTTAATATTTCTTATTTAATTATAAAAATACTTATGCTTACAGCAAAATAATCTTCACAGAATGAAATTTTGATTTTGTAAAATGTGGAGACAACCATTTCATTCTTCTTTCTTTGTTTTGTGGCTCTACTAAAACTATTTTTTCACTATTATTACTTCTATTTGGACACACTAGCACGAAACTCTTTTCTACAACCATGTTTGAGTCTTTACAAAATATAAAAATCAGTAATATGGATAGAACTAGCCGCTGTATATAATTGAGAGTTGTCACGGTTGTCACTCATTTAAATTTTGTCGGCGGCAAATGTAAGTCATTCCCTTATTGGTGAGTAGTTTTTTGAAGTGATCAGGCGACAGAAAAGACGACAATTTAAATATTGTATTTTCAGAGATAATTTTCTCATGAATAAATGTAATATGAAAGAAAATAAAAAATACAGGTAAAATATTTTTTCTTATTCTTTCGATTAAAGCAAAAGAAAAAAATCGTGCAACACCTCATTGAAAAAAATGTAGAAAAATAGTTATTAATAAAGAAAACAGAAATCTGAAAATAGCAGTTTTATGAATTAGATTATTTTCAAAAACGACATTTTAATTTAAATAAGACTAAATTGTTAAAATAAAGTAGAAATGTACCCTCAAATGACAATTATAATTAACACAAAATCTAAGGTTATCACGAAACTGACAGATGAATATCTCACATTTATTTTAAGGTGACGACATTCTTTTAACTTAACTTTTAAATTTTGCTTAATTACAAATCAATATTTGCTGTATCTAGTAGTTTTCACTATAGTACTATTTACCTATATTATTTCGTATTATTATTAAAAATTGTAAATTTACATTAGCGTATACTATAAATTTGTACGCCTATGCAATTCCAGAGAAAGAGGGATACACAAGCAAAAATAGTTCTATGTAAACTTTCCCGCGATTTCGACTAATCATAGCCCAAGTTTTAGAAGCTCTATGCTAGCCCACACTGTCTTCTTAACTGCACTGAAAAAAATCGAGGTGAACTTAACGATGCGTCGCCCAGCGACGGGCGAGTGTAGGCCTACCGTTCAACCAAGTACATCGCAACTAAATTCTTCATTAATAAGGGTGATATAAAGAATCCTGGAGTAATATACAGTGATTACTCGATGCAGGGAAAATTACTAGTGCCCGTAGATATTAATTAAATTATAAACAGAAATGTGACGATTGAATTTTAAATCAAAATACAGAATTTATTTTAATAGTCATCTGCTGCACCCCTACGGGATGGCCAGCTACATGGCTATATGGGGGTGATTAGTAGAGTCGTTAGCTATAAAGTCAAATAGTATTTGAAGTGGTACAATGCCGTATTTTTTTATTTTAATTATTTTTCAGACTTTGTATAAAGCAATGTATATGCGGTTATGTTTAAGGGTTACCTACAACACCCCTACGGGATAGCCAGCTACGAGGCTATGTGGGGGTAATTAGTAGGGTCCTAAGCTATAAAATCAAATAGAAATTGAAGTGACACAACGCCGTATTTTTTACTTCCTTGTACGTAAGTAAAGGAAGTATTGTAATCGCGAAAAATTTCGGTTTTCAGATTTCAGCGGAAATATCCATTTTGATCATCCCTGAATCCATTTTGACTAATTTCGTCGTGACGTCTGTACGTACGTACGTACGTCCGTACGTACGTACGTATCTCGCATAACTCAAAAATGGTAAGCCGTAGAAAGTTGAAATTTTGTATTTAGGACTCCTATAACATCTAGTTGTGCACCTCCCTTTCTGGTTATTACACAATTTCCAGAAGTGGCACTTTACATGAAGCCTATAATAGATTTTAATGAAAAACTGTTTTAAAATATAATCCAAAAGTTTTCAAATTTGGTATACAAGACTTTTATGTCAATCGAAATAACATAATAGATTTTGGTTAAAATAGGCTAACCGGAAGTGGTACATTACTTGAAGTTGTTAATAGTTTTTCTTGAATAAAATGATTTTATTTTGATTTTAGAAATAAATGCTTCAACTATAAGTTTTAGAGAATTAATTTCTGCGTCTAGCACATCAAGTATTATTAAATTAGCCCTTTGTATAAGCGAGATATGTAAATTTAAATATTATATACTTTTTTGTTTTTGTAACAAAGCTAGCTATGGATTAAGACAAAAAAAAAATGTTCATGTCAAATTACGTTAAATACGTGCAATTGTATGATTCGTACAATAACAAATATTATATTTTTATTGTGAAATTAGTCATATTCATTGTTGTAATCAAATATTTCTTTGTTGTAATCAAAACTCTCTTTAAAAAGAACCGGGTTACATTATGGTCGCTATATATCTTACTGTTTTGAAGTTAAAATTAATATTTTGTAATTTATTTATTAAAAAAATATGTATAGTTATATAATCGTACAAGGAAGTCGTGTGGTGTCCACATCAGATTTTTTATTTTAATTATATTTCAGACTTAGTATAAAGCAATGTATATGCGGTTATGTTTAAGGGTTACCTACAACACCCGTACGGGTTGGCCATCTACAAGGCTATGTGGGGGCACAGAAAACAGCAAGCAAACAGAACGGGCGCTTTGCGGGTAGTATTTACTCCACTAAAATGTGGGTTTTATGAGTGTCGGCCTCTGTGTGCAGCCCACAGAACTATATTTAGTGGCCCAATAATATATTGCAGAGTACATGATAATGAATTAAATAATCAACAAGGGCGATTTTATCCGACGGTCAACGAAATGTGCCGAAATAAGACGCGCTCAAATATGTAAAACTGATTCTTGGAACAACTGTAAATTACACAACCTCCCTTCATAATTCACCGAATAACATTGCAGAAAATTGATAATTGTTCAACCCCTTCCACATACGCCTTTTATATATATCAGCTGTAGTTTAGTGTTAAGTACTGTAAATCTGAAGGTGCTAGTGTATAGTGAAAATAATCATCTTAAATTAAGTAAAAACAGAGAAAAAATAAAAATATAGCAAAATGAGTCGGCCAAAGAAATGTATCTATTTCAATTGCTCTTCTGTTGAAGACAATTTAAAATATTATAGTTTGCCAAAAGATGAAGAAAGAAGGAAGCAATGGCTTATAAACAGCGGAAATAATAATTTATTAATGCTGCCATTCTCCACTTTGAAACATAAATATATATGCGAACATCATTTTAATGAACAGTGTTTCTCAAATCAAACATCGAAAACACTTCTGAAGAGCGCTATTCCAACAGAAATTAGTGAGGTATAATTTTCATTTTTTTAGTTAATATAAAATATAATAAATATAATGGGCGCACTTGGTTTTAAATGTCGACTTAACTTTTTCGATTGTGAATAAATATTTCAGCCAGTCGCAACATTTTTATTTTTGCAGTACAGTAACAATTAGGTATTTGTTAAATCTAGAAAGTAATTGAGTAAAAAATGTCTGTATCCCACCAAAAACCCTTTTTAAGTGGTCAGTTTCGGTGCCAATTTCAACACCTAGTATATAATATATTTTAGTTTTTAAGCCAGCACTGGTTCTACGTTCGTTATAATTGTTTAATTACTCATTCTCATTATTGTAATATAATTTTCTTTATTGCAATCAAGAACTTCATTGTTGTATTCCAATTTTCTTTATTGTAATCAATAACTTCTTTTCTTCTTTGTTGTAATCAAAATAGTTAGTTGCGTATATAGAGAGGAAAGTGATAAAGAAGACGAAAACAAGCGACAAAGATACTTTATGCTCGTAATACACACAAATTATATTTTTCTACGCCCTTTCAAAAATGTTCATTAAAAAGATGTTAAAACACAATCTTCAGATTTTACTCTGAATGACTTCATTTTTAGTTAGTTGAGTTAGACCATTTCCTAAGTATTTTTGTGTTGTACACTACCAGTAAGGTCGTTTCTAAAGGTGGTGCAAAAGGTTACCGTGCATCTGGGTCACCAAATCCAACTCGTTTATTACCTATAGGTAAAAATTTTGATGTCGACAACAAACGTCTTTTTGTTTCTATCAATTTCTCAAATCTATTATTTATATTTAGATTTTTAATATAATTTTAAATTCATTTTTGATGTTTCTACACTTTTAAATGTTTGAGATTCTTCTTGTTTATTAGCAGAATTGACGGTATTTTTGAAGGGTAATTATTATGTATGTATATTATGAATTCATAGCTATAAATATATGATTAAAAATTAAAAAAAAATATTTGCGAGCATAATAATTTGTAACACTGGTGCCAAAGATAATTTTTCTAAAATTTTGATAAAGTCTAAATAAAGTCTGTTCTAAGCCATCCACATGGTTTTAGTTAAAACTTAATTACATTATTCTGGTTCTCAGATTGCCGCAATCATAAAGAATATTTACTGAGCATAATTTATAAGACAAAGTTGTTCAAAAAATGCAAATGGGAGAGCGATGGTATTCAAAATAGGAACAAAAAAATAGTCAAATTGAAAGTGGTATCGCATTCAAATTAAATCAACTAGTACCTACGAAGCAACAATACTTCGTGGCTTACCTACAAAACGAAATTTTCTTTTTTCTGCCTATATATGAAAAATACAACAATATTTCACTTGAATGAAATGTTGGTATTTTTATTTATTTTAAATTTATGTTATAATAAACTAAATAGGTACATGACAATAGTTTTATTTTAAATATGTTGCTTTGCATATCAAAAATATATAAATTATATTTGCAGTTAATTTTGTTATGTATATATCTATATGTATTAATTTTTAATATTAACCAATGTGTATACATATACCTCTTTATTATCTGCCTAAATTGCATAAGAAAATCTCAAATTGCAATTTGTTTTATCCCCAAAAGTATATGTTAACATATTTTAATGTATCCTTTTCATTATACATATACCCAAAGGATTAATACTTTATGTTGAATTCATAAATTAATTAAAATTATTGCAAGTATTAGAATTTATATATTTATTAATATTAAGTGCTAAGAAATACTCGAAACCTGTCATACAGCATATATTCAAAACCGACGTTTCGGTACACACGTGTACGTTTTTCTTTTTCAGGGTAAGATTACAGATTTTTACACACAATCATGTACACATAAATACATTCGATTAAACATTTACAAAAAAACACATATCTATCTGTTTCGATATCAAATTCCATATCTAATTTTTGCAGTTACAAAGCAAAAGAACTAAATTTTGCTTTCTAATTTATGTGCAGACTTTTATGATTTCTTCAAATTTTATTTAATGATTTTTTTTTCTAAAATAATTTAGAGAGTAACACACGTAAACTATTTTCTTATAAATAAAATTTGTGTAATTGAAATAATTGTTGTGCGTGCTACAAAAATTATTAGGATCAACAACTTACTTCTTGCTCTTATTGTCTTATTTCATCGCCCCTTAGTAATATTAGAATTCGTTAATTTTCGATAGTTTCCGTTAGTCCTCGCTACCCTTAGTAACGGAAAATAGTTTTGAGCACTGCTTTCTCTTTGCCCCCAAAGAAAAATTATCAAAACTATTTTCTTATGCATATCGATGCGCTTTGTACCATCTCTTGGTAAATGGGCGAATTAGAAAGCGAAGTTCAATTATTACCATTAGGCGCCCGTTCTGTTGCTTGCTGTTTGTCTGTGGTGGGGGTGATTAGTAGGGTCCTTAGCTATAAAATCAAATAGAAATTGAAGTGCTACAACGCCGTTTTTTTTTATTTTAATTATTTTTCAGACTTAGTCTAAAGTAATGTATATGCGGTTATGTTTAAGGGTTACCTACAACACCCCTACGGGATGGCCAGCCACAAGGCTATATGGGGGTTATTAGTAGGGTCCTTAGCTATAAAATAAAAATGTATTTGAAGTGGTACAACGCCGCTTTTTTTGTATTTTAATTATTTTTCAGACTATGTATAAAGCAATGTATATGCGTGATAAATAATTAAAATTAAAAAAATACGGCGTTGTACCACTTCAATTTCTATTTGATTTTATAGCTAAGGACCCTTCTAATCACCCCCATAAAGCCTTGAAGCTGGCCATCCCGTAGGGGTGTTGTAGGTAACCCTTAAACATAACCGCATATACATTGCTTTATACATAGTCTGAAAAATAATTAAAATACAAAAAACGGCGTTGTACCACTTCAAATACTTTATTATTTTATAGCTAAGGACCCTACTAATCACCCCCATATAGCCTTGCAGCTGGCCATCCCGTAGGGGTGTTGTAGGTAACCCTTAAACATAACCGCATATACATTGATTTATACAAAGTCTGAAAAATAATTAAAATAAAAAAAATACGGCATTGTACCACTTCAAATACTATTTGACTTTATAGCTAAGGACCCTACTAATCAGACCCATATAGCCATTTAGCTGGCCATCCCGTACGGGTGTTGTAGGTAACCCTTAAACATAACCGCATATACATTGCTTTATACATAGTCTGAAAAATAATTTAAAAAAACGGCGTTGTACCACTTCAAATACTTTTTTATTTTATAGCTAAGGACCCTACTAATCACCCCCATATAGCCATGTAGCTGGCCATCCCGTAGGGGTGTTGTAGGTAACCCTTAAACATAACCGCATATACATTACTTTATACTAAGTCTGAAAAATAATTAAAATAAAAAAAATACGGCGTTGTACCACTTCAAATACTTTTTTTTATTTTATAGCTAAGGACCCTACTAATCACCTCCATATAGCCTTGTGGCTGCCTATCCCGTAGGGGTGTTGTAGGTAACCCTTAAACATAACCGCATATACATTACTTTATACTAAGTCTGAAAAATAATTAAAATAAAAAAAAAACGGCGTTGTACCACTTCAATTTCTATTTTATTTTATAGCTAAGGACCCTACTAATCACCCCCACATAGCCTTGTAGCTGGCCATCCCGTACGGGTGTTGTAGGTAACCCTTAAACATAACCGCATATACATTGCTTTATACAAAGTCTGAAATATAATTAAAATAAAAAAATACGGCATTGTACCACTTCAAATACTTTTTTATTTTATAGCTAAGGACCCTACTAATCACCCCCATATAGCCTTGTAGCTGGCCATCCCGTAGGGGTGCAGCAGATGACTATTAAAATAAATTCTGTATTTTGATTTAAAATTCAATCGTCACAATTTGTTTCTTTACCTCAGTTTATGTAGATTTGTCTGGGAACAAATTTTATTTCTAACGAATAATTTTCTATGTTAGATGAAAATATTATGCACATTAATGAATTACAAATAGTTATTACTATTTTAAAAATTAAATTCTCTGTTTTAGAATAAAAATTTAACAAAATATTATATTTATATTACAATAGATATTTATTTGGTTTAGAAAAATTAATATTACATTTACTAATATTTTTTTGACAGCGAATAAATTTTCTGTAAGAGTAAAGATTGCACCCTAAATCTATGACGTTGTAAGGAACTTGTCACTCGTTTGTATACTGCTTAAATTTAAAAGAGTTCATGTACATTTGTGTTGAAAAAAAAAACAGTTACCTCTGGAGTAATGTAAGTAATATTAAATATATCTTATATGATAATAGATTCTATTATTGTGGTAATATTCGTAGCAGAGGAATTTACTAACACGGTAACAATGTAACATGGGGAGGACAGGACCTCGGCCACACCAATTTCAAAGAAATTTTATAGATATAAAGTACTACCCATATAAGGAAGGGATATCAACCGATTAATGGGGTCTCGTGGCCGTGTGCCTAAGTGTCTGGTCGCGAATCTGGGGACCCGGGTTCGATCCCGACCGACGCCAAAAATTACATCGCATTTTAATGGCACAAAATTGACCCCTGTGGCGCACTCTCCACGCCAGCAATGAGTGCCCGTGAGGTGACGCCTGGTAAGCGCCCACACGGTACAAATATTCCATCATTACCGACATCTGTGTACGAAGCAGATTGGCACACCCAGCAATGGGTAATATGCCGTGATGAAATATTTATTTTATATCAACCGATTCGATGCAATACTGGAAAATGAAAAAAAATGTAGCGGCTATCGCGTATCGTTGTTTGACAATAAGAATATTTTAAGAGAAATGAATGTTGAAGAAATAAAACACTTTGAAGGATTGTTTATAATTTTTATTATTGTTACTGATTACTATTATTTTACTCAGATGTGTACCATTAAAATGAATGTAAGTAGATTTTTTTTATAAATAAATATATTCTTTATTCACTATGAATTTATTTATTTCTTATCCCGTATGTATAGGTACATTCATGGAACTAAATCAAAATTTTCGCTGTTACTAATAAATTAAAACTTAATAATTTGAATTTAATTCACTAGAATAGTAAATGCATTTGTTAATTTATGATTAAGGTTCTTGTTAGTTATATCAGAAATTATTTCAGTAACGCTAGTAAAAAAAACTAATTAAATAGAAATAATATTTTAGCTGTCACGATATTAGAATACCTTTTTCGCTACTAGAAGCAACCTATTTTTTGTAGTGTGGAATAAAGTTTAGAAGTTCCGCAAGCCACTAAAAGCTGTAGGTCCCTTGCAGAAGCTGTAGGGTGACAATTGCATCAAAATGCAAGTAAAATAGTTAATATAACTTGTGCACAAAATTATCCCTATAGTGCACTTTCGACGACAACTCTGTGCCAGTGATGCTAAGTTCCTTCACCGGTACAGATATATTGTCAGTAACGCAATCTCCGAATAAAAAGCGAAATGATACCCAGAAATGTGTAATAAGCTGTGAGTATATATTTATTTAATATTTATATATTTATTTCTCAACTCCCCCTACTTCTTAGTAAGTTTTACTTGTATTCTAACCGAAATCTTGACCACAGATCAATAGATTACAGAACCTCCCACAACACACAGCCAAACCAATATTTTTTTGTTAGTAATTATTATGGAGTATATGATTTGAAACCACAATTTCTTGCTCTCTAATCCTTTATAATACCGGTATACAGATTATTATTTTTTATCTACTAGCTTAGCAGGTAAAAAATTCCTATCAACTATCCTCGAAAATTACACTTATAAAAAACTGTGTACCTGCGTTTCATACACTGAAGTACACACGTGTTTTGTGTTTATAAACATTAACACTTATTGTTTATAATAAATCTTTAAAGAGCATTGCACAAACACAATTTAAATTGCAAATAAAATAACACTCTGATTAAACCAAATAACTTAATAAAGGCTTGCAATGTAAAAAGAGAATTTATAATAAGACATGCAACATGTTTTGCTGGTGTCAGACATTTTAATTTGTTTTTGACACTTGAAATGATTTCTTCTTTTTGTATAAGTCGCAGTTATTTTAGGAAACAGTATCTCTCTAGTTATTATTTGGGTACAAGTAATTTGTATATGCAGAATGTACAAATTAAAATGTACAATATGTTTTGTTTCATTTTCTAATGCAATATATTATTATTAATATGTTTTAGTTATGCTAGTTTACGTTGAAATAATTTAAACAATGTATTTATTTTTAAAGTAGAAATACAATACAGTGAATTCATAGATAAGCAAAAGTGTTTGAATCGAACATGTATAGTGTTTGTAAATAAAAATTACCATTCCTAGCATACAGGATATTTGGCGTAAGTCCGGCACCACGAATATTTCGTTTATTTTGAGAGATACAAAAAAAAGTTAATAAGCAAAGTTAAACTAGACAAAGGGGCTCATAAGATGATCATAGCAGCAATTTTGTATCACTTCCGGTTTTAGCGGAAATGGGTACAACTTTAAAACTAGCATAGGGAATCGGTATTTTTATAATTTTTTTCAGAATGTATACATAAAATTTGCTTCACAATGATACCAAATTATCATAGTTTTACTTTCACCATTTCAAAATGGCAACCATCTATTCTCAAAATATGTATTAATAAAATTCCATACAAAATAAAACATAGCAAGCTATGAAAACAATTTTATTATCTTATAATAAAAAAAAACTGATGTGGCCAGCACAATACCTTCCGTCAATCCTGTGTATTATGTACAAAATCCATACATAAATTTTCTTACTAAAGATTCTAAATTTTTGGTATTATGTGATACCCTTTCTCGGCAACTGAATTCCATACTCCTGATAACAAAAAAATAATAATAAGAAATTATGATATTTTGAATGAAAAATTATAACACTTGTCAGTTATGGACATAATTAATTGCTGTCATTTTGACACGGGTCCCATATCTGCTTACCAAAGTCTGCAAAGTGATGTCACTACACGCGCCCTACACATAAATTTTCTTGCAAAAGATCCTATATTCCCAGTAAAGTTATTTCATAAACAAACTATGCAAATTGCACTAGACACTGACATCTTCTTTAGTTTTTCCCATTCGTTAGGGGGTCGCTATTTTTTATTTTCTTCTTCCACTCATTTTTGTTTTCCGTGTCGTCCTCATTCAGTTCCTTTTCTCTCAAGTCTTCTGCAATACAGTCTTTTCATCTTATATTTGGTCTATGTTTCTTTCACCTTCTATTAATATATTCATCTCTCCTCATAACATGTTCAAACCAATGTAATCGTCTCTCTTATATCTAGAAACTTCTAACACTAGAGTTACTTCCCTTTTTCTTTCATTGATTTACATTTTATTGATACTGACATCTGTCAATTTGAATTACCTGAATATATTAGCAGTTTCCATGGTTAAGTTAGCATAGCTGGCTGAATAATGAAATTTATATCAAATTTATTATCTTTATTCTTCTTTAACTCATATCTGTTGAATAACAAATATAAAATGCAATCAAATCGTATAGATAATAATATATTCTTTAAGTTATAATAACATTTAACTGAGTTTGCCAAGAAAAACTATTACAATCTTCAAATGAGGGTACTTCCGGTTGACCAATTATAACCAAAATCTAAACAGATCTGCATATGGTTGTAAGGAAGAGGAATACGCAAGAATTGTAATTTTTGGAATTCTAGTATTGGAGATATCGTGTCCGAAACGGCGGGGATACACACACATACACACACACACACACACACACACACACACACGAACACACACACACACACACACATACAGACATCATCGTAAAAATAGTAAAATCGTATTGTAAAGACCCTAAAACGTGCTTATTCAATGAAAACTAACCACCGAATTTTTTGACCAAAGACAATACCTTCCTTACCTAGAGGTGACGGAAGGTAAAAATCTGATGCGGACACCACACGACTTCCTTGTACGATTATTAAACTATAAATATTTTTTTAATAAATAAATTACAAAATATTAATTTTAACTTCAAAACATTAAGATATATAGCGACCATAATCTAACCCGGTTATTTTTAAACAGAGTTTTGATTACAACAAAGAAATATTTGATTACAACAATGAATATGACTAATTTCACAATAAAAATATAATATTTGTTATTGTACGAATCATAAAATTGCACGTATTTAACATAATTTGACATGAACATTTTTTTTTATGTTTTTGTCCTAATTCATAGCAAGCTTTATTGCAAAAACAAAAAAGTATATAATTTTTAAATTTACATATCTCGCTTATACAAAGGGCTAATTTAATAATACTTGATGTGCTAGACGCAGAAATTAATTCTCTAAAACTTTTATTTGAAGCATTTATTTCTAAAATCAAAATAAAATCATTTTATTCAAGAAAAACTGTTAACAACTTCAAGTAATGCACCACTTCCGGTTAGCCTATTTTAACCAAAATCTATTATGTTATTTCGATTGACATAAAAGTCTTGTATACCAAAGTTTTGGATTATATTTTAAAACAGTTTTTCATTAAAATCTATTATAGGCTTCATGTAAAGTGCCACTTCTGGAAATTGTGTAATAACCAGAAAGGGAGGTGCACAACTAGATGTTATAGGAGTCCTAAATACAAAATTTCAACTTTCTACGGCTTACCGTTTTTGAGTTATGCGAGATACGTACGTCCGTACGTACCGAAATTTCGCGATTACAATACTTCCTTTACTTACGTACAAGGAAGTAAAAATGATTCATTTGAATGTTAATCGTCCAAAACAAATCCGTTATACCATCGCTTTTAAAGATTTTTTTACTGCGACCCACTCCAAGACCAGCATTTTGCAGTGTGACCCAATATACTTAAATGTGATAAATCAAAAACACATTCATTTTTACTTCCTTGTACGTAAGTAAAGCAAGTATTGTAATCGCGAAAAATTTCGGTTTTCAGATTTCAGCGGAAATATCCATTATGATCATCCCTGAATCCATTTTGACTAATTTCGTCGTGACGTCTGTACGTACGTACGTCTGTACGTACGTACGTCCGTACGTACGTATCTCGCATAACTCAAAAACGGTAAGCCGTAGAAAGTTGAAATTTTGTATTTAGGACTCCTATAACATCTAGTTGTGCACCTCCCTTTCTGGTTATTATATAATTTCCAGAAGTGGCACTTTACATGAAGCCTATAATAGATTTTAATGAAAAACTGTTTTAAAATATAATCCAAAACTTTTCAAATTTGGTATACAAGACTTTTATGTCAATCGAAATAACATCATAGATTTTGGTTCAAATAGGCTAACCGGATGTGGTACATTACTTGAAGTTGTTAACAGTTTTTCTTGAATAAAATGATTTTATTTTGATTTTAGAAATAAATGCTTCAAATAAAAGTTTTAGAGAATTAATTTCTGCGTCTAGCACATCAAGTATTATTAAATTAGCCCTTTGTATAAGCGAGATATGTAAATTTAAAAATTATATACTTTTTTGTTTTTGTAATAAAGCTTGCTATGGATTAGGACAAAAACATAAAAAAAATGTTCATGTCAAATTACGTTAAATACGTGCAATTTTATGATTCGTACAATAACATATATTATATTTTTATTGTGAAATTAGTCATATTTATTGTTGTAATCAAATATTTCTTTGTTGTAATCAAAACTCTCTTTAAAAAGAACCGGGTTAGATTATGGTCGCTATATATCTTACTGTTTTGAAGTTAATATTAATATTTTGTAATTTATTTATTAAAAAAATATGTATAGTTTAATAATCGTACAAGGAAGTCGTGTGGTGTCCACATCAGATTTTTTCTTTTTTACCTTCCATCACCTTTAGGTAAGGAAGGTATTATCTTTGGTCAAAAAATTTGATAGCGAGTTTCTAATGATCCCCAAAACTTGCTTAAGTTTTGGGGATACGAATACGAATTTACTATTTTTACGATGATGTCTGTATGTATGTGTGTGTGCGTATGTGTGTGTGTGTGTGTGTGTGTGTGTGTGTGTGTGTGTGTATGTGACGATCATTTCGGATCGCATAACTCCAATACCACCTGAGTGTCTGGTCACGAATTTGGGAACCGAGTTCAATCCCGACCAACACCAAATATTTTGAATTTTAAATGGCACAAAAATCGACCCCTGTGTTGTACTCTTCACGCCAGCAATGAGTGCCCGTGAGGTAACGCCTGATAAACGCCCGCACGGTACAAATATGTCATCATCATTACCGAAATCTGTACACAAAGCAGATTGGCATACCCAGCAATGGGTAATATGCCGTGATGATATATTTATTTATTATATTATTATAAATTTTAAAGAATATATTATTCTCTATACGATGTGATTGCATTTTGTGTATTCTTCTTCCGTACATTCATATACAGTGATTAGATTTTGGTTATAATTTGTAAGCCAGAAAGTACCCACATTTGAAAATTTTAACAGGTTTTCTTGTCTGTGAGTGACAAATCTTCTGGATTCCATAATTTCAATACTACAATTTTTTTCGTAATCTTTTTACTTAAATTCATATGCAGACGTGATTAGATTTTGGTTAAAATTGGTCAACCAGAAGTACCCTCATTTGAAGATTTTAACATTTTTTCTTGAAAATTCATTTTTCATATTTAATGTTATTATAAATATTAAAGAAAATTTATTCTCTATACGATTTGATTGCATTCTATACTTCATATTCAATGGATATAGAGTTAAAAAATTATAAAGAAATTTAATTTCATAAAGCAGCCAGCTATGCTATAACCATGGAAATGCTACTATATATTAAGAAAATTCTGATTGACGGATGACAATGTCAAATGCAATTGGCACAGTATGTTTTTGTTATAATTTTACTGTCTGTATGGAATTTTTACAAAATGCATAGACCTGACGGAAGGTAATGTAACTGGAAATATAGAATCTTTTGCAAGATACTTTCTGAGGAATTTGTACAAAATGCATAGAACTAGCGGAAGGTAATGTGCTGGCCACATCAGATTTTTTTTTCGCAACCCATTTTATTTGTTTAGCGACCCACTAATGGTACCCGCAGAATATATTGGGGGCGCTGTAAAAGCATGTCATGGCATCTAATACGACCTGTCACCTGTCATATTTATTTACATTTTGGCTTATTACTTTCTGACACAAAAATATATTAACATTAACAATTCAAATCAATACGATTTTTGTGTTTATTCAATTGAATTCATCAAAAAACATAGTTGAATGACAAGTCATAAATACTACTTGCGATGAACTCGGCGTTTGCAAACTGCAATCTATTTTAATAACTATTTAACACATGCATACTCTGCCTGACATAAAAAGGAACAAATAGTAAAATCATTGAAACAATTCATAAACTTTTATTTTTCAATACCGTCATTAATTATATTAAAAGTACATACCTACGTGCAGGCTTTCTGAAGTTTAAAGAGAAAGAGCAGACAAAAATATTTGCAATATATCTAAATTTTTACCTTCTGCCATCTTTAGGTAAGGGAGGTATTGTCTTTGGTCAAAAAATTCGAAGTGAATTTACTATTCTTACAATGATGTCTGCATGTGTGACGATTTTTTCATACACGATAACTCCAACAGTCCAACACTACACTTCTAAAAATTATAATTCTTTCGTATTCCTCTTCTTTACATCCATGTGAAGAGTTGATTAGATTTTGGTTACAATTGGTTAACCGGAAGTAACTTTATTTGAAGTTATTAACAGTTTTTCTTGAAAGAACGCATTTAAATATCATTTTTCTACATATTATGTTATTATATATATTAAAGAATATTTTATTTTTTATACGGTTTGAATACATTCATATTCAATAGATATAGAGTTCAAAAATTATAAAGTTATTAAATTTCATCAATCAACCAGCTATGCTATAATCATGGAAACTGCTAATATATTCAGATAATTCTAAGTCAGTGTCAAGTGTAATTTAGATAGGTTAGATAATGAAATAATTTTATTGGAAATATAGAATCTTTTGCAAGATAATTTACCTACGGAATTTGTACAAAATAAACAGTATTAACGGAAAGTGATGTGCTGGCCTGAGGCTAGCCGGTACAGCAACTTTTATCACTGAGATACACGATACAGGTGCCGATGTGTGCGCGCGCATATATTGTGATAGTGTAGGTATACATTTTGTACATTTCATACTGTTTCACACTTTGACACTTGTGTGTGTTATTTGTGAAAAATACATTATTTTTTCTCCATGAAAACAAGATTGAGTTCTAGCCAATCAGACGTTTAGAATTAACCCTTCTTAGTAGTATAAAAAAGGGGTATAGTACATTAAAAAATCTGATGTGACCAGCAGCTGATCTCCTGCCAATTCCATGTTTAAAATAGTAATGAGCTTTAAGTAAAGTATCCGGTTGATAGGGTCTAATTTGTTGTTCCAATAAATAGAAAAGTCTGTAATACGATATTTTGTGTTGTTTTTTATTATACTTTTCCTCGAAAATCTGTTAAGACTTCCAAATTAAGTACCACTTCCGGTTTATCATATATAGTCCAAATCTAATATGTTGTTTCAAATTACATACGAGTTTAAAATACACAATTTGAGAAGTTTTGGATAATATTTTAATATATTTTTTCAAGAAAATCCGTTTAGAGCTTCCAGTAAAGTACCACTTCTGGTTTATTAATTTTAGAAAAATCTAATATGTTGTTCTCATTACAAAAGTCTTAAAGACCAAATTTGAAAAGTTTTGGATTATATAATATATTTTTCACGAATATTTGTTCAGAGCTTTAAGTAAATTGTCACTTCCGGTTTATCAATTTTAGCCAAACTCTAGTATGTTGTTCCCTTTGATATAAGTGTCTTAAATATTAAAATTGAAAAGTTTTGGATTATATTTTAATATAGTTCTTCATTAAAAACTGTTATGGGCTTCAAGTAAAGTATCTCTTCCGGTTGTCCAATATTACCCGAAATCTAATCAGCTCTTTATATGAATGTAGAAAGCTTAAATACGGAAAATAGAATTTTTTCGAAGTTTGATATACGAGTTATCGTGGAAGAAAAAATCGTTACACACACACAGACATCATTGTAAAAATAGTAACAACGTATTATGGGGACCCTAATTCGTGATTATTCACTGAAAACTGACCATAGAATTTTTGGGCCAGAAACATTACCTCCCTTACATACGGTATGGCGGGAGGTAAAAAACAAATATCATAACGCAATCTGTTAAAGTACGAGTCCAAGTTTATATTATTTTTTCTATTGAGGTAATTTTATAATGAGATTTTTAAAAAATGCGACTTGTCAATGTTTTTTTTGTCGGTAATGTTGGTAACGCGTCCCGCCAAACAATTGAAATTTCACTTTTTGACAGTTTGTGTATTCTGTATTGTGATTTTTTTCTGATTGTATACATTAACACATTGTATCAAACAGTGCGCTTATAGATCTTTTAAACGACGTGTTTGCAGTGTTTTTATACTCATAAGAACACCGAAATAGAAAAAAAATAATTATTTGCTTGCGAAATACAATTGAGAACAGTAATATATTAGTACTTAATGTAGCATAAATGTGTTGACATATAAATTAAGTATATTTATTGTTTTGTAACAATTATAATTGTAGAAGTAATGGAACTACTTCTTGTTTTAATTGCTCAATTAATAAATATAATTACGAGTATACATACAATGCACTTACTATTCATTCCTTGAAAATTCCAGGACAGTACAATAATTTTAGTTTCATGTAAATATATTAAGATTACCAATGAGTAATTAAAGTTTAAATATATTTTACATTAAAGATGGCCAATTTATACAGAGCACAAGTGTGATTGATTTCATACCTACTAAGGATGAGGGATCTAGTCTATAAAAAATTGAAGTTCTATATCGTGAATGAATCTAAAAACAAAATAATGAAAAAAAATCTGCTGTCGTCAATACAATACCTCTCGCCACTTTCATTTTTTGTTACATAAGTATCGTATTTAACATTTCTTGTATATCTACACTCTACACAAAAAATTATATTTATACCTATTCTTTATATTTAGATTTTTACCTTCCGTCACCTTTAGTTAAGGAAGGTATTGTCTTTGGTCAAAAAATTCAATGATGAGTTTTTAGTGAATAAGCATGTTTTAGGGTCCCTATAATACGATTTTACCATTTTTACGATGAAGTCTTTATGTATGTATGTATATGTGTGTGTTTGTGTGTGTGTGTGACGAAAGTTTCGGATCGCATAACTTCAATACCACGATTCCAAAAATTATATTAATTCGTATTCCTCCAGTTTACATCCAGAAGAAGAACTGATTAGAATTTGGTTATAATTGGTGAACCGGAAGTAGCCTCATTTGAAGATTTAACAGTTAAATTTGATTTATTGACATTTAACATTATTATACCTTAAAGAATATATTATTCTATATACGATTTGATTGCATTTTATACTTCATATTCAATAGATATAGAGTTAAAGAATTTTAAAGAAATTTAATTTTATAAATCAGCCAGTTATGCTAAACATGGAAACTACTAATATATTCATATAATTCAAATTGACAGATGTCAGTATAAATAAAAAGAAAATGTCATGAGAAGAAATGAAGAATATATTGAATAGCTTAATAATAGGAGGTTGATGTAACAGAGGAAGACCAAAGATAAGATGGAAGAACTGTATTGCGAAGATTTAAGAGAAAAGGAACTGAATGAGAACGACACGTAAAACAGAAATGAATGGAAGAAGAAAATAAAAAATAGCGACCCCTAACGAATGGGAAAAGCTAAAGAAGAAGATTTTAGTGCCAAGTTCTTTATGAAATAATTTTACTAGAAATTTAGATTTTTTTGCAAGAAAATTTATGTATGGAATTTATACTTATTACACAGGATTAACGGAACGTATTGTGCTGGTCACAACAGATTTTTAAATTTTAAATTGATTCTATGAAGAAATTTTGCCCTACTCTTCTAATTTTTCAAGATATTTCCAATTCATTGTCGAGATTGACAGTATTTCTGGAGAATATATTTAATATACCTATAATTTTAAATATTTAATTAATACAGTAAGAAATAATATATGTATGTATTTCCCAGAAAAAAGTCTTCAGTAATGTCTCCGGATTTCTGACACTGACATTTATCTGTCAGTTACAAACATTTGAATTTTTCAATTGGTTTCCATGGCATTATTTGGGCTGTGAGATTTATTACAACATTATTTTATATATTATATTTCTCGTGGCCGTGTGCCTGAGAGTCTGGTCGCGAATCTGGGGACCCGGGTTCGATCCCGACCGACGCCAAAAAATTACATCGCATTTTAATGGCACAAAATTGATCCCTGTGGCGCACTCTCCACGCCAGCAATGAGTGCCCGTGAGGTGACGCCTGGTAAGCGCCCATACGGTACAAATATTCCATCATTACCGATATCTGTGTACGAAGCAGATTGGCACACCCAGCAATGGGTAATATGCCGTGATGAAATATTTATTTATTTATTTATTTATATTTCTTTATTTCTAAATCTTTAAAAGATATAAAATAATTTAAATGTACCAGATAGAGATTTTAATCTTCTTTAATATTTGCAAGAACAAATATTTTCAAAAAATAATATTTAGAAGAATTATTTTAAGAATCTGCGACTTTCGGTTGTCCAATTGCTAAACCTTTTCAACCCTTCCCATTAATGTCCGATTGAGAAATACGTAGTTAAAGAGATATTAAATCTTATAGTTATTGAGAAATCGTTCATCCAACATACACACACACACACACACACAGACATCATCATAAAAATGTTAAAATCGGATTGTAGGGACCTTAAAACGTACTTATTCATTAAAATCTGGATATGCGATTTTTAGCATGAATCCAATATCTCTCTTAGTGAGAGGTAAAAACAATTCATTCTACAGACAATGAATTTGTGTTTTGTATAGTATAGACTTTCAATATCAACAGTGTAAATGCGTAATGAACTTTCACATTTACAATTTATTTAAAGAGTGTCCAATCAACCTAGAAACTTATCTTATATACAGTATATAGACATGCTGCAGATAAGCAAGTAATTAAAAATAATTAAATAAAACTGACGGAACAATGGTCTGTATTCAATTTTGTGTTAAAAATGATACCACGTGCAGTGAAGTGTAGCAAATGTTGAAGATTTTTGGCGAGGAAGCTATATCGAAACCGGGAGTTTTATGAAGGGAACACATAAATGAATAAATTATTTACTTTTGGAAACAAATAAATATCCTCATTAATTTTTATCAATAATCTCGTAAAGAATACAAAAAAATCTGATGTGTTCAGCACAATACCTTCCGTCAATCCTGAGTATTATGTATAAATTCCATACATAAATTTTCTTGCAAAAGATTCTAAATTTCCAGTAAAATTATTTCATGAACAAACTATGCAAATTGCACTTGACACTGACATCTTCTTCTTGTTTAGCTTTTCCCATTCGTTTGGGATCCCTATTTTTTTCTTCTTTCACTCATTTCTGTTTTGCGTGTCGTTCTCATTCAGTTCCTTCTCTCAAGTTTTCCGTAATACAGTCCGTCCATCTATGGTCTTCCTCTGTTTCTTCAACCTTCTATTACTAAGCTATTCATTCTTTTTCCAATATATTTTTCATCTCTCCTCATGACATGTTCAAACCAATGTAATCGTCTCTCGTATCTTTCTAAAAATTTCTAACACTGGAGTTATTTCCCTTATTTTTTCATTCCTTGCCGTGTTTTCTCAATATCTATCTCAACATCCTCGTCTCTGCCACATTCATTTACTTTTCATTGATACTGACATCTGTCAATTTGAATTATCTGAATATATTAGAAGTTTCCATGGTTAGCATAGCTGGCTGATTTATGAAATTTAATATCTTGATAATTCTTTAACTCTATATCTATTGAATATGAAATATAAAATGCAATCAAATCAGATAGAGAATAATATATTCTTTAAGTTATAACGTTAAATGTCAATAAATGATAATTGACTGTTAAAATCTTCATATGAGGGTACTTCCGGTTGACCAATTATAACCAAAATTGTATCATTTGTTCTTCTGAATGTAAACTTGAGGAATACGAAACAATTATAATTTTTGGAATCGTGGTATTGAAGTTATGCGAAACTTTCGTCACGCACACACACACACACACACACACACACACACACACACGTACATACATACAGACATCATCGTAAAAATGGTAAAATCGTATTATATGGACCCTAAAACGTGCTTATATACTAAAAACTCATCATTGAATTTTTTGAAAAGACAATACATTCCTTACGTAAAGGTGACGGAAGGTATTGCAACGGAATGAGTGAATGTGCAATTTTTAAATTAAAACAGAACGATTATTTCTAAAAGTTAATATTAAATAGCCTATTCTTATTTCAAATTCCAAAAAAATTTTGCTCGATCAGAAGAAAACTAAATTGCATTCTTTAAAAAACAATATACAAAAATCGAGACAAAAATAAATCAGCAAAATATTACTTTCATGCGTTTATTTTTTCTTGTATTGTAGGTATATCTGTTTAATTTTAATAGAGCAGCGGTCCCCAAAATGTGTTCCGCGGAACATAAGAGTTCCTCGAACAAAGAATAAATTTAGAAATATAAAATTATCAAAAAACATCCTACATTAAAAATACGTGCTAAAGAGTAAAATCAAGTCCCATTAATAAGTATTTTTATAATTTTTATGATTTGTTACTTATTTTCTTGGACCACAATGAAAATTGTTATTTTCAAACTGTAGTTTCTTTTCAATCCAAATATGTTGTATAAAGAACTTTTGGTACAACCAGCTTTGTTTTGTAGGGATGCAACGATACTATAGATTCTGCCGATACGATACCAATATTATTGAAAAATATCGGCAATATCAATATGCACAAATAAATTTTAGAAGTAAAAATAAATGAAAGACAAAGGCGAATGCTGCATATTTACTTGTAAAACCAAAATTACTTTGGACAAAGAAACACAAATTTTGCTCAAACCTTTCGGAAAGTTAGTAAATAAAATTAACATTTAAAATATTTTAATTTAAAGAACGTTGTATCTACAATTTGTGTGGGGGCAAGCGATTTTGCAAGTCTGTCTGAATGAGCTCTGCTGCTGACAGCAACAGTCTCTTGAATTCCATAAAATTCATCTGGAAAAAAGGGACGTAACCAGGATATTTTTGTAGGGTGGGCCAGCGGTGGGCCAAAATTTTTTTAGGTGGGTCACTAAGAAAAGTTTTGTACTTAGGGTGACCAGATTTATAAATTACAAAACCGGGACATTTTTTAAAGAATTGTAAAACCAGTGGCGACTTGTGTACCAGAACTTTGGTGAGGCGAGGTATCCAGAAAAATAAGCGTCGCAGGCAAATTTGTTTTTTCATTCAAGGTCAAATGCTTTATAATTGAAAGTTACAATTTTTCAAGGGATGTGAAGCTGCATGTTTTCCCATTTCTTTTTTATATTCGTCTTCTTTATAAACACACTTTCTTTTTGGCATTTTGAAATTCGATAAATAAATGAAGCCGTTTCTGTAAAAATGTGTTTAAAAAATAAAAATAATACTAATACATATAATTTAATATGTACTTACTCATAAATTGAAGTAAAAACATACTTTATTATACGGATCTATGACAATTTTGCTAGGCAACAGGCAACCCCTACATAAACATTTCCAACCCGCGGGGTGGAAGTGAAATATATTATTTCCCACTCAAGAGATTGTCATTGCAGTTAGGAATGACGTATTTCCCAACCTCTAAAAGGTTAGGAATCGACATATAACTATAATGATTGTGAATAAAATAATATTACTGTTTCTTTACCATAAATGCCATTATTGTTTTGAATTGAGAAATGCAGTTCAAATAATGTGCGTGAACTGTTTTCTCTCATTTGACTTTTAAACGGGTGGGCCAATGGGTGGGCCAGAGTTTTAGCAGGGTGGGCCTGGACTACCCTGCCCCACCCCTGGCTACGTCCCTGCGTGGAAATTGCAGTATTTTTGCGCAGCTGTTTTCAAATTTTGTAAAAAACTTCATTGCGCCACAAAATCAACGTATCCTCTTCTCTTGCAGTATTAAAGGTTTTCAAATATCTCCCGACTTTGTGGGAAGTGTCAGGTGCTGAAGAGTTGGTTGAACGAAACGAAATTTTGGGATTCCCCACGCATTATAATAACTCAGGCTTGGCGCGTTTACGTTGTTTTTGAAAGCGCGAAATTCGAAACGTATTGGTTTATCGGCAATTAAATATCGTCGATTTCGATACATCGACTAAAAGACAATATCGCCGATATATCTGTATCGGTTTCATCCCTACTTTTGGATTCACAATGGTCAATAAAAATGTAGGATGGAGTTGGGGTTTCGGGAAACGCAGGCGGTTTCTTAAGGGTTCTATGACTAAAAAAATTTGGGAACCGCTGGAATAGGGACGCTTTCTCCATTCACTGGGACAAAAAAGAAATCAATATAGATATGATCGAAGAAAAAAAACTTCTGTGATCAATGTTGACTTCCCTAATCGACTAATCTGTAAGATCTATGTATGAACAAAAGTAACTTAAATGTATGAGAAAACTTAAAATTACAAAATGTGCATTACCGATAGACTCAATAAGAGCATGTTTATTCAAAATCAGAATATAAGGGTTATGGAAAATCAACCTTTGAAGTCTGAATTATACCCTTATATCATTCAAAAAGAAAATGCATACTTATGTAAAGCATAAAATACTTATTCTTTTTATATGAAAATGTTTGAAATTTTGTAAATCCGTAAATTTAATTTAAAGTTTTGAACGTTTTAACATTCCAAATTTTTAAAGTAAATCTATAAATTAAATTCATGGGGTTTAAATTCAAAAAAATGTTATAAAAAATATGATATGGGCAGTCCTTTACATCCCGACATTTATTTTTAATTCATTTAAAATTTAACTAAATAGAGACAAATGCGCAAATGTATTATGTTTTTTAAGGATCTTAAAATATGTTAATTTACCAAAATCTCACGATTTTTAGTACCCATAGCATGGATAGAAGTAGAAGGTAGGAGATGTAAAAATGAAAAATTTTATGCTCAATTGAATTTATAAAAAAACAAATATATCATCACGGGGCATATTATCCTTTGCTGGGTCTGCCAGTCTGCTTTGTAATGATGATGACATATTTGTACCGTGCGGGCGTTTACCAGGCGTCACCTCACGGGCACTCATTGCTGATGTGGAGAGTGCACCATGAATTTACAGAGAATTTTTTGTCTCTAAAATTAAATGGACAGTAATGCTAGCTAAAAAAATATTCATATATTAAATATATAAGGTCGGGTTATACCTATTTTGGATGAACGTATTTCTGAAATATTTTTGACTGATACTACATAAAATTATAACATAATATCTATTAAATCTGACTATGAACACAGGTGACACATTTGAAAATACGTGTACAAGGTGAAATTTTTAGATAAATTCAATTATATAACAAATTAATCGTGTCCTATATAAATTTTTAAACTTCGTCGTTCAAATAATTACATCATTATTATTTTTCTCTGACTTTAAACTACCTTATTATTTATATTTGTCTATTAATTCCTCTCTATTTTCCATTTTTTTTCCTGAGTTACTCACCTTTATGTGGTATTCCTCTTAACATTCCCTCGTGAAATTGGCGTGAACTCCTCGTCCTTGAACTTGTAACACATGTACACCACACGGCGGTTGAAACCAAACTGGCAGTGATGCGGGCTTGGCTCAGTCGAGACTCGGACATTGTGGACACACGGATACGATCAACTGAGGGACGTAACACACCAGTGGAGTAGGAATGGGGGCATTGGGACAAAAATATGAGGACAAAATGAGAAATTGTAGATGGATGTAAATTTATTATTTATTGTTTGAAATGATGTCTGTTTTAAAAATAAAAATAAGCAAATACACTCTGCTTTTTATTCGTACAATTCTGTAAAACGATATGTGGTTTATAATGCAAGAACAACCAATGTCAACATTTCGAAATATTGGAGATGTGATTAAAATGAACAAAAAAAAAATCGGTGTTAATAATACCTTCCTGCGAATATCGATATTCCTACACTATTAATGTTAATTAATTCTGTGATTTAAATTATCTGTCAATAGCATTAAAGCCCTTCAAGCAGTGCAAGATTAACGAAGAGGCGCGCGCCTCAGGCCCCGGGCCAGCCAGGAGCCCGGCCTTGGCACCATTTTGTCGGTTTTTTTTTTTCAATTTTTAATTTATATCTCTAGAATAGAAACTTACGACTACACTAAATATATTTCACGGAGAATATAAATCATTAATCAACATTCAGAATCTCCCTAGTTACATGTCTATCACAGCGATGATAAAAAACAAAGAAATTATCACCTTATTTATAGTAGTTACTAAGGGATTTGTTTTCTTTATTTACGACATTGACAGTTAATTTTGAGTATAAAATAAGTAACAATAATTCAAACTCCGATATATTAAAAAAAACTCGTAAGTACCATGTTTTAATACATTATGAATATGTATATCAAGTTAGGTTAACATAATGTGTTACAAAAATTCATAATATTCTCTCATTAAATATAAGCTTGTGATATGATTAAAAATCGAAGATATTGCTCGAGAAACAGAAGCAGCACACTTCACTCGTCGTTCGGACTCGTGAAATCTGCAGCTCGGTTTCACTCGAGAATATCATCGATGATAATCATATTACTTGTTATATTACGTATGAAAATAATTTGGTTAGGAAAACAAGTATTGTTATTTATTATATTCAGCGATGAAAAGGAGAAATAATTTTCCGAATTTTGGAAAAATTATTTTTGTTTGAGAATCAGCACATCGAAATATACTAATATTATACCCCTAGGATATTTTACCCTTTTTTAACACCCTTTATACAGGTGGTTTCACAATGTCAGGATAAAAATTAAATGGCAGATATAAGTACGTGATACTGATCATGAATATTTTTTTTTGAAATGTACCTACATTTTTTAGTGCCAATGGTCGATACGAAATTTTTAATAAACATAACTACGAATTAAAATTTGCTTTCCAACATCACTTATGTGATTTTTTCATTAAAAATTTCGTGTTGGCCAGTGGCACTAATCATTAAAAATGTACACTTCAAGAATTAATTAAATACATAAATATAAAAGATTGCATTAAAGAAAACAAGAAAAAAGTAGGTATATCTGTTAGCACTTATATTTATTATATTTATACTAGTATACTCGTATAATATTAGAGAGAATTGTATATTTACTTTCTGAGTTTTTTAAAATTATTTTTTGGTCAATTTATGAAATAAATTACATTTTCTGGTGTTTTATGTTTTATTCTAGGTGCTCAAAAATTATTAGCGCCTGAGGGCCGAAAGTACCTTAATTCGGCCATGCCTTCAAGATTTTACTGTTAACTGTATTGCGGTTATTATTACAATAACTATTCTTTTGTTGTATTTATATGACATGACATTGCTTCAATGGACTCTGATTCCTAACTATGGTTGTTTCGGTATCTATACGGGACACCTTAATTATTTTCTTTATTATTAGAAATAGAAGAAAATTATTCAAATAAAAGTTATAGTAGATCAAGGGGGACATTCACTTATTAATGAAAAAAAATAATTAAGCAGTGGTTCTCAAACTAACATAAAGTTATATATTTTTTAAATGGGGCGATACATTTTTTAGGCCCATTCGATAGAGCATTTTTTTCTGAATTCAACCATATAATTATTTTATATCCTTACATTACAAAAATATTGAGAAAAATTCAATTGAAATTAAAAAAAAATATGCTTATATGTATGTATTTATTTTTCAGTAGGCTATGTATGAAAGAAAAATAAAAACTTATATTTATCAATTTTTTAGTGCATAATTCACTATTTAATAATGTCAATAAATCAAATTTAACTGTTAAATCTTCAAATGAGGCTACTTCCGGTTCACCAATTATAACCAAAATCTAATCAGTTGTTCTTCTGGATGTAAACTTGAGAAATATGAAAAAATTATAACTTTGGAATCGTGGTATTGAAGTTATACGATCCGAAACTTTCGTCACACACACACACATACATACATACATCATCGTAAAAATGGTAAAATCGGATTGTAGGGACCCTAAAACGTACCTACTTATTCACTAAAAACTCATCATTGAATTTTTTGACCAAAGACAATACCTTCCTTACCTAAAGGTGATGGAAGGTAAAAAACAACATTAAATAATGAAAATCAATTTCATTTTAAAGATATAATTGTGCTTGTACCGTTCTGATATTATACCTTACATTGCAATCGACGTGTTAGCCATACCTGTAGTAAATGATATATGTATTTTATATAAAACAACATCTCAGAAGTACGAGTAGAAATTTTTGCAGCAGATTTCAATTTTGGAACTTTCAGTTTGAACAAGAACAAGATGATAATCGTACATTAATATAATTGGTTTGTTTACTTCAGAAATGGTACAGATTGATTTAATAACGAGTTGAACTCGTTAGTTAAACAGGGTAATTTTGAATTAGTTTCTCTTACTTGCAGACTATAATCTTCTAATAATATGCCAACTGATTTATTAAATGTATGCATAAAATAAAATGCTCTAATTTTAGGTATAATTTCTCTAGTTCACAATATTACCGAAATCTGTATACAAAGCAGATTGGCACACCCAGCAATGGGTAATATGCCGTGATGAAATATTGATTTATTTATTTATTTTATTTCATTAAAAAAATGCTTCTTGATTAATAATAAAAAATAATAAAATCATGTTTATTTTATTATTAGATGTGTTTATTTATACAGAAAGATTTTTAAAAAATAATTATACTCGTATTTTATAAACGTACATATATTTTAAAACATAACGCAAAATTGTAAAAAAAATATTATCTTTTATCTTTATAATAAAACTACAAACGCATTTTTTTAAACTATTCAGAATTTTAAGGAAAGTGCCACTTCCAGTTTGCCGATTGACATAAAAATCAAATGGATTCGTTTAATTAGTAGAAAGTAGAAATACTAATTTTCAAATTTTTATGATTGCGAGCAAGCAGGCTGTCGCTAGATTTAAATTATAGTGAACTAGTTTTTGTTGATTTCAATAAAAGGCCCAATTACTGCAACAAGGTTTAAATTTTAAGCGACCCTTAAACAAAAAAAAATGCAAATCGAAATTTTGACAACAATGCATAATAATTTATTTGACATTTCATTTTGATGCATTGTTAATTTAAAATGAACGCTTAAAATTTAAGTTACGTTGGTACAGAATTTTTCAGTATTTCATTTAGCGGAAGTGTTATATTTAGTTGTTTTGTTTCTAAATATTCTAGAATAAATTTAAACAAAATCAAAGTTATATAAATTAAAATGGATAATACATACAAATTCATAGATAAATTTACTAAATAATAATTTTCATATTTTCTAATAGGGATTACCGCAATGTCAACGAAGTGAAGTCAATTCAGTATGAGTTGAGACAGGATATATATGAGTTATGGTACAGTGTAAGCAGGATCTTCTTCACTAAATACTCGGTGTGATTCGTATAGTCAGAAAAATTGATTCTGTGATAGAGCGGTGCAAATAATGGCCCGTTACCATCCAATATTATAATGCAAGCAGTGAGCGATATGCCGTTTTGTCATAATTACGATATTCATAGTTTTATTGCTAAACCAGACAATCAATTTTTCTGACTCTACGAGTACCATCTGATCTATCAGATCAATAGAAAATAATGTACTTTTTATTCACATTTCTTAAATCCTATGCTATATAGTAGTATATTCTGGGTTTTTGATAGATGTGAATGCCCTTGAAGTATCGGTTAGTATTACTGTAAACTGTAAGACTAAAAAAAAATGGTGGTATTCTGAGCGTTTTCATAACTTCTATAAGAGTTATCTTAAGGACTTATAGATCTTAAACGTCAGAGTGGTATTCTGAGCGCATCTATAGCTTATAGGATTATCTTAAATGTCTTAAGATATCTTAAAAACTTACGGTCACTGTACAGTTCGCTATAACTTGGCAGAGAAACAAATAGAAGTACAATTTGGTTTGAAAATGAATAACAATTTGCAAATTTTATATTTTACACATTTATTATCAGAAGAGGAGTATGAACTTTAAATATTAATTAAATTATTTAATTAAAATATTTATACATTTGTCAATATTTGAGGTTAATTATTGTTACATTTTTAGTAATAACATACGATATCATAAGAAAAAATATAAGGGATGAAATTAATACATTTTAATTGCCCAACATTTTAAACAAATGTTTTATCTTACAAGGGAATGTGTGAGAAATATAATTCAGACTTTGCAGCTCCATTATGTCGACCGCACATCTCCAATATCATTTAATAGCAAGATACTTTTGCTACATTACATTTTTGTGCATCTGGTTCATAACAAAGCAGTGTTAGAAATAGCACTTGGGGACTATGAGCCAGCCAACAATTAGCAAGTTTTCTTTTCCTGTAACATAATTTTACATTCTTATTTATAATATAATTACAATTACCTATCAAACATTTTGAATTCTTAACTCATTTTAAACTGACTGCTATGTGACCATGCGTGACTGTTTGTAAACAAGTTTGACGTAAATCTTCTGTCAATTTCTTACTGTAACATTCAATCAGTAAAGTTAACCTCAGAAAAATAAATGCTGTGCATATGCAATTAAGAATTTGGAAAACTTGTATTTTTTGTTTATTTTATAGTAATAATTCATTTTCAAATGTAAATAACGTCAACTAAAATAGTTATAAATAAACTATTACTCCTATTTTATAAATATTAAACCATGATACATGTTTTATTTTCCAATGAGTGGCAAACTTGGTTTTAAGATATCTTAAGGGAGTGTTATAGAAACTCAAGGTTATAGACGTTCGCTCAGAATACGGATTTATGAAAATCTATAAGCGTTCAAGTTATAGATTTGTCTTAAGCTATAGATCTTAAAAGTTACAGATTTTTAAGATAATGCCCAGAATAACCACGAAAATGTATATTTGCATACACTTACAGCATGTATGAATAACCAGTTATGTACACAAAAATATGTTAAATTAGATTAGATTCGTTTAAATTATGAATTTTTGAAGAAAAATTTGATGTGGCCAACACATGACTTCTCGCCATTTACATTTTATGTTACATAAATAAATATATCATCACGGCATATTAACCATTGCTGATGAAATATTTGTACCGTGTGGGCGCTTACCAGGCGTCACCTCACGGGCACTCATTGCTGTCGTCTAAAGTGCACCACAGGGGTCAATTTTGTGCCATTAAAATTCGAAGTAATTTTTGGCTTCGGTCGGGATCGAATTCGGGTCATAATTAACGAATTTAACATTTCTTGTACATAAAAATAATTCAAATTGTATTTATTCTTTCGTTCTATGAGGAATTTTCTCCTACTCTTCTAATATATTCAAAATTCTTTATATTCACTCACTGACGGTATTAGCGGTATTTCTTAAGGATATATGTAATAATAATATACCTATAATTTTAATTATTTAATTAATAATACAATAAGAAATTTTAAATGTACTTTCTTCCCAGAAAAAGCTTTCTGTAATGTTAATAAAACTGTTAATTCTTGATTTTGCATTTATGTGTCAGTTATAAACATTTAAATTTAAATATCTCAACTGGTTTCCATTGAATTGTTTGAGCAGCGAGATTTATTACAACAGATTATTATATATTATTATACAATATATCTCTAAATCTATAGAAGATATGATATTTTTTTAAATGAATGAGATTGAAAATTTGAAGATCTTTATTATTGTATTAACATCAATGTTCAAAAATAATATTTAGAAGATTTTTTTTAAGAAACTACCACTTCCGGATGTCCAATAGTTACCAAAACCGATTCAACTCTTTCCAATCCGTAGTTAGACAGGTCTTTAATTGTATAGAATTTGAGATATCGTACCTCCAACATCCTAATACACACACAAATCCACACAGACATCATCGTAAAAATCTAGGGACTTTAAAACGTACTTATTCAATAAAATGCGGATATGCGATTTTTAGTATGAATCCAATAGCTCTCTTAGCGAGAGGTGAAAAATTGTACATTTTAAATTATAAAATATGTAATGTTCTTAAAATCCTTTTTTTAGGAAAATGTATGTATATGTAAGTAGCCTATTATTTAAACGTATTGTATGTACGATGTACGAAATAAATAAATATATATATATATATATATATATATATATATATATATATATATATATATGTAGGTAAAAGACATGGTAATAAACGAGCCCAAACTCATAATAGTTCGGTAGGTTTATATTTTCAACAAATTATAAAACTTACACAAATGGTTAGAAATTTTTACAAAATTCTTTCGGCTCCTTTAAATATAAACTTAAAACTTAAAAAAAATCTGTTGTGGCCAGCACAATTTCCAGTAAAATTATTTCATAAACAAACTATGCAAATTGCACTTGATACTAACATCTTCTTCTTTAGCTTTTCCCATTCGTTAGGGGTCGCTATTTATTATTTTCTTCTTCCACTCATTTCTGTTTTACGTGTCGTTCTCATTCAGTTCCTTTTCTCTTAAGTCTTCCGCAATACAGTTCTTTCATCTTATCTTTGGTCTTCCTCTGTTTCTTTAACCTTCTATTACTAAACTATTCATTCTTCAACCATTGTAATCATCTCTCTTGTATCTTTCTAGAAACTTGTAACACTAGAGTTATTTCCTTAGGTACCTATCTTTCCGTGTCTTCCCCAACATCTACTACAATATCCTCATCTCTGCCACATTAATTTACTTTTCATTTATACTGACTTCTGTCAATTTGAATTATACGAATATATTAGTAGTTTCCATGTAAAAATCCAGTGCGTACAATCAAACCTACCTTGCAAGATATAGGAGAAAATACAGAAAAATTTGCAGGGCGTAGGGATACAATGTTTAATAGAATTAAAACTGGTTTTACAAATATTAAATGGCGGAATATTTGACTAATATATTCAGTTTTTGTAAGTTTAGAATCTATATTTTAAATTAGTCGAAAGAAATTAGTAGAAATTTCTCATTATTTGTGTAGGTTTTTTAATTTGTTTATTCGTTTTATAATAAATGTTAATGTAGCCTTTAGCGTTTATAATTTATTTCTGCTTATCATAACATTGACCGAGATTTCTCGAAAGAGACAGTCATATTTCAGGCTATTATACTTTGCAGTTCTTGAGAAATCATAGACGTACACGTATTGCAGAAATTTATCGATATTTAAACATCCTCAAATAATTCTGCGAATTGTCTGTTAAATAAGAGCATTATGAATATGGAACTTAATTTAATAACTATCACGCGTAAACATAAAGAAGTAATTTGTTATCATGATAATACAATTAATTTATGTAAATAATATAATGACGTATAAAATGTTCAAATTATAAAATAGTTCTTAAATAACATATTTTGCATTTTTGTATAAAAGTTTTATCTGAAACATTTAAATTTCCCATCATAAACTACATATAAATAAACGATTCAAGAGTATTAAATTTTAAACATCTTCTCTTTCTTTATGTATTTGTTCGTGTTGTTTGTTCACAGAGATTATACATTTATCTCTCACTGTTGAACAATACATGCATTATATATTATAGGTACGTTTCCAGATAAATAATGTCATTCATGATCATAGCTCCCTACTACTATTTAGTCTTGAGACTAATAATGAGTATGTGACCTTGATCAAATTTAGAGAAAAAAATATTTATATTCCACAATTGTTAAACTATTTATATTGGATGAAAAGTATCATCAAATGTACAGAAAGACCATATTTTCCATACTATCTCCGTGTTCTTCTACTGCTTCTAAATATCTCTTCGCTTTCATTTCTTATACATGCTAGGGACGTTCTGAATATACAAAAACATGTATTCGCAAATACGAATAGGAATACAAATAATTTTTCATACTATACGCGAATACGAATACAAATACTATTTTTACCTCCCGTTACCCTAGGTAAGGGAGGAATAAGGATCGTGCTAAAAATTGTATATTGAGATTTTGGAAAATAAAAACGTTTCAAGGTCCCTAGGATCAATGTTTAATATTCTCACGATGATGTCTGTAAATGACAAGTGTATGTACTTATGTGCAAGTGAATCTAGTATATTTTTTAATTCATTTTCAACCAATCCTAAAATTTTGAATACTTGTATTTCGACTCAATACTAAAATTGAAATATACCACCAGATTTGAGTATGAATCAGGAAACCAGAAGTGGCACTTATTAAAACACTAAATAAATTAGCGTCTAGCCGATATACCCAACTTTTATAATGAAAACGAATAATTGTAATTGTTATGGAATTAGTAATCATTTTGTTGTGTTATTGTTGTTATATTTAGTCAATTTAACCAAACTCAACAACAATAACGTCCCTAACGCAAAGAAATCACTAACAAAATAATGTTTTTTTTTCACAAATAACACGCACAACAAGTGTCAAAGTGTGAAACAGTTTGAAATGAACAAAATGTATACTTACACTATCACAATATGCGCACGCGCACATCGGCCCTACATATCTTCGGTGATAAAAGTTTATATACCGGCTAGACGTCATTTTTTCGTGAATTATAATACTACACAAAATAAATATTCATGAATTTTCTATAAGTTTGCGATATTTTGATTTGGCTTAGAATTTAATTTCTTAGTTAAGGTACCATGTCAAAAGTTTTAATAAAAAATATTTTTATTGAAAAAAATAAAACAATTTTTAAAACTTTAATTAGTTTCTTATTGTTAATTTAAATTATTTGCAGCCCAAATTTACTTCGCGTGTTCGTATTGTATTCGTGTATTCGACCTGAATTACAAATTCGGTTTCGAATACGAATACATAAAAAATATTCGGAACATCCCTAGTTACATATTCAGACACGCTGACGTCATATACACGCCACAGATATTTGAATGGGTTTATTTGTTATTTCATATTCTATAAATATTAACGTAGAAAAATATAGGTACTTATATTATAGAAAATTTGGTTTAATTAAAAAAATCAATTTCCATTATGTATACATTTTTAATTATATAAAACTAAAGACTGAGTAATATTTAACTCCTCGATAAATGATAATCAATCTTTATTAGGTGTTATAATCGTCATTTGTTATTTGTTGTACATGTAGAATTATCAACACAAATATGAAAGACATGGTTTATACTTTCTTAAATACATAGCTTTTTTTGGTGTTCCCATACTCGTATACAATATATTATGTCCTACAGAATGTTTTGAAGGGAAGGTACTCGCATAAGACATTTTATTTATTTATTAATTAATCAATCCAACAGGATACAAGATCCCAATTACAGGACGATCATACGATATACAAATATTAAAACGAATGTGTTGAAACAGTAAGTACAGTAATTAATTGATAAACGTATAAGAAATTTAACAAGTAACTTAATCCGAAAAATATTTCGTTAATATACTCTAAATTTAGATAAGGAGTCGCCAAATATGTCAATGTCAATAGTACATGATACACTGTCATATGCTACACAGAGTTGTCTTATTGGAGATTTCAATTCATAATTAACCCTATAGCTGTTTTACAATGTAATGGTACTTTATTTCTTGAAGTGACGCGTGGAATGTAAAATGGTATTAGCTCAAGACTACGTAGGTCATCAATACAATTTTTAATTAATTTCTATAAGTAGAGAGATAATTGTAAATATCTTCTGCTACTTAATGGCACCAAGTTCACTTCAGGCAATAAAACAGAATAATCATGGGTAAAGTTAGGATATTGGTCATGTATTTTAAAATAACAATATATGATTTATTGAATTCCAGACTTGTAGACAGTATTCTAGCTTAGAGTAGACAAATGCACAATACAAGCTTTTTAGTTTTAGTGTAGTTGTTTTACAGAAAGACCGACATTTTAATTTATTTGTAACCAATAATATCTACAAAAAAAATCCTAATGAAGAGAGTTTCATTTTCTGTTTTAGAGATAAAGGGCACTTTATACAGGATGTTCGCCATGGGAATTTTAAGAATTATGAGCTGCACTGCGACATCGGTTATAAATGGAATGGGACATCTGGTGTCTTTGGAAGGCCACTTTTTGTTTTTTCTAAAATTCTCAAAGCCTACTAAATACTGACAAAAAACTGATGTTAATATTTTTTAACTTTCCTACATCAATAATGTTATTTAGCATGTTCAGGGTGATTAAAAATAATAAGACAAATGGGCTATTTTTTATTTTTATTTTTAGACTTATAATAGTTTAAATTACAAAGTTGGGGCCGAACTTAAATTTCACTTTTTGGTATGGCAAGGTAAATAAATGTTTTAAAATAAAAAAAGTTAGATCTCATATTTTGAGAACAAGTAGTCGAAACAATTTTTTTTCTGTTCATTACATTTGTCTTGTAAAATATAAATGATATGCCAATTAACCTTTTTCATAGGTTTTGTAGTTCTTGAGATAATAATGATGGACTATTTAAAATGAACACCACAGAAACCGGAAATAGAATTCAGGATCTTTTCACACAAAAAATACCACATTCAAGTTCGCCCCAACTTTTTAAACTATGTGTGTGTGTGTGTGTGTGTGTGTGTGTGTGTGGATGCTGTATACGCTCTAACTCAAATACTATCATTCAGAAAGTTTTGAAACCATGTATTTCTACCTTATTCTAATATGGAAATATCTGATTAGATTTTGGTGGCAATCGGATAATCGGAAAAGGCAGTTTACTAGAAGCTCAAGATAGTTTTTCTTCAAAAAAATACCTTTAAATGTAATTTTTTCTCAATTTGTTATTATAAAAATTAAAGATTATTCCATTTTCTACAAGTTTACTTTAATAATTTTTCTATATATTGTATGGATAAATTTATAAAGTAATATAAAAATTATATACATAGGTAAATGGCGGGAGGTACTGTGTTGGTCACATCAGATTTTTCGTTTATAAAAATGTGCTTAATTCTTATTAGTTTTACAGGTTAATATTCTCTTTTTTAATCTAAATAACGATTTTTTCCGTCAGGATTCAATCTTCGCTCTCGACAAATAATGAATTTTACTCCTTTGATATATAAACTACTATTAATCTTGAAGGTATACTATATGATATTTAAAGAGTATTCACATACCGGGTGCTGAATTGATTTATGCAATATAGGAAAAACAATGTTAATTTTGTCATATGTAATGGGTCGACGAAATAATTCACTCAGTGGTTTAAAAATATAGTTTTATTAAAAATATTAATGCAGAATGACGTGAAGTTTTGTGAGGACTGGCGTGAGGATCTAAGATCTACTGACTGTCTCTGATTGGGATATATATTGGTGGATAAGGGTTGTTATCTTATTTGTGATGTACAATTCACGTTCTAACAAAATGACTCAGAGATGGTTGGTAGGAAAGGTCAGTTGTATGGGAAAAGCTAACAATAGGATTATAGAAATGGACTTCAAGATAATACAGTAAATATTTAAAAGAACAGTAAATAAGAGAATTAGAATAACATCATAACATGATATAGGCACAATAACATGATTCATAGAAATACAACATAATAATTATAATAACTTAATAATTAATTAATCTCTAACATGGGTAGGTAGGTACATTACACCTCCCCCCTTAAAGAAAAGGAAAGCCTCAAGGGTTTTCTTTTAGTTGAGCGATTCTACTGCTCCTTCGGAGAGGCTTTTCAACTTCCTCATCGCTATGATTGTCTCTGTTACCTAATTCAACATTAGTTTTAACTGGGTGAACTTTATTTGAATTTTTAAATATATTTAGAGTTAAACAATTTGAAATGCTGTGACAACAGGTATTGTTGTTTCTGAAAAACCTTCTTTTAATTTTCTGATAAATTTTGTATATACAATAAAGGCTAAGAATTTTAAGTAACGTACAAAGTAAATATATGAAATAATTGTTATTGGTAACTCTAGAGAAAATAGAATCTTGTTGTTTATTTAATTCCTTAGTCATCCTTTCTATTTCCTTTAACTTATGGCTAGCTATTTCTAAATTATCTAAATTAATGTTTGAGTGTATGTCTACCATTTGTGGAATTGTAACATTTGGTTTTTTATTTTTTAAACAACATTCGTCCTGGCTAATGTCAAAATTTGGTACTATTGATAAATGGGAACTCTCTTTAAATATAGAAAATGTTGACAGTACCGTAGTACTGGTGTACCCACGACAGAATTTATCCATGGTAAGAATTCCTGTTTTAACAATCGAGATATCGAAAGGTGCAATGTTTTTGCAATTTATTGTTAACGAAGTTAATTTTGGAGAAACGTAAATCCAACTGTTACTATTATGTAATCTATGCCATATTTCGTTATTAGTTATGAAGATGCGAGTATCACAATTTTCGGGGATTCTAGAAGAGGTTTGCAGTAACTGTGTTTCGCAAATAGGTTTAACATGTACCGAATATATAGGTGATTCCAAACGACATACTAATTTTAATTCGTTTAATTTTTTACATTTACTAAAATCAGATATAGCAGTATATTGTAATTTGTTTTCAGAAAGTGCAATCATTTTAGTGGAAGGTTGTATAAAAAGATAAGATTGATTGCTTGTTAGAATCGGTAAAGGAATAAGATTATAAATGTCGAATGTATTAATATCTAGTAAAGGATTTAAGAGTACAAATATTAGCCTATTATTAAAACGAAAAACTTCAATTTCCATTACTTGAACGAGTGCGTGGAAATTGTGAGTTTCTAAAGAAGTTACGTAGTTCGTAGATGGGGGTAAATATGGTAAGGTATTTTGTAATTCTTTAACTAATTGTTTAGGACCTAAGATTATAGGGTGAAGAATACTATTCTGGGCTAATAGAATTGCCGTCGTATAATCGCTTAATTCTTTCTCGACTTCAGTGAACATAATAGTTAATAACGAGATGTGTTCGTCTGTTTCCTGTTTCCATTCTACTTCGAATAACTTTGTATTTATCTCTTTAGCTAATTGTTCGAAAATTTTAATATTTGAATTTAATAATAAGGTATTTTCTTGCAATTTGGAAAGTGTGGTATTAAAATTTGAAATAGTAGATTTTACTACTTGTGTTTGTTCGTTTAATAATTTGATTTGTTCTTTTTCATCATGTGATAAAGATTCAATGGCTTTGTTATAATATTCGCCGTCATTATGATCTAAGGTTCCGAAAATGAGTTTAAAAACAGAACCTAATCCGTCGATTAACCCACGTTTTGTTCTACGGTTCCCAATAATTTCGTTAAAGTTTCCAAATTTATTTTTAAGAATTGGTAGTGCTTTTTCTAAGGTATGTAGTGAACTACCACATAGTGTGGATTTTTCAATATTATCGTGATCGCAAAGGTTACGAGTTTTTATAATAGTATTTTCGATTAGATTAATTTTTTGTTCGAAAGCAGAAATATCGATATGTACAATTAATTTCCAAATATTTTCGTAATAATTTAATTTAGTTATGTGGTCGTAATATATTCCTGGAGATTGCTTTAACTCGGTATGATTGAAGAGCTGTTCCCCTGATACGAGGCTGACTAACCTAAAACAATATGCCGTTTTAGTCTGTTATAATGAACACGCATATGTTTATTTTTTATTTTTATTGTGCAATTGACTGGAGGGTTTAATTTTATGATTTTATATGGACCTGTATATTTCTTAGAATATTTCTTCGTAGTTCCTATTTTTACTTGATTATTTTCTAGATACACTAAATCTCCTACTTTATAATTTATGTCTTTGGTTTTCCTATCGTAATATTTTTTATTAGTGTTTTTGGACTCAATAATATTATTTTTTGCTATTTCGTGTGATTTTTGAAATTTTAGGGTTAATTCCTCTAAGTAAGTGTCGTATGTATATTTAAATTCTACGTCTTTCGTAATTGAAGTTGGAAGTTCGGGTTTATTACCGAATATTAGTTCATAGGGTGAGTATTTTGTGGATGTGTGAGGTGTTGTATTGTAAGAAAACATGGCAAAATCGAGCCATGAGTCCCAATCGGTTTGATCTAATTTTACGTAATGGGAAAGGTATTCGGATAAAGTGTGATGTGATCTTTCGAGAGCGCCGTTCGTTTCGGGATGATATGCTGTTGTATTTAATTTTTTTATCTTAAATAATTTTGAAACTTCGTTTAAAAGATTGGACATGAAATCTCTACCTTGATCTGTAAGGATTGATTTGGGTATGCCAAATTTACAAATAAAATTTTGAACGAATGTTCTTGCTATGGTTTCTGCGTCATGTCGCGGAATTGCAAAGGCTTGAGAATACTTTGTTAAATCGTCTTGTAATGTCAATATATATTCATTACCGTTTTCGGTACGCGGTAGTTTACCTACAATATCGAGGCTAATTTTTTCAAATGGTTTACTAGCAGTTGTTGTAATTTCCATTGGTTTCTTAGATTTATTCCGAACTAATTTGTTTTCTTGACAAGAGCTACATGTTTTAATGAAATTAGCAATATCTTTTTTCATGTTGGGCCAACGATATCTTTCTTTTATTCTTCTATATGTTCTATGGAATCCTGAATGTCCCGATGATGGATTTGAATGAAATTCTACGAGGACTTTCTCGATTTGGTCGGTATTTAAATTTATTATATTGTTATGATAGATATTTATAGTAATGTTGGTATTCTTAAATATGTACCTAATCATCGATCGAATTTTGTGCCATTTTAAATTATTATTGTGACTTTGGGAATTTAGATTTGGGATGTTGATTATAGATATGTTATTATTAATTAGAACGTTTTTGAGATTCAAAATGGAATGGAAAATATCTTCATATGAAGGCTGGTCCCAATAATATTTTTTTGAAAAAACATAAATAATTATTTCATCAGAATGGAAAAAGTGTTTAGTTTCGAATAACTCAGGATTTTGTAGTGAATCTAAATGATTGTATTTTTCATTTATCTCTGTTAATAATGTGTTTGAATTATCTAGATCACAAGAAACAAAAATTGCTTTATTACCTTTAATAGTTTTAATGTCTCCATCGAATTCATTTAAAAGGTTATAGTTTAGAATAGAAGTCTTAAGGCAATTTAGAAAATCAGAATATGTTTCGGTATTGTTACTGGATTTAAATATTGAACAGTTGTTATCGTTGTTAGTTTCTAATTTAATACGACTAAGCGCATCAGCGTTTGAATTTAATCTACCTGGTTTATACGTGATTTGATAATCATATTCTTCTATTTTTAAGCGCCAACGAACTAATCGTGATCCAGGATCTTTCACGTTAAACAACCATGTCAAGGGTCGATGGTCTGTAAATATGTTAAATTTCCTACCATAAAGATAAGGCCTAAAATGATTAATTGACCAAATAATCGCGAGTAGTTCTTTTTCAATGGTGGAGTAGTTAGATTCTGCTCGATTTAAAGTGCGGCTTGCGTATGCGATTGGAAGATCTTGGGAACTAGGACCTTGTGATAGGACTGCTCCAATAGCAAAATTACTTGCGTCGGTGGTGAGATTAAAGGGTTGAGTGAAATCTGGATATTGAAGGATTGGTTCTGATATTAATTTTGATTTTAAGGATTCGAAAGCTTCTTGTTGAGTGCTTGTCCAAAGGAATGGTTCGTCTTTCCGTAATAATTTTGTGAGAGGTTGTGTTATTTTGCTAAAGTTATTGATGAATCGTCTATAGTAACCAGCTAAACCGAGAAAACTTTTTATCTCTTTAGTAGTCTGTGGAATTGGGAATTCCTCTACGGCTCTTATTTTATTATCGTCTGGTTTAACACCTTCGGATGTGATATGATGTCCTAAATAAATGACTTCTTTGCGTAAAAATTCGCATTTATCTGGTTGTAACTTTAGATTATTTTCTGCTAATTTGGAAAAGATTGATTTTAATTTTCTGCAATGATTATCGAGATTATCTGAATAAGCAACGATATCGTCAAGATATACAAAACATGCGGAACCTTGTAAACCAGTTAAAATAGTGTCCATTAGACGTTGGAATCGCGCAGGGGCTGTTTTCAATCCAAAGGGCATTCTATTGAACTCGTAATGGCCTGAAGGTACAGTAAATGCAGTTTTTGATATATCTTTTTCTTCTATTGGAATTTGGTGAAATCCGGATGCGAGATCGAGTGTTGAGAAATATTTTGAGTGACCTAACTGATCGAGAATATCGTTGATGTTTGGCAAAGGGTATGAATCACCGATACTAATCTCGTTAAGTTTACGGTAATCTATAACTAATCGCCATTTTTGTTTACCGGATGCGTCCTGCTTCTTTGGAACGACCCAAACGGGGAAATTCCAAGGAGAGGTAGAAGGGCGGATAATATTTTCGTCTAACATTTTTTTTATTTGATTATTTACTTCTTCTTTGTGGACTTCTGGAAACCTGTAGGTTTTGGATTGGACTGGTATTTCAGAATTAGTAGGAATTTGATGAGTTATCGCATTTGTATGAGTTAGCTCGTCGCCTGGTAAATGAAATATGTGATTAAACTCGATGCAAGTTTCTAAAATTTTATTATATTCTTCCTCATTTAAATGATGTAAGCGCAATGATTCTTTCAATAATTTTAATCTATTAGAATTACAATTAATATGTTGTTTGTAATTATTGTTTGATATGGAATTTATTTTGTGATTGTTTTCAACTTGTTCAATTTCAATTTTTACTTTAGAGATTTTGATTTTTTTATCCGTTGTATTGAGTACAGATGTAATGGCAAATTTATCACGGACCTTAACAAAACTAGGACATAATAAAACACCATCTAGGATTTTAGTAGGAGGAATAATTCCTTCAGAGATTTCAGGATTAGATATTTCAACAACAATGATTTGTTCAGATCTTGGTTCGATTGATATAGGATAAGTAGGAATTAGTGAAGATTTAGAATCATTATCTGAATTAGTAAGATTAGAACTTTCTTTTTGTAAAATGTTTTCTATATGACTTAGGGAGATAGCAGAATTATGAATATGTAATAAATCGTTCTCATAGTCGATGTGGCAAGTATTCTCTTTCAAAAAATCGTTACCAAAAATTCCATCGAATTGTATTGGAAAATCATCTCTAATTACATGGAATGTGTGAGTGATTGTTCTATTTCCAACTAAAATATTCAGATGTAGATAACCGAGTGTTTGAACAGAATTTGGATTAGCGTTATCAATGCCGTGCAGAATCAATTTTTTATCTTCATTAATAAGAGTATTTCCATTTAATTTTGAAATTTTGATTAAAGAAACGTCCGCGCCTGTGTCTAGCAAGAATGAATTTTGTAAAAGTTTTGATTCGCTAAAAGATACATTGATAAATGTTGTGACAGCTAAATTTTTTATTATGACGATTCGGCCTGAATGTGATTTGCAGTCCGTTGAGTGGCCGACGCAACTGGACTTTGCGAGTTTAAAGGATTGGAAGAGGTTTGAGAATTAGAACTAATATTGTTTCGTTTTTGGTTATTATATTGTCGTTTTCGACATTCTGAAATTACGTGCCCTAGATTTTTACAATAATTGCACTGCTTAGGATTATCGAAATTTTGATTCCTACGGGGAAAATTTTGATTTTGGTTAAAATTTGAATTTCTATTTGGAGAATTTCTATTTATTTGACTACTCGGTGCATAGTTTTGTCTTGAATCATTCGGTTGCCTAAAATGTCGAATGTTTGAATCACTTCTCGGTTTATTTTTTGAGTAACAATTAAAACTACTGTGTCCCGGTTTATTACAATAGTTACAATGCTTTGTGTTGGAATTATTAATAGTTTGAAACTTTTGAATTTCGAATTTTGATATAAGTTCTCGTTCTTCGTTTATTGCAATTGCTATGGCTTCTTCTAGAGACTCAGGTTTTTGTGCTTTTACAAGTATAATTAAATCTTTATTTAATCCGGAGATAAATGCATTTAAGGCTTGTGTTTTTAAGAGATTGACGCACGCTTGTCGTCCTTCTTGTGATAAATCGTTGTCTAAGGTATTTAATAGTTTAACGTAACAGTTTTCAATACGATTTCCATAAGAAAGAACATTTTCCTTGATATTTTGCTTACTTGAGTTTAATTCTAATTGCCATTGACCACCTGTTCGTCTATCTGAATAAGAATCTAATAAATGTTTCTTTAAATCTGACCATGAATCAAAGTTTCTGTTTTTTATTAAGAGTCTGGCGTTATCAGTTAATTTAGTTTTAATAATTTTTAAAAGAGTAGCTTTATTTGTTTCTGATACGAGAGCGATTGCTTCGTCGCAGTTATCGACAAATTCGAATAGTTTGGATTTGTTATTGCCATCGAAATTAATTAACATACTTCTGGCAATTTCTAAGCTTACGAAAGATGTTGAAGTACTCGTAGTATCAGGCATTTTGAAATTAGTTTTGACGAATGTTTTACAAGAATATTTAAAATCTACACGAATTAATTTTTGTATTACTGAATTTTTGAATTGAACACTGGCACTTTGGGGATTGGTATTATTGTACTCACAGAAATAGTATAAACATGACCACAGTGAATGAAGACCCACGACGTTGTTGAACTGCTGCTCGCTGGACCTGGTGAACGATTGAACTGGAGTTCAACTGTGACCTGGTGGACTGGTTGGCTGGATCTGGATGGACCCCGACGTTGTCGAAGATGAGCCTTGAATTTGAGTAAGATCCGGAACCACTGTCTCGAACGCGAGTGATACAGACAACTTATTGGATTCGTCTCGACGGTTAAAGACTAAAGTCACCGGTTTCAAATTGTAGTTTGAATTTATTTACCGTTATTTCGAAAAACGATCCCACTTCTGACACCAAAATTATGTAATGGGTCGACGAAATAATTCACTCAGTGGTTTAAAAATATAGTTTTATTAAAAATATTAATGCAGAATGACGTGAAGTTTTGTGAGGACTGGCGTGAGGATCTAAGATCTACTGACTGTCTCTGATTGGGATATATATTGGTGGATAAGGGTTGTTATCTTATTTGTGATGTACAATTCACGTTCTAACAAAATGACTCAGAGATGGTTGGTAGGAAAGGTCAGTTGTATGGGAAAAGCTAACAATAGGATTATAGAAATGGACTTCAAGATAATACAGTAAATATTTAAAAGAACAGTAAATAAGAGAATTAGAATAACATCATAACATGATATAGGCACAATAACATGATTCATAGAAATACAACATAATAATTATAATAACTTAATAATTAATTAATCTCTAACATGGGTAGGTAGGTACATTACACATATTGCTTTCCTAATTAATTTAGAATAAAAGTATAAATAAATAAAATGTTCAAAATTAAAAATGACATGCAAAAAAATTCTAGTTTATCGATATAGAATATTCTTGTCACACAATAGATATAAATTAAAAGACCCATTTTTAGGCTGCGTTCAGATTGCCATGAGAAATAAAATAAATTGAAAGATCCAAATAAATTTGACGCTTACTTTAAAATAAATTAATATTTGCGCAATTTCAGATCTTTATTAATTATATTAAGCGGTTCTATTATCTTCAATAAAAATAAAATTACAGTAAAAATTAAATAAATACATTCTTAATATCAAACCATACAAGATATGATAATTTATTCTGCTGTCTCACGGCAGTCTAATATCAGCTTAAGATTGGAATTTTTAATTTATGTCTATTTCGTGACAAGAATCTACTATATCAATAGATTTCGACTATTTGGACGTGATTTTTAATCCTGGACATCTTTTGTATTTACACATTTGTTTTAAATTAATTAGGGAAGTAACAATCATTGTAGGTATTAAAAAATTAACATTGTATATCATATATTGTGCAAATCAATTCACCATTCGGTATAGTAAAGAATGCATTATCTGAGAATTTCGAAAGTTACTACAATTACGAAAAAAATTCTCCTACGCCTATGGGTTTTCTCTATTGTAGTAAATCACGTCTGCGGCCAGTCTACCTCCTAGGCTAGGAAATAGACACGGGCGGATAGATACAGATGAACAGATGTGTGTAGGTCTATAGTCTTAGGTCTTTCTATCTGTACGTGTACGGTAGTTGTGAATAGGTTAAGTAACGTCGACTTTCTTCTATTTATAACTGTAACTCTGTGGCAAATGGCAAATTGGGTACGAATTGGAAGATGTCTACTTTAACTATCGTAATTCCCGGAAGACGTAAGAATACGGATGTTGCAGATTTGAAACGAGAACAATTTAACAAGATTCGGACACGGAAAAATAAGTACACACGAACTCGGTTATTACGAGAATTGTTACAAGTTAACAAGAATGTTCCATGACGAGCGTGCTTTATCTTTATTTAAAAACTATTCAATATTATTTTACAATATTTAGTATCTAGGGGTTTTCCAACATGCCCGTTTCGAGTATTAGAAATTAAGAATATATATTTAGATTTTTTTATGGACGATTGCAAAAAAATATTGCTTTCAACGCATACGGAAAACGTGATTCTGAAATTTACTTTCGCTGCAGAATCACTAATTTGTTGTACTTGTTACAAAATAATTATTTTCATTCTTATTTACTTTTTAATTTCCGCGCTCCCGCAATCCTAGGTGTAGGAATCATGCTAAAAATCACATAAGGCGATTTTCATAAATAAACAAGTTTTTTAAAAAGACATTTTGACAACTTACATTTTATATTCATCTATTTTATGCATATAGGTATAAAAAAAAAATCTGTTATGGCCAGCACAATACCTCTCGCCATTTTCATTTTATGATGCATAGGGCGCGAGCGGTCCTGTGACTTTGTTGGCCTTGGCAAGCAGATATGGGAGCCCGTGTCAGAATGACAGCTAGTAATAATGTACATAGGTGTCAAGTATCATAATTTTTCATTCAAAACATCATGATTTTCGAAATCCATGTGGATGTAAATAATTACTAGCCGTCATTCTGACACGGATCCTCATATCTACTTGCCAAGGTCAACAAGGTTACATGACTGCTCGCGCCCTATAAGTAACGAATTTAACATTTCTTGTACACACAAATAATTGAAATTGTATCTCTTTTTTCGTTCTATGAGGAATTTTGTCCTACTCTTCTAATATGTTCAAAATTCTTCAAATTTATTGACAGTATTACCGGTATATTTTAATGATACTCGTATATGTAATATTAACATACCTATAATTTTAAAAACATATTTAATTAATAATACAATAATATAATATATTAAATGGACTCAAACCTCCCACAAAAATATTCCAGTAATGCTGGTTTTTCACACTGACATTTTGAATTTATCCGTCAATTACAAACATATAAATATTTCAACTGGTTTCCATGGAGTTTTTTGGGAAACGAGATTTATTACAATAGATTATTCTATATTATTATATACTATATCTCCAAACCTATAGAATAGGAGATATAATAAAATTTTAAAATGTATCGAATAGAGAATTTTACGTTCTTTAATACTAATAATAAAAAAATATATATATTTAGATTTTTTTTAAGATACTAATACTTCCGGTTTCCAATGGGGACTTATACAATTCAAATATTTTGGTCGCCATCTAGTGTGTAAAAAAGTATTTAATAATTAGTTATGTAGTGAGCAAGATTTAGCTCTAAGTTTGACATTTATCACGTGATCCATATTTGGTCCCACGTGATCACAACAACCATTGTTTGAAAAGGAACATGAACATGTCTGAGACTGAACACGGAAGTTGAAATAATATGATTAATATAAATTGAATATGAATTAGTAATGTGATAAAAAAGGAAGTTTAATTATGTACAAAATAATAATAAAATGACGCAAACCTATGTTTGTAATGTGGACAAACATAATCAAACTTATTTTGGAAAAACAAGTACAGCAACTTTAATAAAGCTGTCTACTAATAAAGAGACACAAGTTTATATTAATAAAAACACATATAAAAATAGATAATAAGCAGAACAACTCCACACAAACAGATATAAAGATTAATAAGGAAAGTAGTACCCATACAGTCAACAATTATTATGTAAGAAAGTTATTTGGTGCTGTAGAGACATCGAGAAATGAAACTAAATTTGTCAATAATTGAATACAAAATTATAATTTATTAAGCAATGATGCTGTAAAATATATATATATATATATATATATATATATATATATATATATATATATATATATATATATATATATATATATATATATATATATATATATATACGAGGTGTGTTCAAAAACTATCGCGAATTTTGAATTTTCGCGGGTTACGTATATTCGAATTTCGATCTTTCTTCTACTCGTAGAAATGAAATAACTTCTTTGATAAAAACATTTTATGACAATGACAAATTTTAAATGAATTATTTTTTTCTACGTTCCGTCGCCTTTAGATAAGCAAGATATTGTCTTGGTCAAAAAATTCATAGTCAGTTTTTAACGAATAAGCACAATAGGTAAAAATCGAAGACGATCCAAAACACGTGCAAGCAAAGCAGCTGTCAACAAGTAAGTGAACATTCAAAATGGCCGAGCTTGTCGACATAAGTGAGAGACATGAGTACCAACATAAAGCCACAAAAAGATCGAAATTCGAATATACGTAACCCGCGAAAATTCAAAATTCGCGATAGTTTTTGAACACACCTCGTATATATATATATATATATATATATATATATATATATATATATATATATATATATATATATATATATATATATATATATATATATATATATATATTTCACTGGCTTATCAGTAGAACATTTTAATGTTCTATATGATTTGTTAAATCCCACAGTTATGCCGAAGTTGAAATACAGATATTTCCAAAAAACGCCAAAGAAAACTAAATTTAATAATTTAACATCCAGAGACAAATTATGTATGACTTTAATAAGATTAAGACGTGGATATACACTAAAAGAAATTTCATTATTTTTTTCGTCTCTCTCAACAGTGGAATTTGTAGTGTTTACATGGATTCAGTTCATGTTTTTTCAAATTGAAACGATGAAATCGAATTTGTTTTCCCTCCGTGACAATCAGAAAGATTCGATTCCGCAATGTTTCATTAATAACAATCACTACACATAATAACTTAACCAAACTTTGCTGACTAAATAACAAATTATGGGATCAACGGTGATGATTTTGACGTCATCGACGGCGGATCGGCAGCGAACCTCCCTCCACAAAATTTAGAAAGGGACAAGAAATTTTTAGAAAGAGCGAGGTGATATACCATGGCCCAGTCGATCAAATGCTTTCCCTCTACAGCACCTCCCCGTTGATCCCATAATTTGTTATTTAGTCAGCAAAGTTTGGTTAAGTTATTATGTGTAGTGATTGTTATTAATGAAACATTGCGGAATCGAATCTTTCTGATTCTCACGGAGGGAAAACAAATTCGATTTCATCGTTTCAATTTGAAAAAACATGAACTGAATCCATGTAAACAATACAAATTCCACTGTTGAGAGAGACGGAAAAAAATAATGAAATTTCTTTTAGTGTATATCCACGTCTTAATCTTATTAAAGTCATACATAATTTGTCTCTGGATGTTAAATTATTAAATTTAGTTTTCTTTGGCGTTTTTTGGAAATATCTGTATTTCAACTTTGACATAACTGTGGGATTTAACAAATCATATAGAACATTAAAATGTTCTACTGATAAGCCAGTGAAATATATATATTTTACAGCATCATTGCTTAATAAATTATAATTTTGTATTCAATTATTGACAAATTTAGTTTCATTTCTCGATGTCTCTACAGCACCAAATAACTTTATTACATAATAATTGTTGACTGTTTGGTACCTACTACTTTCCTTATTAATCTTTACATCTGTTTGTGTGGAGTTGTTCTGCTTATTATCTATTTTTATATGTGTTTTTATTAATATAAACTTGTGTCTCTTTATTAGTAGACAGCTTTATTAAAGTTGTTGTACTTGTTTTTCCAAAATAAGTTTGATTATGTTTGTCCACTTTACAAACATAGGTCTGCGTCATTTTATTATTATTATTTTGTACATAATTAAACTTCCTTTTTTATCACATTACTAATTCATATTCAATTTATATTAATCATATTATTTCAACTTCCGTGTTCAGTCTCAGACATGTTCATGTTCCTTTTCAAACAATGGTTGTTGTGATCACGTGGGACCAAATATGGATCACGTGATAAATGTCAAACTTAGAGCTAAATCTTGCTCACTACATAACTAATTATTAAATACTTTTTTACCTCTCGCTAAGAGAGGTATTGCATCATGCTAAAAATCGCATATCCAGATTTTATTGAATAAGCACGTTTTAAGGTCCCTACAATCCGATTTTAACATTTTTACGATGATGTCTGTGTGTGTGTGTGTGTGTGTGTGTGTGTGTGTGTGTGTGGATGTGTGTGTGTGGGATGTTGGAAGGACGGTTACTCAAAAACTATAAGACTTAAAATTTGTTTAACAACGTATTTCCCAATCGGACATTCATGGGAAGATCTGAAAAGGTTTTGGTAATAATTGGACAACCGGAAGTAGAAGATTCTTGAAAAAAAATCTTCTAAATATTATTTTTTGAAAATTTTTCGTGGTAATATTAAAGAAAATTAAATTCTCTATCTGATACATTTAAATATTTTATTATATATTCCATAGATTTAGAGATAAAAGAAGTATAATATATAAAATAATCTGTTGTAATAAATTTGACAGCCGAAAGAATGCCATGAAAAATAGTTGATAATTTAAATTATTTGTAACTGACAGATAAATGTCAGTGTCAGAAATAATGAGTAATGAAAGAAAAATGTACTTGGAGAATCCCTTAGTTCTTGATCTGTGACTATTATGGAGATGACAAGTCTAGGTTGAAGGACTTATATTTGTTTCAAACATTATGGCACAATGTACACCAGTACTATAGACTAGAGTAACTTTGAATTGCGAAAAAGCTATCAAATTCTTCTCAAGTAAGTTGTAAATATTGACAAAATTACACATCGATATAAGAATAATCGGAGTGCAATATATCCGTCACTTTATTAAAGGGAATTAGTGTTATTTAGATATAACATGTATGAAAAAATAAAATGTAAAAGAAGATATGTAAGAATAGATGCACAATCCATATATACATTTTAGACCGCCCAAAATTAATGTTTTTACTAGAAGAATATGAAGAGAAAGTAAACAACGTTGTTCGAATTGAAAATTGCAGTTACCAGCCTAATATTTATATATGGTAAACTCTACTTTGTAATTTATTGTAACATAATTTATGGTAAAATATCTTCATGTTGAGACATGCTATTATTGAATAATAAAGAAGTTTATACGTCATAGATTTATATGAATATATTATTTGTATTTATAAAAATATTCTTTGCTTTATGCATACAGCCAGGTAAAATATACGGCGAGAGGTTATGTGCTGGCCACATCAGATTTTTTTACACTAGATGGCGACCAAAATATTTGAATTGTATAAGTCCCCATTAAATGCAATACCATTGGCAATACGTTCAAGAACAGGGCCTCCGCTAGACACATCGGCGCTACAGGCGATTTTTTTTTGCGTTCTTTCTAGGATGTTAAGAAACTCAACATAGTTTCTTACTAAGTTATGCAAAAAAAACAAACTTAAAATTTCGATGTAACAAAAATATTTACTTTGTCTAAAAAAATCAGTCTATTTCCAACTATTCCAGTTTACCCACACCGAAATAGATTACATTTGGTGTTACAAAATAATATAGTTAACTTAAAGTAATAGTGTCTGGTCGCGAATCTGGGGACCCGGGTTCGATCCCGACCGACGCCAAAAATTACATCGCATTTTAATGGCACAAAATTGACACCTGTGGCGCACTCTCCACGCCAGCAATGAGTGCCCGTGAGGTGACGCCTGGTAAGCGCCCACACGGTACAAATATTCCATCATTACCGATATCTGTGTATGAAGCAGATTGGCACACCCAGCAATGGGTAATATGCCGTGATGAAATATTTATTTATTTATTTTATTTTAAAGTAATAGTGAAATGATAGAATATATAACAAACAATATACACGTATTAGTAAAAAAGCAAAACTATATTTATTTTAAAAAAAATCTACATACGAGGGTGGATTGAAACGTTTTCGGAATGACATGAAAAAAATAATACTTAACATGTGCTACATTTTATTTTTCTACATAGTCCCCTCTGATGTCAACAAACTTTGTCCAGCGTTTTCCAATTTTCAATTCTCTCGAGAAAATGGATTTTTTTGAGGTCCTCAAAATAAGCATTTACTGCATCGATGGTTTTTTCGTTGGATCGTAATATCTTTCCAGCGTTGAATGTTGTAAGTTTGGGAAAATATGGAAATCGGAGGGAACCAAATCGGTCGAGTACGGTGGATAAAGGAAGATTTCAAACCTCAGTCCGTTCAATTTTAGTTGAACAATTCGACTTGAATAAGCTGGCGCATTGTCGTAGTGAAACAATATTTTTTACATTGCCATTCCCGGGCGTTTTTCTTCAATTACTGCTTTCAGCTGGTCTAAAAGTGTGGCGTAGTATTGTCCAGTCACAGTTCTTCTTTTACCAAGATAAGACTGACGCCCTCATCTGTCCTGCCAACTGAATTAACTTCGCTTTCTTCGTGGCCGACTCACCATGCCCAATCCACGCTTTCGACTGAATTTTCGTTTCTGGAGTGTAATGTGTATTCATATTCTATCCATAGTTTGAAATTGACTGAATTTTTCGTAACCAACTCCAAATTTTCGGCTGAAGCTCGGGCTCGAATGCGCTTTTGCTCCGAACTCCGAACTGAGGTAAGGGAGGAACAGGGATCGTGTTAATAATCGCATATCGAGATTTTTGTAAATAACCACGTTTTAAGGTCCCTAGAATCCAATTTTAACATTTTCATAATGATTGTGCATGTGTGTATGTGTGTGTATGTGTGGATCATCTTTACGCTGTAAGTCAAATACTATCGTTCAGAAAATTTGGAAACCTTGTATTTCTACCTTACTCTTATATGGAAAGATGCCATTAGATTTTGGAGTAAATCAGATAACTGGAAATGGCACTTTACTGGAAGTTCAAAATAGTTTTTCTTCGAAAAATACCTTTAAATGTTATTTTTTTCTAGATTTTTTATTATAAAAATTAAAGTTTTTTTAAATTTTCTACAGGTTTGCGTTAATAATTTTTGTATATATTTTATGGATAAATTTCTAAAATTATCTATAATTTTAATACCGGAGCCTACGGTTTAACACAACTCCATGCGGTTACACAGTTCAGATCTCAAATGTGTGTAACTGACAAATATATGTCACTGCCAACAAGCTAATCATTTCAAATATTAATAGTAACGTTTTAGAAAGAAAATAGTAAATGGACCAATAATTATATGGAAAGAAACTTAATATAGTTTCCAGCATAAGTAAATATGTAGGAATATAGGTAAGATAATAAAAATATATAATATATCATCACGGCATATTACCCATAGCTGGGTGAGCCAATCTGTTTTGTACACAGATGTTGGTAATAATGATGACATATTTGTACCGTGCGGGAGTTTACCAGGGCGTCACTTCACGCGAATCTGGGGAACCGGGTTCGATTCCGAACGACCCCAAATGTTTCAGAATTTTAAATGACACAAAATTGACCTCTGTGGTGCACTCTCCACGCCAGTAATGAATATATGTAAGTATATAAATAAATATATCATCACGGCATATTACCCATAGCTGGGTCTGCCAGTCTGTTTTGTACACAGATTTTGGTAACGACGATAACATATTTGTACCGTGTGGGCGTTTATGAGGTGTCACCTCACGAGCAATTATTCCTGGCGTGGAGAGTGCACCACAGGGATCATTTTGTGCCATATAAAATTCGATATACATATTTGACGTCGATCGGGAGCGAACCCGGTATTTAAACTTAATTTAATTTTAAGTATTTACATGAATAAAAATTAAATTAAACGGAAGGTATTTTATTGGCCACATCAGATTTTTATAGTTTATTTTCGAAATATTGCAGAAAAAAAATTACATGCAGATACTAATTTGTTTTGTTCAAAATGATTAAAGGTGTTAAAATGGCAGAGTTACAAATAATTGAGAATATGTTTCAATTTTTATTTTGAGTTATATGGTCATTATTTTTGTTTAACAAATGCATGAATAATTGCGTAAATTAAATGTTTCCTCTTCACGGTTATAATGAGTTACGCTTATAACGATTTAATATGTACAAACAGTCTTGTCAGGGTTATTATAAACGAAAACCAATATAATTAACTTCAAAGATAGTCATAATACGAGCGTAGCATAACAAATCTTTTACCAGTAGTTTAATATGAGTAGGTATGTGATAGCTATTTTCAAAGATAGATCGTTTAGATTACATATTTTACTTCAGTATGTAATACCATCCGATATATAAGGATATTTATAAATTTTTTGAGAACAGATCTTTTAAGGCGTGTCATATATGCTATATCTAAGAAGTTAGATTTATGACACACAAATAAACTTTTTTGACGCATGTTTCACACTGTAAACTGCAAGTCGTATGGATCATACGGATCGTATTATGTAAACATGGTAAAGGATGTAAGTCTAGTTTACTTATCCTTGAATGTAATCGTTTGATCCTGACGTCACGGTTTTTGTGATAATGAATGAAAAAAATTAAACGGAATAGTACACATAATATGACTATCACTTTTAATTTGGTCTATTTTTAAATGTTCTCATACGTCAACGTACATATATTTAATGTTCAATACGAGGATCACGCTAGAATTAAATATTGAGAATATATGATTCAATTTTTTTACCTTCCGTCACCTTTAGACCTTTAGATAAAGAAGTTATTGTCTTTGGTCAAAATATTCGATGATGTGTTTTTTCAAATTAGGTTTTGATTACTTAAAAACTAAAAATGCTGTCAAACTAATTACAAGTGCCCGGTTGCAGAAACGTGCAACGCGATTTTTTGATAGCAACGATTTAAATGTGACTATTTGATTCATAAATTTATAAACCAATCCACATTGAGGATTCTACCTAGTTACCAAGTTTTATTTCGACAAAACACTCTCTTCACAGCTCGTGATTTTTGTACCTCTCGCTAAGAGAGGTATTGGATTCATGCTAAAAATTGAATAAGCACGATTTAAGGTCCATAGAATCCGATTTTAACATTTTTACACTGATGTGTGTGTGTTTGTGTGTGTGTGTATGGATGTATGTTAAGGTAGTTCACCAGCTACTGTCCAGGCCAAAAATTTGATTGCGCTGAACGTATACTGTGCATCCTACGATAACCCATCTCTAAAGAAAACTTTTGGTAGGTGACTGTACTTTCTTGTGCCGTATGTCATCCCACACCGCTACGAAACGTTGTTAAAGGAAAGCTGGCAACGTCGCGCTTTAATCGGAAGGAGAAGGGGGGAACAGTTCTAGCAGAGAGCCGCTGAATCCAGCCGTAGTTACAAATTCGCCGTTTTGACGTGATTTATTCCCGCTGTCAATTTTGACGTATTAAAAATAATATAACAAATTATATATATATATATATATATATATATATATATATATATATATATATATATATATAGATAAAACAAATTACTTACATTTGCATTTTTTGTATTTTATATTCATTTATATCTTTGAAAAACCATATAACAACGTTATAATAGCTAAATTGATTTTTTGACATTCTAAAAATGACATTTAAATTTGATATCTGCTGGATCGTAGCCTACAAGACCGGGAAACAACTTTGTTTCAAAATCTGCCCAAAACTCTAGTTCTAAAACCGGTAATGAGGGCGTGATTTATGCCTGCTGTCATTTAAATGTCATTTTGAGACTGTCAAAAAATCAATTTAGCAGTTCTAACGTTGTTATATAGTTCTTCACAAATATAAATGAATAAAACATACATTTAATGCAAATGTAAGTAATATTTTTATCTACATATTATATTAGTTTTACCCTTCCCCCTGACGTAAACATACAGTGTTGCCGCTGCCTCTCTCCCTCGAGTTTTTCTGTCGTCGAGTACATTTTTTACACTACGATTACTCTGAAACTGTACGTCAGATCGCTTTCATCGTTTGAAATAAAATTCGAAACATATTAAACTACTACATATTAGTTTTTTATTAAAACCTATAGAAGCAAAATGATGCTATTAATCAAAACGTTGGTTTTGGTAGCATTGGTCCTATGCTTCACGTGTTAAAATGTCTGACTTTTGAGGCGAATAGCTCATTTTCTGTACGTCAGAAGTTTATAAAAAATTAATTGTTGGAGGCACAACATCTCAAATTCTGTAAGACTAAAGACCTGTTTGACTACGGATTCCTGAATCTAACATTTATGGGGAGAGTTGAATAGGTTTTAGTACCAATTAGAAAACCGGAAGTAGTATTTAAAAAAAAATTCTAAATATTAATGTTTTGAATTTTTTTTTTCATTATTAGTATTAAAGGACGTAAAATTAATAAATATAGAATAATTTGTTGTAATAAATCTCGTTGCACAAAAAACTCCATGGAAACCAATTGAAATATTTATATGGTTGTAATTGACAGATAAATTCAAAATGTCAGTGTCAAAAATCAGCATTACTGAAAGATTTTTCTGGGAGATACGAGTACATTTAATATATCTTATTGTATTATTAATTAAATATGTTTTTAAAATTATAGGTATGCTAATATTACATATATCCTTAAGAAATATCGGTAATACTGTCAATGAATTTGAAGAATTTTGAACATATTAGAAGAATAGGACAAAATTCCTCATAGAACGATAGAAGAGATAAGAGATACAATTTCAATTATTTGTGTGTACAAGAAATGTTAAATTCGTTACTTATAGAGCGCGAGCAGTCATGTTTTTTGTCAACGCTACTAGATAAATTGTTAGGCAACTAGCTCTCGTAACAATCTGAATTTTTTTCCGGCAAAAATTTACTACTTACAACATATTATATATGATAAGAACAAGGAAACTGGTTCGAAATTTTTCATTTTGATGGTCAGTTAATTGAACAAAGCGTTTGATGAACGTTTCTGCAACCGGGCATTAAAGACTTAAAAATTATTGCCTATAATAATTTCAGGCTGACATAAAAACTGTCGAAACTTTCAAATTCGATAATATTCTCTGGTTAATTTAATATTTTAATTCTCAACGATATATTAAAAAATTGACTAACTAGCCAGTAAACATGTTTTGTCTTTGAAACATGTTCAAAATAACTTAATTTCTAGGAAGTACATACAGTGAAATGAAGTGATGCCATGCCATCAGAACATAATTTAATTAACTTTTTTTTCAAATGTTTAAAAGCCTTGCGTGTGCTAGTATAGTAGAAATGTCACTTGCAAACATTGCAGAGACGAATGCAACTTGTACAACTGCGCAGTCGAAGACTGCTCAGTCGAACCTTCAAGTGGATGTTTGTATTCCGCCATTTCTTCTTGTACTTGTAACGTACTGTTTGAGTTTTGCCTCTTACTGGGGCTTTCGTTCTGTGTAAATATTTAAGTATTCTGCACTGACTTGAGGGAATTTTTTTCACACCTCTTGTAATGAAATAAAAAATAGGATAACAATAAATCATTATTAGTAATAAAGCAGGGGAAAACAATCATGATTGAGTTCATTTTGACGATCGCCTATTGTCGGTTTTCGGGAAATCTTATACATTTTGTCTAATTGAATAGATAAATAATGCTACTCCTCGTTTCAGTAAAACTTAAGAGTAAAATTCAAATATTTCAGCTTCTTTAGACTTGAGACTACGACAGAATGTATACAATTTAAAAAATGCGTTAACCTTCAAAACTTATTTACTTGGCTTTACATAACTATACAAAACATACATACATACTACATACTTCCTTTAAACCATAATCACTCATGGAAAATAGAATACAATAATTCACTATTACTATTCTATTATAGGCATTATTACCAGGATCGGACTGGCTGAACCTCGACTTTGACGTTTGTCATTAAAGTTATTATTTATTATATGGCAATTCTGGCACTTGGCAGAGGGGCCGAAACCCTCCGGGGCCGGTAAAACGCCAGAGTTGCTAATATAAAAAATCTGATGTGGTCAACGCAATACCTCCCATTTAATTTAATTTTTATTCATGTAAATACTTAAAATTAAATTTAAATACTGGGTTCGATCCCGACCGACGCCAAATATTTAGAATTTTAAATGACACAAAAGTGACTCCTGTGGTGTTCTCTCCACGCCAGCAATAAGTGCTCGTGAGGTAACACCTGGTAAACGCCCGCACGGTACAAATATGTCATCATCGTTACCGAAATCTGTGTATAAAGCAAATTGGTTCACCCAGCAATGGGTAATATGCCGTGATGATATATATTTTTATTATCTCACCTATATTCCTATATATTTACTTTTACTGGAAACTGTATTAAGTTCCTTTCCATATAATTATTATTCCATTTACTGTTTTCTTTTTAAAACGTTACTATTGTTATTTGAAATGCTTAATTTGTTGACAGTGACATATATCTGTGAGTAACATGCATTTGAGATTTAAACTGTGTAACCATGGAATTGATGTTTAAAGCGGAATTAAAATTATAGATAGTTTTATAAAATTATCCATAAAATATATAGAAAAAGTATTAATGCAAACCTGTAGAAAATTTAATAATCTTTAATTTTTATATAACATAAATCTCGAAAAAATAATATTTAAAGGTATTTTTCGAAGAAAAACTATTTTGTGCTTTTAGTAAAGTGCCATTTTCGGTTATCTGATTTACTCCAAAATCTAATGGCTTCTTTCCATGTTAGAATAAGGTATAAATACATTATTTCAAAATTTTCTGAACGATGGTACTAAGTTAGAGCGTAAAAAGGATCTACACACACACATGCACACAGATATCATCGTGAAAATATTAAAATTGGATTATAGGGACATTAGAACGTGGTCATTTACCAAAATCTCGATTTGCGATTTTTAGCACGATCCCTATACCTCCCTTACCAAGGGTAGCGGGAGGTAAAAATGGACACTCTTTTACTTTACAAATTCACTGTGTTTTTTAAATGAATTCGTTTTAACAGTGTTCATTACCGAAATCTGTGTAAAAAGCAGATTGGCACACCCAGCAATGGGTAATATGCCGTGATGATATATTTATTTGAAACTTTTTTACAGCAAAAATGCGTTTGAATTAAATTTATACAATACCCTTATAAATAGTTACTTATATTTCCGTGCATTATTGAAAACTCTATAGTTCAGTTTTCTGAAATGAAACTTCACTTTCGTAGATATGTAGGATAAATAATATTTATAGAAGTATAGTTACACAGGGTGTAATTTAAGTAAGCGTACAACGCTTAACCAATGGTAAAACTAACCCTATAGAGATAGAAAATATGGCAATAATTTTTGTTTTACATGCTTTGTATAAGAACTCGAGCTCTTTAAAACTGATCAATTATCTTATAGTTAAATCATGTGCCCTCTGAAAAACATGTTACACCTGTCACAATTGACACACGATCATTTTACTATTTCTACGATGATGTCTGTATAGGCGTATGTGTATTCCAAAAATTATATTTTTTTCGTATTCCTGGAGTTTATATCCAAACGAAGAGGTGATTAGATTTTGGTTATAATTGGTCAACCGGAAGTACCCTCATTTGTAACTTTTAGCAGTTTTTCTTGAAAAGACGCAGTGAAATATCATATTTTGAAATTTTGTTATTTTAAATATTAAAGAGTATTTCATTTTCTATACGATTTGATTTCATTTTATACTTTATATTCAATGGATATAGAGGTAAAAAATTATAAAAAAAATAAATTTCATAAATCAGCCAGCTATGCTATAACTATGGAAACAACAACTATATTACGAAAATTCTAAATGACAGATGTCAGTTTCAATGAAATGAAAATGAATGTGGTAGAGAGATGAGAATGTTTAGATGGATGTTGGGGAAGAGACGGAAAGATAGAATAAGGAATGAGAGGATAAGGAAAATGGTTCGAGTGATAGAAATATACAAGAGAGACGATTACCTTTGTTGGAATATGTAATCAGGAGAGATGACGAATATATTGGAAGAAGAATGAACAGCTTAGTAATAGAAAGTAAAAGAAAAAGAGGATGACCAAAGAAAAGATGGAAGGACTGTATTGCGGAGGCCAGTGGCGTAGCCAGAAAAAAATTACAGGGGGGGGTTATATTTTTATAAATATAATTTTTATTAGTAGGCATTTTTTTTAAATCAATAGGTAAATAACAACAATGCTAAATTATGCAGTGAATTTCAAACCACTCATCTAAATATGTTTATACAAACCGCAGTATAAACACAAGAAAAGTTGTAGTTGTAACACTAATAAATTAAATTAACGTAGGTATTCTACTCAAGAACAAGAACATAGCGCATGAGATTCACCGTTAGCTGTCGGTAAATTTCGGTGGCATTTTCACGAGGACATTGCGCGAAAGGGATCTGTAGGCTATAGACTGTAGCTAATAATTGCGTGTAAACAGATTTCTACGAAAATTAATATTCTCTTACAATGTTATTAAGAGAATTGGTGTAAGTCAGTTGAGATGGTTTGGGTATGTGGAGAGAATGGCGAGTGAACGGCTTGTTAAGCGTCTATATCTTGGTGAAGTTGAGGGTTTTCGATTACGTGGCCGACCAGTGTGTAAGTGGATGGATGTGGTTGGTAGAGTGCTTAAAGAGAGAAAGTTTCCAAGTAAGAAGAGAACAGCATGTATGAATGCGATTATGAGTGTGGCCGGAGCGAAAGAAGTGTACTTAGACAGGAATGTGTGGCGAAGGATGATTGTTGCGTAACTATTATTGTAATTCGGATGCGGTATTTCGCTACCGAAAATCGGTCACTTTAATATGTTTAAGAGTAAGGATTTGTTGTATGATGTTGAGGGACTAAGAGGGACACGCGTGATTTTATGTATGTATGTATGAAAATTAATAATTTTTTGCTTCAGATCATATTATACATGAACAACAAACGAGTATGCTTTTAAATTAGTGTTAAAAGCGGGCTATCATGGTTTCACAGGGGGGGGTTCTAACCCCTAAAACCCCCCCTATAGCTACGCCACTGTGCGGAGCACTTGAGAGAAAAGGAACTGAATGAGAAATCACGCAAAATAGAAATGAGTGGTAGAAGAAAATAAAGAATAGCGACCCTTAACGAATGGGAAAAGCTAAAGAAATAGAAGATGTCACTGTCAAGTGCAATTTACATAGTTTGTTTATGAAATATTTTTTCTTGGAAATATATAATCTTTTGCAAGAAATTTTTGTATGGAATTAGTACATAATACACAGGATTTACGGAAGGTAATGTGCTGGCCACATCAGTTTTTTTTAATAGCATTAACATAATTTTGTATCCTATATAAAATATTGTATGCACCTATAGTAGAGAATAACTAGTGTCTACGAGTCTACATCTTAAATATTTGTTTTAAGCTTTATGTTCTAATTTTCACGCCCTTGGTACATACAAACCTTATATAGTGAAACTCGTTTATAATAAGCATGAAGGAATGGTATATTTTTCTTTATTATAAGCGTTTATTCGTTATAACCGTGAAGAAGGAATATAAGAAAAAAACATTTAATTTATATACCCACTCATGCATTTATTAAAGAAAAATAATGTACAGACAACTCAAAACAAAAAAAATATATAACCAGACATGTTTAGTGTTGAAGAAACTCAAACACTTAATTTTTACCTCTCGCTAAGAGAGGTATTGGATTCATGCTAAAAATCGCATATCCAGATTTTATTGAATAAGCACGTTTTAAGGTCCCTACAATCCGATTTTAACATTTTTACGATGATGTCTGTGTGTGTGTGTGTGTGTGTGTGTGTGTGTGTGTGTGGATGTGTGTGTGTGGGATGTTGGAAGGACGGTTACTCAAAAACTATAAGACTTAAAATTTGTTTAACAACGTATTTCCCAATCGGACATTCATGGGAAGATCTGAAAAGGTTTTGGTAACAATTGGACAACCGGAAGTAGAAGATTCTTGAAAAAAAATCTGCTAAATATTATTTTTTGAAAATTTTTCGTGGTAATATTAAAGAAAATTAAATTCTCTATCTGATACATTTAAATATTTTATTATATATTCCATAGATTTAGAGATAAAAGAAGTATAATATATAAAACAATTAGATTGTTGTAATAAATTTGACAGCCGAAAGAATGCCATGAAAAATAGTTGATAATTTAAATTATTTGTAACTGACAGATAAATGTCAGTGTCAGAAATAATGAGTAATGAAAGAAAAATGTACTTGGAGAATCCCTTAGTTCTTGATCTGTGACTATTATGGAGATGACAAGTCTAGGTTGAAGGACTTAAATTTGTTTCAAACATTATGGGACAATGTACACCAGTACTATAGACTAGAGTAACTTGGAATTGCGAAAAAGCTATCAAATTCTTCTCAAGTAAGTTGTAAATATTGACAAAATTACACATCGATATAAGAATAATCGGAGTGCAATCTATCCGTCACTTTATTAAAGGGAATTAGTGTTATTTAGATATAACATGTATGAAAAAATAAAATGTAAAAGAAGATATGTAAGAATAGATGCACAATCCATATATACATTTTAGACCGCCCAAAATTAATGTTTTTACTAGAAGAATATGAAGAGAAAGTAAACAACGTTGTTCGAATTGAAAATTGCAGTTACCAGCCTAATATTTATATATGGTAAACTCTACTTTGTAATTTATTGTAACATAATTTATGGTAAAATATCTTCATGTTGAGACATGCTATTATTGAATAATAAAGAAGTTTATACGTCATAGATTTATATGAATATATTATTTGTATTTATAAAAATATTCTTTGCTTTATGCATACAGCCAGGTAAAATATACGGCGAGAGGTTATGTGCTGGCCACATCAGATTTTTTTAAAGTGGGTAGTTACGCTATTAAACATAAACACTGCAAACACATATGCTATATATAACACGGTAATATAACCATGTTTTGTAACATATTACTGAAATTTCAACAAAATATAGCTAAATATTGTGTTTGTAACATTTTAATAAAGTACAGTTGAATTATTCGTGTGTGAGGTTGTAAAGTTTCTTTTGTTATACCTACGTACATGAAAAGAAATGGAGTAGTCAAAGGAGTATCCACTATTCTACTCAGTGGCGTAACTAGGAAAATCTACAGGCGGATTTTTTCTCAGTAAAAAGGCGTCATAAATTCGTAATTTATTTAAAGTAATACATATAAAAAAATGAACATTAATAATATAATATTAGTAATACAAATAAAATTGTTTCACAAAAAATGTAACAAATAATTGTATAATATACAGGGTGTTTATTAAACATACGGCAAAAATTCAAAGGGTTATTCCCTGGACTATTCTAAGAATATTTTGTCCTTTGATGATTTTTGAAAAGCCGCTTCGTTTCGAAGATACAGGGCAAAAAAAAATTCGACAATAACAACATTTAATACCAAAAATTACATGTAAAGTTTCTTAATCTACAAGAACTGTTGAAAATGACTATTTCCAGCTACCATGCAAGAATCCAATCTTCTTCTCATTAATTGTCGAACTCTTTCAAAAACACCAGGGTCGTTTCTTATGGAGTTACACCCAGCAATTATCCGATGTCTTAAACCACACACACACACACACATACACACACACACACACACACACACACACACACACACACACACACACACGCACGCACACACACACACACACACACACACACACACACGCACACACACACACACACACACACACACACACACACACACACACCCACACACACACACACACACACACACACACACACACACACACACACACGTCCATACATACACACATACAGACATCATCGTGAAAACAGTAAATTCGTGTTGTGGTGTCGCTAAAACGTGCTTATTCATCATAAACTCATCACCGATTTTTTTAACCAAAGACAATACCTTCCTTACCTATAGGTGACGATAAAAAAGAGAAAATTTCTGTGATGATTCTGGAATTTGCCATAAAAAATTGAGTATGGACGTAAAATGGTTTTGCTCTATTGTTAATATTACCCGAGATACCTTAAAAAATACCGAAAATGAAACACCGTACATGCACATTTAAGAGTAAGTACAATGGATATATGTATCCATAAATAATGTAACTAATATAATAAAATTTATTTATAATTTTTAAAATTCAATAAATTGGGCCCTCAGGTGCACTCTCCAGAATAGTTTTGAAGGTCCGTGACAAGACGGCTGATGAGCGTCTTCCATGTCTACAAGGTACAGATTATATATATTATTATTACCGAAATATGTAAATAAAAAGCAGATAGGAATACCCCAGCCCCAGCAATGGGCACTAAGCCATGACATATTATTATTTTACTTTTTATCTATCTATATTTAGAATATAAATATTTTAAATTTGTTATTTACTTGTGGATATGATTGATACTTGTACAATATCACAAAGTATAAGCAATAATTAAGTTTTTTTAGTGTTGATATAATTATAAGTTTACTTGTAGTTTCTTTTTTATAAATAGCTTATTTTTTGTGAAAGATAAAATTTGATACGCAGTAAAAACTGATCGAAAATGGTTTAGTTTAGACATTACCTTGCACTTTCAAATATTGCTCGTACAAAAAATATATATAATTATTAGTTTTTCATAGACCTATTTATGTCGTATATGAGAACATAATCGGTTGATAGTGACGTCTTTATTTTTGTGTATACCTGCTGTTTATTTAACAAAAAAATGTTTAAATAAATGCCAAATTTAAACCAATTTGCTAAAGTCGCCTCAACACACAACAAAAAATCTGTTGTGGCTATCACAATAACTCTCGTCCTTTCCATTGTGGAATATGTTTGTATTGTAATGAATTTGTATATTTGAATAGCATGATGTCGAGGGATGGTCGAATTGATCGAGAGATAGAAAGGAGAGTGAGTGCGAGATGTAAGGTAATGGGTGCTCTGGGTACGTTTGCACGAAATTAATGTATCTAGGGATGCTCGGTTAACTGTATATAATGGAGTGCTAGTGCCTGCTTTGATGTATGGAAGCGAATGCTGGGCATGGACGGGAAAGCATAAAAAGAGAGTGACTGCCGTGGAAATAAGGTATTTGGTATGTGGATATGTAAGACGGGATCGCGTGAGGAATAATTTGGTGTATGAAGAATGTATGGTTAGAAACAATGTGATTAAGAGAGTTGGTGTGAGTCAGTTGAGATGGTTTGGGCATGTGGGGAGAATGGCGAATGGAGGGCTTGTTAAGCGTATATATCTTGGTGAAGTTGAGGGTTTTCGATTGGGTAGCCGACCAGTGTGTAAGTGGAGGATGTGGTTGGTAGGTTGCTTAAAGAGAGAAAGTTTCCAAGTAAGAAGAGAAGAAGAGCATGTATGAATGCGATTATGAGTGTGGCCGAGGCGAAAGAAGTGTACTTAGATAGGAATGTGTGGCGAAGGATGATTGTTTTCTAACTATTATTGTGATCCGGATGAGGTATTTCGCTACCAAAAATCGGTCACTTTAATATGTTTAAGAGTAAGAATTTGTTGTATGATGATGTTATTCTTATTGTTTTCGGGTTTGTGCGAACCCACTAAGTGGGACATGCGTGATTTTATGTATGCATGTATGTATGTATATATGTATTTAACATTTCTTTATATTTAGATATTTTCTATAATTTTAAATTCATTCTATGCGCAAGTTTTCTCCTACTTTTCTAAATGTTCGATGTTCTTCCAATTCATTGACGGGAATGGCGGTATTTCTGAAGGGTGTATTTAATACACCTATAACTTTAAATATATGATTAATAATACAATAAGAAATATTAAATATCGTTCCCAGAAAAAGCCTTCAGTACTATCTCTGAATTTTTGACACTGACATTAGCGAAATGCGACATGGGTTATCATGAAGATGCTTGGGCTGTGAGATTTACTACAACAGATTATTTTATAGGTTATATTTCTATATCTTTGAATTATTCTATGGGGCTATAAAACGAATGAGAACCGAAAAAGAACTCATGCTAAACAGCATGAAGGACAAAACAGGAAACGTTCTAAAAACGGAAGACACGATAATGGAAAGATGGAGGGAATATTTTGAAGAACTGCTGGAAGAAGAACATAAACTTTTATTTTAATTAATAATATTTCTTTGATTTTTACACTTTACCCAAATAAATAAACGTTACAATATTAATAATGATAGATATTTAGATGCATACGAGAGTTTAATAATAAATAAATTTAAAAATAATTTGAATTGGTAATCATTCACCTGTGACTCCCGTTCCTATATAATCCCAGTTTTCTGTTCTCTCCCTTGTTTTTCAGAGTTGTTGGGACCTCTGGCATGGCTGACATGTTGAGTAATCTTAGCTACTCTTATTTCTCGAGATACATATTTAGTTTTTATTATAATTTTACAGTTAAGGTGTATTTTATTAGTTTTAATTACTTTTCAACCTTATACTCCTCCTATATTAATTATTAAATAACTTCTAAATATGAAATAATATGGAATTATGATTAGCACTTTATAACGTAAATTAAAATTTCCATTTTAAGCCATGAAAAATTCAAGACACTCAAATAAATATTAATTATAAAGTGTAGCATAAAATTAGAATTAATATTTTTTTCATTATACATTATATTAAATACATCCATAATTACAAAATCAAGGCAAGAATTAAATAAATAAACACGAAATGTCAAAATCAAACAATACATAATGCAGTCATTTGTTCAATATCCTATGGCACTCTGTTAACAGCTTAAAAATGTAAATTTTAATTTTCGTCTATTATGTATATCAATAAATTTAAGTTTTTTGGAATTCACTATTTTTACAATGACATACACATCATCGTAAATACATACCTGCATATTTACTAATGCTAAAAATTATATATTTTTCCATAAAACTATTGTTCTATTTACAATTTTCCTTTTAAAACGTTACTATTATTAATTTGAATTTTTTTTTTGACAGTGACATTTATCTGTCAGTTACATACATTTGAGCTGAACTATGTAACCACGGAGATGTGTTTAAAGCATAAGCTTCGAGATATAATTTTTATATTACTTTATAAATTTATTCATAAAATATATAGAAAAAGTATTAAAGCAGACTTGTAGAAAATGGAATAATCTTAAATTTTTATAATAAATTGCGAAAAAAATACATTTAAAGGTATTTTTTGAAGAAAAACTATCTTGAGCTTCAAGTAAACTGCCATTTCCGGTTATTCGATTGCCACCAAAATCTAATGGCTTCTTTCCATATTAGAATAAGGTAGAAATACATGGTTTCAAAACTTTCTGAATGATAGTATTTGAGTTAGAGCTTAAACAGGATCCACACACACACACACATACATACATACATACATACATACATACATACATACATACATACATACATACATACACACAGACATCATCGTGAAAATGTTAAAAATGGATTCTAGGGACCTTAAAATTTGGTCATTTACCAAAATCTCGATATGCGATTTTTAGCACGATCCCTATACCTCCCTTACCAAGGGCAGCGGGAGGTAAAAATCTGTTGTGGCCATCACAATACCTCTCGCTCTTTCCATTGTGGTATATGTGTGTGTGTGTGTTTGTGTGTGTGTGCGTGCGTGTGTGTGTGTGTGTGTGTGTGCGTGCGTGTGTGCGTGCGCTTGCGTGCGTGTGTGTGCGTGCGTGCTTGGGTGCGTGCGTGCGCGTGCGTGCGTGCGTGTGTGTTTGTGTGTGGGTGTGTGTGTGCGCGTGCGTGCGTGTGTGCGTGCGTGCGTGTGTGTGTATCTCCAATACTAGAATTCTAAATTTACAATTTTTACGTATTCCTCTTCCTTATATCCATATGCAGACTTGATTAGACGTTTTATGGTCCCTACAATACGATTTTACTATTTTTACAATGATGTCTGTATGTATGTGGGTGCGCGCGTGACCGCGTGCGCGTGACCGCGTGCGCGTGACCGCGTGCGCGTGTGTGTGTTCGTGTGTGTATGACTATAATTTCAGCAGCGATATGTCCAATACTAGAATTACAAAAACTACAATTTTTATGTATTCCTTTTCCTTACATCCATATGCAGATTTGATTAGATTTTGGTAATAATTGGTTCACCGGAAATTTCCTCAATTGTAATTTTTAACAGTTTTCCTTGAAAAAACGCAGTAAAATATCATTTATTTACATTTAATGATTATAAATTCTAAAGAAAATATTATTCTCTACGATTTGATTGCATTTTATACTTTACATTAAATAGATATAGAATTAAAGAATTATAATGATATTAAATATCATAAATCAGCAAGCTGTGCTAACCATGGAAACTGCCAATATATTTAGATAATTCAAATTGACAGATATCAGCATCAATGAAAAGAAAATTAATCTGGCAGAAACTAGGATATTGAGATTGATATTTGGGAAGATACAGAGAGTTAGAGTATGGAATGAAAGATAAGGGAAATGGCTCGAGTGATAAAGTTTCTAGAAAGATACAAGAGAGACGATTACATTGGTTTGAACATGTCATGAGGAAAGATGAAGAATATTTTGGAAGAAGAATGAATAGAATAGAAGGTAGAAGAAACTGAGGAAGACCAAAGATAAGATGGAAGGACCGTATTGCGGAAGACTTGAGAGAAAAGGAACTGAATGAGGACGACACGCTAAACAGAAATGATTGGAAAAAGAAAATAAAAAACAGCGACTCCAAACGAATGGGAATAGCTAGAGAAGAAGATGTCAGTGTCAAGTATAATTTGCATAGTTTGTTTATGAAATAATTTTACTGGAAATTTAGAATCTTTTTTAAGAAAATTTATGAATGGAATTTGTACAAAATATACAGGATAGACGGAAGGTAATGTTCTGGCCACATCAGATTTTCTTATGTACAATTTTGTTCTAAAATTAATAGAGAACAAACTGTTGCCAAATGATAATTTGACTATTGTATATTATACATAATAAACTAAAAGTATAGAGTCGATATAGATTACACACAAATCCAAGTAACCACGGTGACAAAGCCATTGGTTATATTATATTAATAACACACACTTCCTGTACAATAAATATCATCTATTAAATTATAAAGGAAACATAAACAACATTTGATGATCTTTTTATTACCAATGTAATTAGAACGGATAGCATATGGTATTATTTATTCATAAGATTTATTATTTAATGAGAAATATTCTGCGAATATATGAAAAGAAATAAAACATTTTGATAAAACTTACATTAAATTTAGGCTATCATATCTTAATTATTAATAAATGACACTAAATTGAATAAAATATAAACAAATATTGCAATAATGAGGGCATAGATCAAGGAAATATATCATAGACAAACAATTTTTAAAACACTTACATAAGAAAAACAAACAGGCGCGCATCTAGGATTTTTTAAAGGAAGTGTTGAAAATTGAAATAAATAAATTTAACGCCATGGATTATTTTTTATTGGTCTGTGAAAATGTTCGACTAGAGCGATCTGATCAGGATTGCAATCGGAATTATTCGAACGACCACAACATACGAAAAATCCATCTGATCGATTAGATCGGGCTGATCATTCGATTATTTGATCGACCTGATCATTTATTTTATATGATATTTGATAGATCGGATCCTTTGATCAATTATTAGTTTAACAACAAAAAAATATATATAGTATTGATTTTCAGGTTTGTATTGTTACTGTTTCAAGTTTCATATTAAGAATCAATAATTTATTTATAACTTTGACAAATAAAAGTGTAAAAGGAAAGAATAATCGGAAATTAACATCGATGCAGGTCGATTGGCACAAAATTTATCAGATTGCACATTCCTTCCGTCGAGTTGAAATTTATTTATTAGAGAGTTTTCACATGTCAAAATAGATAACGTAAACGTTAAAATTTCAGGAAATGTGAACGCTATTGAGTACATCAAAATGTTTTCACATTACCGTACACGTTATTTTATCTGTCAAAGAAGAAAAACGGAAGGTACATTAGAAATTATTTTAATTGTTAAATTAACAAATGAGAAAGATTTCAACGATGCCTTAATAAATTGTCATACAAACAAAATGTAAAATAGAAATACATACTACAAACTATATATAGTCTTGTAACCTCTACATACGTTGCGCAAAATAAAACAAACTAAACAAATTTGATGTGGCCAGCACATTACATGTGACATTGCTGGCCTTGGCAATCAGATATGGGGACCCGTATCAGAATGACAGCTATTAATTATGTCCATAAATGACAAATGTCATAATTTTTCATTCAAAATTTGATTTTTTGATATTATATGATTTCTTTTCTCGGCAACTGAATTCCACATTCCTAATAAAAAATAAACCAGATGAAATAAGAAAATCATGAAATTTTGAATGAAAAATTATGACATTTGTCAGTTATGGACATAATTAATAGCTGTCATTTTGACATGAGCCCCCATATCTGCTTGTCAAGGCCAGCAAAATCACGTGACTGCTCACGCCCTATTCATAAATTTTCTTGTAAAAGATCCTATATTCCAGTAAAATTATTTCATAAACAAACTATGGAAATTGCACCTGACACTGACATCTTCTTCTTTAGCTTTTCCCATTCGTTAGGGGTCGCTATTTTTTTTTCTTCCACTCATTTCCGTTTTGCGTATCGTCCTCATTCAGTTCTTTTTCTCTCAAGTCTTCCGCAATACAATCCTTCCATCTAATCTTTGATCTTCCTTTTTCTTCTACCTTCTACTACTAAGCTATTATTCTTCTTCAAATATATTTTTCATCTCTCCTCATGATATGTTCAAACCAATGTAATCGCCTTTCTTGTATCTATCTAGAAACTTCTATTACTCGAGCCATTTCCCTTATCCTTTAATTCCTTACCTGTCTTTCCGTGTCTTCTCCAACATCTATCTCAACGTCAACATCTTCATCTCTGCTACATTCATTTTCTTTTCATTGACACTGACATCTGTCAGTTAGAATTTTCTTAATATAGTAGCTGTTTCCATAGTTCTCATAGCTGGCTGATTTATAAAATTTATTTTCCATTGAATATGAAATATAAAATACAATCAATTCGTATAGATAAGAATATTCATTAATATTTATAATAACATTAAATGTCAAAAAATAATATTTAACAGCGTTTTTTCAAGAAAAACTGTTAAAATGAGGTACTTCGCGTTAACCAATTATAAACGAAATCTAATCAAGTCTGCATATGGATGTAAGGAAGAGGAATACGCAAAAACTGTAATTTTTAGAATTCTAGTATTGGAGATATCGCGGCCGAAATTATAGTCACACACACACACGCACACACACACACATAGAGACATCATCGTAAAAACAGTAAAATCGTAATGTAGGGAACCCTAAAACTTGCTTATTCATTGAAAACTCACCACCAAATTTTTTCATTAAAGATAATACCTTCCTTACCTAGAGGTGACGGAAGGTAAAAATTTCGGCTATCTTTCTCTAAAATTTAGGTTAAGTCTGCTTTAACATCAAATATAAATTAGTTTTCGATAGGCATTAGAGAGATTTCACATAATATCAAAATAGATACTGTAAACGTTATTATATGCCGCGATAAAATATTTATTTATTTTATTTATTTACGTGAACCTTATTTTGTACATCAAAATATGTTTTCACATATCGTATACGTTTTTTCAAGTCAAAAAAATTGTTGTGGCCAGCACAATACCTCTCACCACTTCCTTTTTTGGTTACATAAGTATAGGACGCGAACAGTCATGTTACATTGTTGGCCTTGACAAGCAAATGTGGGGGCCTGTTTCAGGATGATAATTAGTAATTATGTACATGGATGTCAATTGTTAATTTTTCATTTAGAATTTCAAGATTTTCTAAATACACGTAGTTAATTTGTCACCAGGAGTGTGAAATTTACTTGTCGAGGAAAATAAACCACATGGAATTGGAAAATCACTAAATTTAGAATGAGAAATTATGATACTTGACATCTATATACATAATTACTAGCTATCATTCTGACATGGGCCCCCATATTTCATGTATACCTACACTATACCAAAAATTCTACTTACATCTATTCCTTATATTTAGATTGTTTAATTTTAAATTCATTTTATGAAGAAATTTTGTCCTCTTCTAATTTTTCGAAATGTTTCCAATTCATTGTCAGGATTGACAGTATTTTTGAAGGATATATGTAATATACCTATAATTTTGAATATTTAGCTATTAATACATTAAGAAATAATATAATGTATGTACTTCCCAGAAAAAGTGTTCACTAATGTCTCCGGATTTCTGACACTGACATTTATCTGTCAGTTACAAACAATTTAAATTTTCAACTATTTTCCATGGCCATTCTTTCGGCTGTAAAATTTATTATAACAGATTATTTTAAATATTATATTTCTTTTATCTCTCAATCTATAGAATATATTATAAAATATTTAAGTATATCAAATAAAGAATTTAATTTTCTTTAATATTACCAAGAAAAAAATTCAAAAAATATTATTTAGATGATTTTTTTTCAAGAATCTTCTACTTCCGGTTGTCCAATTGTTACCAAAACCTTTTCAGATCTTCCCATGAATGTCCGATTGGGAAATACGTAGTTAAACAAATTTAAAGTCTTATAGTTTTTGAGTAATCGTCCTTCCAACATCCTACATACATACACACACACACACACACATACATCCACACACACACACACACACACACACACACACAGACATCATCGTAAAAATGTTAAAATCGGATTGTAGGGACCTTAAAACGTGCTTATTCAATAAAATCTGGATATGCGACTTTTAGCATGAATGCAATACCTCTCTTAGCGAGAGGTAAAAATGGAAGTCGAATTAGAAAATCTGTTTCTGATTGCAGCTACTTTTGTCTAAAAGCTAGGTTATGTCTGCTTTAATGTCAAATATACAGTAGTTTTCGACGAATGCTATTTCCGGGCAAATAAGTTTAAACACTATATACATATCGTAAAAAAATTACGTACGCGTGCGCATTGAAGTCTAAATGAGCTATAGCGTTCACGCTATTTATTTTGACGTTATGTGCAAACTCTATTATTTCTGAACAAATAAGGTTAAACGCTGTATACATACGGTGAAAAATTTACGTGCATATGCGCATTGAAACCAAAATGAGCTTTAATGGCCACGATATTTATTTTGACGTTATATGAAAACTTTCTAGTGTTTCACAGGATATACATACGTTATTATGAACTTCTTTTATTTATGAATTTTATGTGTATAATTAAAGTGACCAACCGCCCTCTTTTCGAGAGGATTGTTCTCCTTTGAGGTACTATCCTCAATTTAAAATGTCCTCCTTTCACTTGCTTGTACCTATTTCTTTATGTCCTCTTAATAAGCGGTAAGCAAGCAGCTATTTGTTATTTGTAGTTGTTATTTAAAATTACAGTTAAATTATATTTTGAAATGAAACTTTAAAAAAGTCTCCTGTGTCTTAAGAAATATTCTACAAATCTTCCGCCCTCCGAAATACGAACAAGGAAAAGAAATTATACCTAAATACAATGTGTCAATAAGTAATAAAACTATGATCTATCATGTAATAAGAGTCATGGATGTAATATTGACCTATTTAAATATCATTTTCATCTATTTATATTTCAATTAATTGATCTCAATTACGAACATTGAATTAGGAAATATTAGTTGTTTGTATAGGATATATTAATTTATCAAATAGATAATAATTATACGAGTATATCATAAATTTTACTCGTAAAAAACATAAGTTGTATTCGTATATTTATTCCATTTATATTTTTTTTTTTATTTATTATTTTTAGTTATGTAAATAAAATGATAATTGTATATTTGAATATTTATTTACGAATTGTACATATATATTTATAAATCACATTTTACAAGCCTATTCGTTTGAAATTCCGGCCTCGGTTGGATGCATAATGTATTTGTAATTTAACAGTTGCAGATAAAGAAATTTAATTATTAATATAATGAAAGAAGATAATAAGCAAGAGCAATGTTGATATATATTTCACAGTGCTAATGTATGTGAAAGAAGGATTTTTTTTAGATTTTCTAAATTCACGTATTTAATTTATCACCAGGCGTGTGAAATTTACTTGTCGAGGAAAATAAACCACATGAAATGGAAAATCACTAAATTTAGAATGAAAAATTATCATATTTGAGATCTGTGTACATAATTACTAGCTATCATTCTGATACGGGACCCCATATCTGCTTGTCAAGGTCAACAAGGTCACATGACTTCTCGCGCCCTATTGTATTTAACATTTCTTGAATACCTTCGCTCTATACTAAACATTCTACTTATATCTATTCTTTATATTTAGATTTTTAAATTTTAAATTTATTCTATGAAGAAATTTTGTCTTACTCTTCTAATTTTTTGAAATATTTCCAATTCATTGTCGGGATTGACAGTATTTTTGAGGGTTATGTAATATACCTATAATTATAATTATTTAACTATTAATACAATAAGAAAAAAAAATATAATCTATGTACATCCCAGATAAAATCTTCAGTAATGTCTGGGTTTTGACACTGTCAGTTACAAACATTTTAATTTTTCAATTGGTTTCCATGATATTATTTGGGCTGTGAGATTTATTACAACAGATATACCTTATATTTCTTTATCTCTAAATCTATAAAAGATATAATAAAATATTTATATGTATCAGATAGAGAATTTACTCTTCTTTAATTTTTTTAAGAATCTGCTACTTCCGGTTGTCCAATTATTACGAAAACCTTTTCAACTCTTCCCAGTAATGTCAAATTGAGAAATACGTAGTTAAATAGATATTAAGTATTATAGTTTTTGAGAAATCGTCCTTCCAATATCCACACACATATACACACACATATACACACACAAACACATAGACATCATCATCATCATCATCCTAAAAATATTAAAATCCGATTGTAGAGACCTTAAAAAGTGCTTATTCATTAAAATCATGGCGTTCGAAAACAGTTACATAGGCGTTTAACATGGGAAATTAAAATATTTTGAATATATGCTTCCCATTCAAACTGAAAAACTTTGTACATATGTTCGTTAATACCTATTGCTATTTTAATATAACTAATTTTATCTGATTATATTAAATAAATAAAGAACATAAGAAGCAAAAACTTTATCTCCATGCTACGAAAACACTTTTGACAGTACTTCTTTTACGGAAGATAACAATTTACATTAAATTTGCAATAACGTTTATAATTTTATTTAATTATTCTTTATTAATTTTGCTGCTTATATGAGTGCACATTGTCATATGAGAAAGGCAATAAAATTATGATGTCAAGCGCCATTAATATAGAGAATATCAAAATGTAGATACGGCACGGAAATAACTCTAGTGTTACAAGTTTCTAGAAAGATATAAGACAGACGATTACATTGGTTTGAACATGTCATGAGGAGAGATGAAGAATATATTGGAAGAAGAATGAATAGCTTAGTAATAGAAGGTTGAAGAAACAGAGGAAGACTAAAGATAAGATGGAAGGATTGTATTGCGGAAGACTTTAGAAAAAAGGACGTGAATGAGAACGACACGCAAAACAGGAGTGGAAGAAAAAAATAAAAAATAGCGACCCCTAACGAATGGGAAAAGCTAGAGAAGAAGATGTCAGTGAATTTATATATAATACACAGGATTGACGAAAGGTATTGTGCTGGCCACATCATATGTTTTAGTAATAGTATATACGTATGCAATTAAATATATTGATTGCGCACCACTTGTACTGGACAACTAGTACGTCACTATCACGTGACACAACAAAATCAAATTTCAAAAATTAATATCTTGCTTATTAAAAGGAATTTTTAACTCGGATTTTCACAGTTGCTCTTAGATATACCTGTTCTTTAAGAAAGAAAAGTTAAAAAAACTTACCCTATTGCTAAGAATCATTTTTTATAAAATTTGACACCACGCCTGTATACAGTTAAGATACAAAAATAGTTTACACGTATAACACTAACGACAGACGACAGTAATATATACTATAAAAAAATTATCTTAATTTACGCATATATGACGTAACATTACGTTGCGTGCAATTTCAGATAACTAGCCAACATGTAACATGATCTGATCATTTCAACGTAATCATCCTAAGTTAATCATTCCGGTAGCCTCGAGATACATACTATATATGCCCCGATTAAGAATTCCAGACCTGCCGGAACCACGATCACTTTGATCTTGATTAGAGCGCAATGATAAGCCAGTAGTTCTCAAAATATATTAAAAGAGAAATAAATTGTAGAACAGTTATTACTTAGTTGGTGATTATGAAATGACATCTGGTAAACGTTCAGAGTATAGTACAAATATGTTATAGAATGTGTAAACTTATTAGCACACCTGACAGGTAAAATTTCTGTTTAGATCATCGTTCTTCAACCAGGGTTGGGGTCGCAATCAGTCAGAAAAAAAGATATTTTTTTATATAAATTATAATTTAGTTTGATATTACGATATAACATTATTTAAAAAAAATCTGATCAGGCCAGCACAATACCTTCCGTTAATCCTGTGTATTATGTAGAAATTCCATACATAAATTTTCTTGCAAAAGATTCTAAATTACCAGTAAAATTATTTCATATACAAATTATACAAATAATTATACTTGACACTGTCATCTTCTTTAGCTTTTAGGGGACACTATTTTTTATTTTCTTCTTCCACTCATTTCTGTTTTGCGTGTCGTTCACATTCAGTTCCTTTGCTCTCAAGTTTTCCGCAATACAGTCCTTCCATCTTATCTTTGGTCTTCCTCTGTTTCTTCAATCATCTATTACTAAGCTATTCATTCTTCTTCTACTATATGCTTCATCTCTCCTCATGACATGTTCAAACCAGTGTAATTGTCTCTCTTGTATCTTTCTAGAAACTATTTCACTTATTCTTTCATTCCTTACCGTATTTTCCGTGTTTTCCCCAACATCTATCTCAACATCCTCATCTCTGCCATATTCATTTACTTTTCATTGATACTGACATCTGTCAATTTGAATTATTTGAATATATTAGCAGTTTCCATGGTTAGCATAGCTGGTTGATTTATGAAATTTAATATCTTTATAATTCATTAACTCTATATCTTTTGGATATGAAATATAAAATGCAATGAAATCGTATATAGAATATTAAATTCTTTAAGTTATAATGACGTTAAATGTCAATAAATGATATTTAACTGTTAAAATCTTCAAATGAGGGTACTTCCGGTTGACCAATTATAACCAAAATCTAATCACCTCTTCTTCTAGATGTAAACTTGAGGAATACGAAAAAATTATAATTTTTTGAAACGTGGTTTTGAAGTTATGCGATCCGAAACTTTCGACACACACACACATACACACAAACAAACACACACACACACACGCACATAGACACACATACATACTGACATCATCGTAAAAATTGTAATACCGCATTATATGGACCCCTAAAACGTGTTTATTCACTAAAAACTCATCATTGAATTTTTTGACCAAAGACAATACCTTCTAAAAGTGACGGAAGGTAGAAATAATGTGACACTTTCTATACGTGGATCGATATTGGAAACACACAGAAGAAAATTATTTTCAAGTAATAAGAGACGACTTCTGTATTTAGTTTTTAATGCCACCATAGTCAAAAAACCTTTTTCGCACAGGTAAGAAGTGGCAAATGGAATGTTTTCAAAGCATCTGTTACTATAAAAACTTCCGTATTCACTTCCTCGTGCAAACCAAAACTTGTCTAAACCTTGAAACAAAAATTATAGTTGTAAAGTTTTGTCAGCTGATATTTTAATTAGTTGATTTTGAGTTTCAATTGGTAATTTGACAGCTTCAACCAGGGACGTAGCCAGGATATTTTTGTAGGGTGGGCCAGCGGCGGGCCAAAAAATATTTAAGTGGGTCACTAATCAGAAAATTTTGTATTGCTACTTATCTTTTTCATTAGAACATAAATAACCAAAATTTGATTTTTGGTCATACAACTTGTGAAGCATATGTATAGTTTGTTAAAAATACCTAACTTGGAGTAGGCTAGGAACAGAGAAACGTATGTCTGATCATTATTCAATTCAATCATATGATATTCTAACTCAATTTTTCGTCTCTTCACACTTTATATATTCGTAGAATTAATTCCTCACTGGCGAATCTCAAAAACATTATTAATAATAAAGTTGACAATCCCGTAACTCTTAGTTTCCTTAATTAATTTGAAAGTATTTCCCATTAATATAAGAAACCCTAACTTGTTTTTCATTCCTATAGCACACATTAACATTGCCTCCAAATCTCCAATCCACCGCATGTGTGCAAACTACAATGGGGACTTATACAAGTCAAATATTTTCGTCGCCATCTAGTGTGTAAAAAAGTATTTAATAATTAGTTATGTAGTGAGCAAGATTTAGCTCAAAGTTTGACGTTTATCACGTGATCCATATTTGGTCACACGTGATCACAACAACCATTGTTTGAAAAGAAACATGAACATGTCTGACACTGAACACGGAAGTTGAAATAATATGATTAATATAAATTGAATATGAATTAGTAATGTATTTACAGGAACCTGTGATAAAAAAAGAAATCTAATTATGTACAAAAGAACAATAGCATGACGCATGTAAAGTGGAAAAACATAATCAAACTTATTTTGGAAAAACAAGTACAGCAACTCAAGCAACTTTAATAAAGCTATCTACTAATAAAGAGACGCAAGTTTATATTAATAAAAACACATATAAAAATTGGTAATAAGCAGAAAAACTCCACACAAACAGAAATAAAGATTAATAAGGAAAGTAGTACCCAAACTGTCAACAATTATTATGTAAGAAAGTTATTTGGTACTGTAGAGATATCGAGAAATGAAACTAAATTTGTCAATAATTGGAAACTAAATTATAATTTATTAAGCAATGATGCTGTAAAATTTATATACGAGTCATTCAATAAGTAAAGAGACAAATTCTATAATTTTAAAACTATTCAATGAATGTGTACAATCTTTTCAGGGGTGTTAGTTGGCAACCTTGGGATAAGCTCTGATCAGCTGTTTCATCATTTTATGTCAACATAACCTCAAAATTTTCAGTTCACCATGGCAAGTCCACTAGAAGATTGCACCTTAGAAGGGCAGCGCTCAGTCATTAGATTTTTAGTCGCAGAAGGTGTAAAACCAAGTGAATTTTTTTCTAGAATGTTAATACAGTACGGTAAAAGTTGTATGAACCGTGTGAATTTTTACAAGTGGGTTGATCGGTTTAAAAGTGGCCGAACAAGTGTAGGTGATGAACCCCGATGTGGTAAAGTGATGCTGACCATCTTTTGGGACTCACAGGGTCCAGTCTATTGCGATTTCCTTGAAGATCAGCGAACTATCAATAGCCAATACTACTCTGAGATGCTAGAACACAAAGTTAGACCAGCTATCAGGAGAAAACGCCGTGGACTCTTGTCAAAAGGAGTCATTCTTCAGCACGATAACGCCCACTCTCATACAGCCCTGCTGACCCGTGATAAGCTTCAAGAATTGGGTTGGGAGGTCTTACCTCATCCTGTCTACAGTCCCGACCTCGCCCCATCTGATTTTTACCTGTTTGGACCACTCAAAGACGCCCTACGTGGAAAAAGATTTGCTAACAATGAGGAAGTTAAGGAAGCGGTGCAAAAGTGGCTTCGGGGTAAATCGAAAGAATTCTTTGCCAAGGGAATTAGGAAGCTGCAAGAAAGATGGGACAAGTGCATAACTGTGGGGGGTGATTATGTTGAAAAATAGCCTTAATTTTGAAAGATTGAAATAAACCGTTTTTGAGCTATAGCCATTTGTCTCTTTACTTATTGAATGACCCTCGTATTTCACCGGCTTAACATTTTAATGTTCTATATGATTTGTTAAATCCCACTGTTATACCAAAGTTGAAATACAGATATTTCCAGAAAACGCCAAAGAAAACTAAATTTAATAATTTAACATCCAGAGACAAATTATGTATGACTTTATTAAGATTAAGACGTGGATATACACTAAAAGAATTTTCATTATTTTTTACCGTCTCTCTCCACAGTAGAATTTGTAGTGTTTACATGGATTCAGTTCATGTTTTTTCAAATTAAAACGATGAAATCGAATTTATTTTCCCTCCGTCAGAATCAGAAAAATTCGATTCCGCAATGTTTCATTAATAACAATCACTACACATAATAACTTAACCAAACTTTGCTGACTAAATAACAAATTATGGGATCAACGGGGAGGTGCTGAAGAAGGAAAGCATTTGATCGGCTCGGCCATGGTTTATCACCTCGCTCTTTCTAAAAATTTCTTGTCCCTTTCTAAATTGTGTGGAGAGAGGTCCGCTGCCGATCCGCCGCCGATGACGTCAAAATCATAAGTCCCCATTCTTCTAATAATCAACCTGATTTATTTAACTAATTGAAACGCCTTTCATAACTCATAATTGTTCTCAATTGTTTTGTATTTTTTTGAATTTTTGTACCGATCCTATAATTGGATTTTTTTCTTTTGGGTAGATAAATAAATAAACAAATACATTCAAAAGTGAAGTCAAAATTGATCTTGAAATATAATTTTAAGGAGAAAGATAATAAAGAAGCATTCAGTATAGTGTAATTTGCAGTTTTCTAATTTATTTCCATTACTAAAATAATATTTAAGAAAAAAATCTGATGTGGCCAGCACAATACCTTCCGTCAATCCTGTGTATTATGTACAAAATCCATACATAAATTTTCTTACTAAAGATTCTAAATTTTTGGTATTATGTGATTCCCTTTCTCGGCAACTGAATTCCATACTCCTGATAACAAAAAAATAATAAGAAATTATGATATTTTGAATGAAAAATTATAACACTTGTCAGTTATGGACATAATTAATTGCTGTCATTTTGACACGGGTCCCATATCTGCTTACCAAAGTCAGCAAAGTGATGTCACTACACGCGCCCTATACATAAATTTTCTTGCAAAAGATCCTATATTCCCAGTAAAGTTATTTCATAAACTATGCAAATTGCACTAGACACTGACATCTTCTTCTTTAGTTTTTCCCATTCGTTAGGGGGTCGCTATTTTTTATTTTCTTCTTCCACTCATTTTTGTTTTCCGTGTCGTCCTCATTCAGTTCCTTTTCTCTCAAGTCTTTTGCAATACAGTCTTTTCATCTTATAGTTGGTCTTCCTATGTTTCTTTCACTTCTATTAATATATTCATCTCTCCTCATAACATGTTCAAACCAATGTAATCGTCTCTCTTATATCTAGAAACTTCTAACACTAGAGTTACTTCCCTTTTTCTTTCATTGATTTACATTTTATTGATACTGACACCTGTCAATTTGAATTACCTGAATATATTAGCAGTTTCCATGGTTAAGTTAGCATAGCTGGCTGAATAATGAAATTTATATCAAATTTATTATCTTTATTCTTCTTTAACTCATATCTGTTGAATAACAAATATAAAATGCAATCAAATCGTATAGATAATAATATATTCTTTAAGTTATAATAACATTTAACTGAGTTTGCCAAGAAAAACTATTAAAATCTTCAAATGAGGGTACTTCCGGTTGACCAATTATAACCAAAATCTAAACAGATCTGCATATGGTTGTAAGGAAGAGGAATACGCAAGAATTGTAATTTTTGGAATTCTAGTATTGTAGATATCGTGTCCGAAACTGCGGGGATACACACACACATACACACACACACACGCACACACGAACACACACACACACACATACAGACATCATCGTAAAAATAGTAAAATCGTATTGTAAAGACCCTAAAACGTGCTTATTCAATGAAAACTAACCACCGAATTTTTTGACCAAAGACAATACCTTCCTTACCTAGAGGTGACGGAAGGTAAAAAGGTTTTATTTCTTTCGACAACATTTTTGACAATATCGTGTGTCAAATTGACATTTAATTAAATATTTTAAATTGACATATGTTTCTTTGTTGATAGTTAGGTTTTTTTGAGCTTCTGTACGTGTGTATTTTAACAGATATTAATTTATTAGTTTGTTTAACATTATTAAAAATATAACATAGGCATTGAAGAATAAGTTTTGTAAAGAAAATAGACGGATCGTTACTTAACAAATAAAAGGTTATATTATAGAAAAATTAAAAAAAATGTAATTACACATAAAAAAATTATGAAATGCATTGAATAGATGTTCAACCTGCTTTGTAATGTACAATAAAATCATATTACTGTTTTTTTTTTTTTACCATAAATGCCATTATTGTTCTGGAATGAGAAATGCAGTCCCAATAATATGCGTGAACTGTCTCCTCTAATTTGATTTAAAATTCCAGGTACAACACGATAAAATATATAATTAGGCCCTAATCGCGAGGTCATTTCCTTTATTTTTGGGTTTGTTTAGGGGTCGCCACACTTAAAAGGCTGAGAAACGATGGTTTAGAGTTATTTTTATCTGAGTATCATTTTACCTTCCACCTTTAGGTAAGGAAGGTATTGTCTTTGGTCAAAAAAATTGGTGGTGAGTTTCAATGAATTAACACGTTTAGGGTCCCTAGTCCCTAGAATACAATATTACTATTTTTGCGATGGTATGTGCGTGCGTGTGTGTATTCATATGCAGATGTGATTAGATTTTGGTTATAACTGGTCAACCGGAAGTATCCCAATTTGAAGATTTTAACGGTTTTTCTTGACAAAACGCTGTTAAATTTGACATTTAATGTTATTATAAATATTGAAGAATATTTTATTCTCTATACGGTTTCATAACATATTTTATGCTTCATATCCAATGGTTTTACATATACCTACCAATAGATCATACAGAGAAATTGTGAATTTACTTCTTCTAATTCAAAAACAGGTTATAACAATGTATGAAAGTGCCGTGGCAAGGCGTGAAATAAACGGACGAAATCGGCGAAGGCAGGGGCAAAATTTTTCTATGTCAACAAAATTGCTAACCTGCCACTTTTAAATGTACAATTTTTTAAATGGATGTGGATTATGCAAACTTGTCCATACTTAAACAATTTAAAAAAATACAACCTAATAAACCTAAACAAACCAAAAAAAGTGTAAACAAACAATAAACAAACAATTGCCACTTTTACAAAATATAAACATTTTTTTTAAATGGGCGCGGTCAGTGAAGTTGTCCACACTTAAACAATTTCTTAAAAATACGTCATAATAAACCGAAACAAACAAAAAAAAAGTCTAAACAAACGATAAACAAACGAATGCCATCTTTAAATAAACAATATTTTAAATGCGGGCGCGGATAACTTTACATAATAAACCTAAACAAACGAAAAAATGTCTAAATAAACTTAAACAAACGATAAACAAACGAATGACACCTTTAAATAGACAATTTTTTAAATGGCCACGGAAAATTGTCCGCTTCCAAACAATTTTTCAAAAATAAGTAATAATAAACTTAAACAAACAAAACAATTTTACAAACAAACCTAAACAAACGATAAACAAATTGAATACCATCTTTAATTTTTTTTTAAATGGGCGCGAATTTGTGAATTTATGTCTGCGCCCAAACAATTTTTGAAAAACAAATAATAATAAACCTAAACAAACGAAAAATTGGCTAAACAAACCTAAAGAAACGATAAACAAATGAATGACACCTTTAAATAAATATTTTTTTAAATGGGCGCGGACAGGTTCATGGGAATCGGGGGTGAACCGCATGGAATACAGGCCTGAATGCTTCTATTAATCAGATATTTGTCGCTCAGATTTTTTTTTCACGCTTTTGGAAAACTGTTTACTATTTATTCCAACATATTAGGTTTTATGTAAAATATTGAAATTTTTGAAAATATTAATATGCGAGATTTTTTCTCACGTTGCGACTAAAAACATTTGTTATGTATCATGTAATTGTATGCCACATCTGTCATGTGCATGTGCACTGCAAAATGATTTAATAAATTGCAGTAATTTTTTTAACGAAAATGTTTGCTCATTACATTTATTTATTCACAATCGTTTAGTAAATTAAATTGAAAACAGTAACATGCTTTATTTAGGATTATTCAAAAAATTCTTTTCATTAATCGTATGTACAGGTACGAATATAATGGAAAATAACGAAATATTTTAAGTTTAAAATATATGTATGTACTTCGAATCCGTGATATAACTTATTTTTTCTGATTATAAAATCAGGTCAATAACTGTTTTATCATCAAATTTACATTTACCATTATTTATTTTTATTAAGTTTAAAGTTACCGAAACATACATAATAGTTTAAATACCGCATTCCAATTATAATGTTATTTTTAGTTATTTTCGCTTATTTGACGGCCAAATATTTCAATTTATTTTATAATAAAAAAGTTACCAATAGCAGTGTGGAAAAAAAACCTGTAATATAACAGTTATATTAAAATGTAGTTAATTTTAGTGTAAAAATATAGTTAGTCCATTTTATATCTTACTTACCACTTTTTAAACTTGGCTTATGTTGTTTCGGGCTAAATAATAGTAGCTACTTGTAAACGCAAAACACACTTTTAAATTCAAACTAAAGTATTAAACCGTGTTAAATGTGAATATTTTTGAAATATCAGCTAGAAATTATTCCAAGACTACAGGATTTGTTTGTGGGCAGAACTTCCTTATACAAAAATAGAGATGAAAGCCATGGCGTCATATTTGTTGGTTTTATTCTAAGTTTAACTGATGAACTCCTTATTAAATTTTCAAGATTTATAGCTGGTATTTTTATTCTTTCATAATATGTGAATTTCCTTGCGAATTCGCGATACCTTCTGAAATATAGCATCTAAAACATCGTTTTATGAATGAACTGTTATTCACAAACATAGTTTATAATGAAGTCCTCCACTAATTTTTTTTTTTAACTTTTTTTCATTTAAATTGAAAGAAAAGCGAAGTTCCAGAAAATCTTAATTATTATTCGGTAAGTTGTAAAGTAAATGTAGATGTTCATTATGTTCACAAACAGTGGAGTTCGCTAATAATGAGAGTCACAACACATAAATTGATTTTTTTTAACACTTTTAATTTTAAATATTTGTATTTACACTTCTAATTTAATTAGGGATGCATACATACATAATACATATATAAAATCACGCATTTACCACTTAGTGGGTTTGCACAAACCCGAAAACAATAATAATAATAATAATAACATTATCATCATACAACAATTCCTCTCTCTTAACATATTATAGTGACCGATTTTTGGTAGCGAAATACCACATCCGGATTACAATAATAGTTACAAAACAAACATCCTTCGCCACACATTCCTGTCTAAACACACTTCTTTCGTCTCGGTCACACTCATAATCGCATTCTTCCCACTGGGAAACTTTCTCTCTTTTAGCACTCTACCAACCTCTTCCATCCACTTACACACTGGTCGGCCACGCAATCGAACACCATCAACTTATACGCTATACGTTTTACAAGCCGTTTACTCGTCATTCTCTCTACATGATCAAACCATCTCAACTGACACACCAATTCTTAACAACATTGTTCCTTATCATACATTCTTCATACACCAAAGTATTCCTTACGCGAATCCCGTCTTACATACTCACATATACTATGTGAATTTCTCAACATTAGCATCCATACATCAAATCAGGCACTAGCACTCCATTATACACACTTAACCAAGCATCTCTAGATACGTTAACGTTTCGTGCAAACGTACCCAGAGCACTCATAATTTGGGGAAGCAAAATCACCATATTAAAAAATCTGATGTGGACACCACACGACTTCCTTGTACGATTATATAACTATACATATTTTTTTAATAAATAAATTACAAAATATTAATTTTAACTTCAAAACAGTAAGATATATAGCGACCATAATGTAACCCGGTTCTTTTTAAAGAGAGTTTTGATTACAACAAAGAAATATTTGATTACAACAATGAATATGACTAATTTCACAATAAAAATATAATATTTGTTATTGTACGAATCATACAATTGCACGTATTTAACGTAATTTGACATGAACATTTTTTTTTTGTCTTAATCCATAGCTAGCTTTGTTACAAAAACAAAAAAGTATATAATATTTAAATTTACATATCTCGCTTATACAAAGGGCTAATTTAATAATACTTGATGTGCTAGACGCAGAAATTAATTCTCTAAAACTTATAGTTGAAGCATTTATTTCTAAAATCAAAATAAAATCATTTTATTCAAGAAAAACTATTAACAACTTCAAGTAATGTACCACTTCCGGTTAGCCTATTTTAACCAAAATCTATTATGTTATTTCGATTGACATAAAAGTCTTGTATACCAAATTTGAAAACTTTTGGATTATATTTTAAAACAGTTTTTCATTAAAATCTATTATAGGCTTCATGTAAAGTGCCACTTCTGGAAATTGTGTAATAACCAGAAAGGGAGGTGCACAACTAGATGTTATAGGAGTCCTAAATACAAAATTTCAACTTTCTACGGCTTACCATTTTTGAGTTATGCGAGATACGTACGTACGTACGGACGTACGTACGTACGTACAGACGTCACGACGAAATTAGTCAAAATGGATTCAGGGATGATCAAAATGGATATTTCCGCTGAAATCTGAAAACCGAAATTTTTCGCGATTACAATACTTCCTTTACTTACGTACAAGGAAGTAAAAAAGGATGTAATTTTTAAATTTACATATCTCGCTTATACAAAGGGCTAATTTAATAATACTTGATGTGCTAGACGCAGAAATTAATTCTCTAAAACTTTTATTTGAAGCATTTATTTCTAAAATCAAAATAAAAGCATTTTATTCAAGAAAAACTGTTAACAACTTCAAGTAATGTACCACTTCCGGTTAGCCTATTTTAACCAAAATCTATTATGTTATTTCGATTGACATAAAAGTTTTGTATACCAAATTTGAAAAGTTTTGTATTATATTTTAAAACAGTTTTTCATTAAAATCTATTATAGGCTTCATGTAAAGTGTCACTTCTGGAAATTGTGTAATAACCAGAAAGGGAGGTGCACAACTAGATGTTATAGGAGTCCTAAATACAAAATTTCAACTTTCTACGGCTTACCGTTTTTGAGTTATGCGAGATACGTACGTACGGACGTACGTACGTACGGACGTACGGACGTACGTACGTACGGACGTACGTACGTACGTACAGACGTCACGACGAAATTAGTCAAAATGGATTCAGGGATCATCAAAATGGATATTTCCGCTGAAATCTGAAAACCGAAATTTTTCGCGATTACAATACTTCCTTTACTTACGTACAAGGAAGTAAAAATCTGATGTTTCCAACACAATACCTCCCGCCATTTACCTATGGGGTCTCGTTGCCGCGTGCCTGATGTCTGGTCGCGAATCTGAGGAATCCGATTCGATCCCGATCAACGCCAAATAATTCGAATTTTAAATGGCATAAAATTAACCCTTGTGGTAAACACCCGCACAATACAAATATGTCATCATCATTACCGAAATGTGTGTATAAATCAGATTAGCACACCCAGCGATGGATAATATGCCGTGATAATATATTTATTTGTTTCTTTATTTAAATACATACCTGCATATTTACTAATGCTAGAAATTATATATTTTAAGTTTCTTTCCATAAAACTATTGTTCTATTTACAATTTTCCTTTTAAAACCTTACGATTATTAATTTGAAATGATTTTTTTTTTGACAGTGACATTTATCTGTCAGTTACATACATTTGAGCTGAACTATGTAACCACGGAATAATGGAATAATCTTTAATTTTTATAATAACAAATTGCGAAAATATTACATTTAAAGGTAATTTTTAAAGAAAAACTATCTTGAGCTTCAAGTGAACTGCCATTTTGTTTGTAACAAACAATAACAATAATTATGACAAATAAAGAAAAACAAAAGACTATCTTCAATACTTCAATTGTTTTCCATTGTAAACAGTCACTATAATTTTATTGTAATGTTAAAAGTATGATTTGTAGATGTCAGAAATAAAATATTAAAATCGCTATAGCTCTGAAACTAGGCATTTCCGGATACATGTTTATGTGAACTTTTTTTATTGTTTTGAGATGTATTATCCACTTTTAAATCCGTGACCTCTATTTTTTGAACACCCTGTATTTTACCAACAATAGGAAAAAACTAAACAAAATTTTAAACGAATTTAAGATTTGTAAATACTTAAAATAATTACAATAGTTTAGGAATAAAAGATTGCGGTAATAAATGAAATTAAAATTTCTATTTCTGTTTTTGTTACACCATTAAATTTTTAATCAGCTAAAAATAAAATTTAATATTACGTTATAATGTTGAAATACTTCATTTTAAATAAACAGTAAATATTTGTTTAATAAATGAATGTTTAACAAGTTGGCCAAATGATATGGAATGAGACTCTGAATACATGGTGATAATATTTATTTACATTCATCAATAGTTTTAGAGGCACTGTGACATCATACGACAACTAATATCTTTGCGAAAAAGAGAATAAAAAAACAGGTTTCTATTTACAAAAATTTTCTGCGAACATAAGAACCGCTACGTACAATTCCAGTTACTTAACTACTACGTGATTTATATGAGTTAATATTTTAAGTTTGTGCAGAAAAATTGGTCATGAATGAAGAGTATATTGCCAAGAATGTAACGCGAGTGTGTGTGTTTGTATAAATTTACAGTTATATGCAAATTAATATGACTATTCAAAATAGTAACATTTGTGTGTAAGCTTCGAGATGTTCCTACTATTAAAATACAAACAGTAAACAGTAATAATTCTTCATAGAAACTTACATTCGATACAAGCGTAATTATTCTTGAAACATGGAATACCAGATAGACTCTGGCAGTAAGTTTCTTGAATGATACAAGCGAGATGATTACATTGGTTTGAAAATGTCATGAGGAGAAATGAAGAATATATTGGATGAAGAATGAATAGCTTAGTAATAGAAGGTTGAAGAAACAGAGAAAGACCAATAAGGTGGAAGGACTGTATTGCGGAAGAAATGAGTGGAAGAAGATAATAAAAAATAGCGACCCTTAACGAATGGGGAAAGCTACAGAAAAAGAAGATGTTAGTGTCAAGTGCAATTTGTATAGTTTGTTTATGAAATAATATTACTGGAAATTTAGAATCTTTTGCAAGAATATTTATGTATGGAATTTATACATAATACAGTATCGATGAAAACACGAAATTATGAGCAAAATTCGCAATAGTAAGCGGGATATGAATATTCGAGTATTTCAAATTATCTGTGACGTCATGACCCGTGGGACACTTTTTACCGTTACCCTTGGTAAGGGAGGTATAGGGATCGTGCTAAAAATCGCATATTGAAATTTTGGTAAATGACCACGTTTTACGGTCCCTAGAGTCCGATTTTAACATTTTCACGATGATGTGTTTGTGTGTGTGTGTGTGTGTGCATGCGTGTGTGTGTGTTTGGATCCTCTGGACGTCTAACTCAAATACTATCATTCAGAAAATTTTGAAACCATGTATTTCTATCTTATTTTCATATGAAAAGAAACCATTCGATTTTGATATGAATCGGATAATCAGATATGGCAATTTACTTGAAGCTCAAAATAGTTTTTCTTCAAAAAATATCTTTAAATGTTATTTTTTCCCAATTTATGTTATTATAAAAATTAAATATTATTAACTTTCTACAGGTTTGCATTAATACTTTATATATTTTATGGATAAATTTATAAAATAATCTATAATTTAAATACCGGAGCCTATGTTTTAAACACTACTCTTTGGTTACATATTTCTGATGTCAAATGTATGTAACTGACAGAAAAATGTCATTGTCAAAGAACTAATCATTTTAAATTAATAATAGTAACGTTTTAAATAGTAAATAGAATAATAGTTATATGTAAAAGAACATAATATAGTTTGCAGCATTAATAATGAAGTGATTAGGGTTGGTCAAGGAAATTGATAAAATAAGTCTTTGTTTTGATGTTGAGGCGTTGGACGGCAAATCCAACCGCTGTAGAAGGCGCGAGCGACGGTCTCTGCCTCCTGGTCTGCCAATGGAATCGCTTCTGGCCAGCGCGTGCACCTGTCAACACAAGTTAAACAATATCGAAAGCCTTGTGATGATGGCATAACGATGATGTCCAGGTGCACGTGCTCGAACCGTGCCGTAGGAGGCACGAAGGTTCCCACTGGAGCGGTAACGTGGCGAGTCACCTTTGAGCGCTGACACTCGATGCAGGCGCGTGTCCACTGTCTGCAATCGGTTTGAATCGACGGCCAAACGTAGCGTTGAGCTACCGCTTTGGCTGTGGCTTTGATACCTGGGTGCGAGAGGCGATGAACAGCGTCGAAAGCAGCTCTTCGAAACGGATTCGGTCTCTTGAGCTGCAGAAAGTGCTTGGAAATCGATAGGAGTCTCGAGGGTCTCCATGCGTGACAATGCGTCGGCGACAACGTTGTCCTTTTCGGCTACGTGGCGAATGTCCAATGATAACTGACCAATGAAATCCAAATATCGGAATTGACGTGGAGAACATTGATCAGATTTCTTGGAGTAGGCGTACGTAATTGACTTATGGTCAGTGTATATGGTGAAGGTCCTTCCTTCGACCATATGCCTAAAATACTTCACCGCTTGGTAAATGGCCAGGAGTTCTCTGTCGTAGGCTGTTCCGTCGTGCGCAGCTTGTTTGAGAAGAACGCTAATGGCTCCCAGTCGTTGCCAATACGTTGTTGAAGGACTGCCGCAATGGTGACGTTGGATGTATCGGAGACGATGGCAAGATGTGCATCAGGTTCTGGATGCGCCAATATTGCCGCTTGAGATAATCCTTCCTTTGTCTTCTCAAAGGCTTCTTCAGCTTGTGGAGTCCACTCTACGGGTGTTTTGCCCTTACGATTGCCCTGAAGCAACTCGTTCAAAGGAGCTTGCAGATCTGCAGCTCTAAGTATAAAACATCTGTAAAAGTTAATCATACCTACTGCCGAAGCTGCTAGATCGTCGTTGGTCTTGTATAAGTACGGATGGTTTCGACTTTCCCGGGCAATGGACTTGTACCTTCGCTTGACACCATGTCCAAGGAACCTCAGGCTGGCCAAAGACGCACTTCGATGGATTAACCACCACTCCATATTTTTTCAGCCGCTGAAAATGTATTCCGAGATGTTCAATATCCTCTTTTGTCGACGATGCCAGAGTGTCGTCAATGTAGGCATAACAGAAGTCTAACCCTCTGAGTACCTCGTCTATGAAACGCTAAAATGTTTGTGCGGCGTTACGCAAAACAAACGTTATAAATGGGAACTCGAAGAAACCAAACGGCGTCGTAATGGCTGTCTTCGGAATATCTTCTTCAGCGACGGGAATTTGGTTGAAAGCGCGTACCAAATCGAGCTTGGAAAAGATAGATTTTCCACGAAGTGTGTGGGGGAGGTCCTGGATATGACGCACGGGATAACCACCACACGGTCTCCACTCGTCTCCACTTTTAGAGACCATATGTAGCGGAGAAGACCAGCAGCTCTCCGACGGTCAAGCGATGTCCAATTTCTGTATGATATTGAACTCGCGTTTTGCTGCATGTAGGCGATCTGACGCTAGCCGTCGTGGCTTCTCTGCTACCAGTGGGCCTGGTGTAGTGCGGATAAGGTGCCTCGTGTTGTGCTTCAGAATTCTTGGGCCACCTTCCGGTCGGGTAATTTCCGGAAACCTGTGGAGTAAGTCGTGAAATTCTGAAACACCAGAGATTTTCTTTATAGAATCTACCGCGCACTTTACATTTTGTCCTTTCGACATGAGGGATGTCTTTGAGTCTATAAGTCTTTTATTTTTAACGTGCACTAATAGTTCGTAACACGATAAAAAGTGTACACCTATGATTGGCTTTGAAACGTCGGCCACTACGAACTCCCACGCGAACTCTCTAAGTAGACCGATATTTATCATTACACTAATTGTTCCGTATGTGCGTGTCATTTGCCGCGGTAAGTTCGTACCACGACTTCACTCGTGGATGACGTAGTCGTGAGCGAGGATAAACGCACAAGTCGGCATCGGTGTCCACTAGAAACTGGACTCGCGTTCTTCGGTCCGTCACGAAAAGTCGGCGTGATCTTGTCTGCCCATTCAGCCATTTTATCTATTTTTTATCATTTTATCTTTGTAAATGTCTCAATAATTGAGACGGAGAGCGATCACCTATGTCTTCACGTTCCAGAAGTTTCTGAAGCCTTTGATTTTGTGATACGGATAAGCGATCGATGAAAGCGGTTTTGACGCCATTATACTTGTTGGTATTCGGAGGCTTCGTTAAAATATCTTCGAGTTCCTCTAGCTGTGCTGGGTCTAGTGCGCTGACCACATAATTGTATTTAGTGGTGTCATCCGTTATACCAGCTTGTGTAAACTGCACTTCAAGCTGGATGAACTACAGCTTGGGTTTAGCGATCCAAAATGGCGGTATTTTCACGGTTAGAGCCATCACAAAAAAAAGTATATTTGACGAGCGCAACAGTAAAACACATCACTCACTGTATAATAACTCACGTAATACGGTTGCGTGTTCATATCACATCGGGGTCACCAATTTGAAGTGATTAGGGTTGGTCAAGAAAATTGATAAAATAAGTGTTTGTTTTTGCGCGAGACGTGTCAGGAAGATGTTGAGGCGTTGGGTCGGGGAAAAGAACTGACTCGTACAGAGCGGGAGAAAACACATTGTCGGGATGTACGAATTCTTGGAAGTCCTAGGGAAAGCGGAATTTTTAGAGCCTGGGATTATTAAAGTTAGATGCATGCAAGGGACGATGTACGTGACTTTAACAATGGAACAAAATGTTGGAAAAGGAAAAATGATAACAGCGCCCCGCATTTTATTTACAAGAAAAATAACTACGAAACTATTTACATTAATAACAACAATAATAATATATATATAATATCTTACAGTGGGAAAGAACACCCACAGTAAGTATGTATTTAAATTAGTGGTGGGATCCGGACCCGGATAGTTTGGGTTTCGGATCCAAAAATATCCGGATAATTGAATGTTGAATTATCCGGATCTCGGATCCAAATCTCAGTATCGGATTTTGGATCCGGATCTGAGTATGAGATTTTGGATCCGAATTTGAGTATTGGAATTTGGATCCGAATCTGAGTATCTTGAATCCGGATCCGAATATCGAATCTTGGAAACGGATTTGAGTATCGGATCTTAGATTCGAATATGAGTATGAGTATCGGATTTTAGATATGGAATTTTAGTATCCGGATCGGTTCTCGAATTCGAATATTCTCAGTATTGAACCTTACATTCAAATATTAGCATCGGGTCTCATCAAAAGCACAAAATAAATTAATGAAATTCATGTCATATTAATATGATACTTTATATAGGACTCTGTGAAAGTATAAATTTCTTTTTGCCTTCCGTCACCTCTAGGTAAGGAAGGTATTGTCTTTGGTCAAAAAATTCGGTGGTGAGTTTTCATTGAATAAGCACGTTTTAGGGTCTTTACAATACGATTTTACTATTTTTACGATGATGTCTGTATGTGTGTGTGTGTGTGTGTGTTCGTGTGTGCGTGTGTGTGTGTATGTGTGTGTATGTGTGTGTGTGACCGCGTTTTCGGGCACGATATCTCCAATACTAGAATTCCAAAATTACAATTCTTGCGTATTCCTCTTCCTTACAACCATATGCAGACCTGTTTAGATTTTGGTTATAATTGGTCAACCGGAAGTACCCTCATTTGAAGATTTTAACAGTTTTTCTTGAAAAAATCAGTTAAATTTTATTATAACTTAAAGAATATATTATTGTCTATACGATTTGATTGCATTTTATATTTGACATTCAACAGATATAGAGTTAAAGAAGAATAACGATAATAAATTTTATATAAATTTCATAATTCAGCCAGCTATGCTAACTTAACCATGGAAACTGCTAATATATTCAGGTAATTCAAATTGACAGATGTCAGTGTCAATAAAATGAACTCTAGTGTTAGAAGTTTCTAGATATAAGAGAGACGATTACATATTGGTTTGAACATGTCATGAGGAAAGATGAATATATTAATAGAAGGTGGAAGAAACATAGGAAGACCAAATATAAGATGAAAAGACTGTATTGTAGAAGACTTGAGAGAAAAGGAACTGAATGAGGACGACACGCAAAACAAAAATGAGTGGAAGAAGAAAATAAAAAATAGCGACCCCCTAACGAATGGGAAAAACTAAAGAAGAAGAAGAAGATGTCAGTGTCAAGTGCAATTTGCATAGTTTGTTAATTAAATAACTTTACTGGAAATATAGGATCTTTTGCAAGAAAATTTATGTATGGGGCGCGTGCAGTAACATGACTTTGACCCGTGTCAAAATAACAGCAATTAATTATGTCCATAACTGACAAGTGTTATAATTTTTCAATCAAAATTTCATAATTTTCTTCTTTCATGTGGTTTGTTTGTTATCAGGAGTATGGAATTCAGTTGCCGAGAAAGGGAATCACATAATACCAAAAAATTTTAATCTTTTGTAAGAAAATTTATGTATGGACTTTGTACATAATACACAGGATTGGCGGAAGGTATTGTGCTGGCCACATCAGATTTTTTTCTTTACCTTTGCACAAACTACCTGACTATTTTAAAGGGGTATTATAAAATGTATTACTGGTTGTTTACTAGTGTTTACAGACCGCTGTAAAAATAAACAGGCCCACTTTACCGGTTTGAAGTTTGAATATACCAGTTGTTCGCCTTCACATTCAAAATGAAGAATCGATTCCAGAATTAAAATTTGGATCCGGATCCGTAAACAAAACACCGATCCGTAAACAAAATATCGAGTCCGGATCCGAATTCAAGTTCATATTAAATTTTCGGATATCCGCTTCAATATCTGAACGTCGGATATCCGAGGATCCGGATTGTTTGAAATCCGGGTTCTCGGATCCAAGTTTTGTCGGATCCTCATAGCACTAATTTAAATTAATAAAAATTAAATGCCGGGTGGTATTATATTGGCCACATCAGATGCTCAAAACTTAAAATATAACCACCATAACCAAAATTTACGTTGCCACTGTTCTTATGACTTTCTTGTTATAAAAATATACAATGTGTTTGGATTTAGTGTCAACAAATGGCAACGGAAATGATTATTAAATAAATAGCATGCATAGGACAAAGTTGTTGACATAACATAATATTTGTTATATGTAAATAATAAGGATATTTAAAGTTGAAGTCGTGAAAGAGAGAAAATTTTTCATATATTTAACTTAACTTTGAGATTTTGTGCAAAATTTACCAATTAATTTATGTGGTAAATGGTTTGTAGTAATTTTATAGTACAAGTATATAAATTTTTTAAAGGCGTTCACTGCATTTAGGAGTCATTTTGTCTCTTTTTAAACACAAGTGCTGCAAAATTTAATGTCTATTTACGATTTTGTGGAAACTGTAATTTTAGTCATTTCTGTAGCAATGAATAATAAAATGGGGCATTCACATGTTTATGTAGCATCTATTTAATATACATAGATTCCGTAGCGTTAGATGGATATTTTAAATTAAAATATAAGGACAAACTACCCTTCATCGCAGAATTGGACTTGGCATAAATTAAATTAGGGACTAATCGTATATGTGGTGAATACGTGATACAAATTTATAAGGTTTGTAGGGAATGCAAAATAGACTAACTTATAATGATAAACTCATATCCGGAAACACACCGTTTTCGAGCCATAGGCTCTACATGAGTAATTATCTATTTATAGTGTAACGTGCGTCACTGACTGAAGAGTATTCGGGCGCCGCTACTGGTGGAACGTCATAATTTTTCATTCAAAATTTCATTTTTTGGTATTTTGATTCCTTTTCTCGGCAACTGAATTCCACACTCCTGATAATAAATAAACCACATGAAATATGAAAATTATGAAATTTTGAATGAAAAATTATGACATTTATCAGTTATGGACGTAATTAATAGCTTCATTTTGACACGAGTCCCCATATCTGCTTGCCAAAGTCAGCAAAGTCACGTCACACATAGGTATATTTTATTTGAATTTTATTAAATAGATATTACGATTGACATTTATAAATTTATGAAAATTATAAAAATTAAATGAAATAATGAATTTTATATTCAATTGAGTAAAGTGATTTTATTATACAACAATCTGATGTGGCCAGCACAATACTTTCCGTTAATCCTGTGTATTATGTATAAATTCCATACATAAATTTTCTTGCAAAAGATCCTATATTTCCAGTAAAATTATTTCATAAACAAACTATGCAAATTGCACTTGACACTGACATCTTCTTCTTTAGTCGCTATTTTTTATTTTTTTCTTCGATTCATTTTTGTTTTGCGTGTCGTCCTCATTCAGTTCCTTTTCTCTCAAGTCTTCCGCAATACAGTCCTTTCATCTTATATTTAGTCTTCCTATGTTTCTTTCACCTTCTCTTACTAAGCTATTCATTCTTCTTCTAATATATTTATCTCTCCTCATGACATGTTCAGACCAATGTAATTGTCTCTCTTATATCTTTCTAGAAACTTCTAACATTAGAGTTATTTCCCTTATTCTTTCATTCATTTACTTTTTATTGATACTGATATCTGTCAATTTGAATCATCTAAATATATTAGCAGTTTCCATGATTAAGTTAGCATAGCTGGCTGATTTATGAAATTTAATATCTTTATAATTCTTTAACTATATATGTGTTGAATATGAAATATAAAATGCAATCAAATCGTATAGAGAATAATATATTCTTTAAGTTATAACATTGATTATATATACTAACGTACGTTAGTATATATAATCAATGGTTATAATAATATTTAACTGAGTTTTTCAAGAAAAACTGTTAAAATCTTCAAATGAGGATACTTCCGGTTGACCAATTATAACCAAAATCTAATCAAGTCTGTATATGGTTGTAAGGAAGAGGAATACGCAAGAATTGTAATTTTTGGAATTCTAGTATTGGAGATATCGCAGCCGAAACCGCGGTCACACACACGCACACAAACACACGCCCACGTCGTAAAAATTGTAAAATCGTATTGTAATGACCTTAAAACGTGCTTATTCAATGAAAACTCACCACCGATTTTTTTGACCAAAGAAATACCTTCTTTACCTAGAGGTGACGGAAGGTAAAAATTAATAAATATATTATTACGGCATATTACCCATTGCTGGGTGAGCTAATCTGCTTTGTACACAGATTTCGATAATGATGATGACATATTTATATCGTGCGGGCGTTTACCAAGCGTCACCTCATCGCTGGCGTGGAGAGTGCAACAGAGAGGACAATTTTGTGCCATTTAAAATTCGAAATATTTAGCGTTGATCGGGATCGAATCGGGTTCCCCAGACATCAGGCACGCGACATCGAGACCCCATAGGTATGTATTTAAATTAATAAAAATTAAATGGCGGGAGGTATTGTGTTGGTTATCTACAAATTTATTACATTTCTTTCAGCCTATTATATGCATCACCCGAACTACACTTGTGTTTTGCAAAATGTATATCTATTTATTCTATAGTATTTTTAACCAAACGAATTTTCTAGTTCGATTTTATACATTTAATTGGCTAATGCTCATTCTTATTTACACACAAATACAAAATAAATTTTATATTTTTAACAAATTATTCACATATGATTGATTTATTTATTTTGTGATATTTTCAGTCAAAAACAAAAACTTTAAAAAATGAGTAGTACTATATCATACAATAATTTAAATTTGTTCTAAATATATATTCAGATTAAGAGCACTGTGTACACTAGTATTAAAATAACTTGTATAAAATAGTAGAGGCGCTTAAGAGCCGATCGTTTTTACTTGCATTAAATAAATAATTTAAATTCGTGAAACCATACTGTGTCAATAATAAATATTTTTATCTATAAAAATGTACAAGACCTCAAAATTACAACAAAACATAGTTAAACATAATTTAATTCGGAAGATTTTATATGATAACTGACAACAGGTGATATTTTTTTCGTTTTTGTGAACTAGGTTCGTATTTTGATCAATCAAAGGGAAGGTTTTATATCCCTATCTAAACCAACGCTATTTTCTCACGTGAAATGAAGTATAGTACCAGAACTATTAACATTTTACGAAAATCAATATTAGGGATATCTTCTTTTAATATTAGACTTGATTAATAATTCTTATTTTTAAGGTGAAGTCTAATATTAAAAGTAGGTATCCCTAATGTTGATTATTTAAAAATGTTAATAGTACTAGTACTACAACAAGTTATTTGAATTTTAGCGTTATATTTCAATACTAGTGTACACAATGCTCTTTATAAATGTTTAAATATTATATATATGCAACCTATACATACACTCGTATATCTTGTAACATACATATCAGGCTCGCAAAAATATGTTTTACTATATGTATTATTTAAAAGGTGAGGAAATAATTTATTACAACAACTTCAAGATAAACTTGTATAACAATGTAACAATAAGATTTTATCTAGTGTATATTAAATTCTTAAAATATTTTCTTGATGTTTCAATGGTTTCCCATAAATTAATATATAATTTACATATACTTGGTATTTAAATAATGTAATTTATGTATAATTGAATTTTCTTTATATGTTATAATAACAAACTAGATAAGAAACTTTAATTCAATTTTAATTTATATTTTAAATCTTTTAAGAAATGCTTCCAAAATTTCAACATCATATTTCCATGTGTGAAAGAGTGAATGTCGACTGATATTACTCAAAGATTAAAACAGATTATGAAGCATAACAATATAATTATTATAGTATACAAAAATACAGGAAACAGGTGTGATGATATGTTTATTAATTGTTTTAAATTCTGGGAAAAATATTCCATATGGATAAATGCATATTTTCTTTATTAAATTTTATACCTGTAGTATAAATTTCAAACTTAGGAGTTTATTTCCTGGAATAAAAGCGAAGTCGTAATACGGGCCTGAAGTTTTTTTGAAACTTTCTTAAAGACGACCATATTTTGTAAATTTAAATTGTAATTTATTTTCCAATATTACGGTCAAATATTGCCCATTTAGCATAATAATATTATAATTGTCTGAATATATTTTTTATTTTATATATATATATATATATATATATATATATATATATATATATATATATATATATTTATTTAAAAAGATTAATAAATTCAAAGAGGTAGATATATAAGTGAAGCTATTTTTTATAAACTTCTTAAATAAATACAAAGTGCAACTAAATATATCAGGTATATCGGAGAAACAATAAATTATTATAACAACAATAGGCGATTTAACGGGGAAAACATTGCAAAATTAGTCCTATACATTTTTACAGAAAAAAATCAGATTAACGAATAGAATAAGAGGGTACACATAAAGATATTTTTCTATTTTGGTTCTTTAATATGTACTTTATGAAACCCATTTGGATGTCATAAAGTACGTCTTAAAATAACTCAAACCTAATTTCTGTTAGGTTGGCACGTAGTACCTACATTTCTAGACATTTGTCATTTGAAACTAAAACATATCAATCACTGTTACTATTACCAACAATCAAATAAAAATTAAAATATTCCTAAAAATGAAATCACGTATATTTGTAAATATTTTTTTAACAAAAGGACCAAAATAGAAAAAATAGTATAAAATACACGTTTCATAAGACATTTCAGCGCACTTGTCCCGTTAGAAAACTCGCGGCAAGCCGCTCGTTTCTAACAAAGACGCGTGCGTTAAAATCATGTCTTTTGAAACTTGTATCTTAATGTACTATTTACTCAAGAGAGAAGAGAGTTGGATTATCAATATGACCATTGAACATTTATAATTTTATAAAGAAAAATTAAGTGCAGCATCTCTTTACGTTTTTGTAAGGAGGTGAAATGAATTAAATTATTCGGAAATTTATAATTCAGTGCAGAATTGTATATTGAAAGACAAGAATTACAAATGGACATTGTACTACATGTTTTTCATACTATTTTTCCTATTTCGCATTAATTTACTTTTATTTTAAAAATATTATTGAAAGAAATATTAAAATATTAAGGTTGGTAATACTGATGGTTTCAGCAAACATTTATCTAATTTATTTTGGCAAGTGTTATTTAGAAGGTAAGTGTGAGTTAAAATTTATATTTTTATGTTATGACCCTACAAATAAATAATTTGTACTTTAATTATGAGTGGTTTAATGTTTGATGTAATTATTTTACTATAAAAAAAAATCTGTTGTGGCCAGCACAATACCTCTCGCCACTTCCTTTTTTGGTTACATAAGTATAGGGCGCGAACAGTCATGTTACATTGTTGGCCTTGACAAGCAGATGTGGGGGCCCGTTTCAGAATGATAATTAGTCAGTATGTTTCATTCAGAATTTCAAGATTTTCAAAATACACGTAGTTAATTTGTCACCAGGAGTGTGGAATTTACTTGTCGAGGAAAATAAACCATATGGAATTGGAAAATCACTAAATTTAGAATGAGAAATTATGATACATCTATATACATAATTACTAGCTATCATTCTGACATGAGTCCCCATATCTGCTTATCAAGGCGCCCTATTGTATTTAACATTTCTTGTATACCTACATTCTACACCAAAAATTGTACTTACATATATCTATTCCTTATATTTAGATTGTTTAATTTTAAATTCATTATATGAAGAAATTTTGTCTTCTTCTAATTTTTCGAAATGTTTCCAATTCATTGTCAGGATTGACTGTATTTTTGAAGGATATATGTAATAGACCTATAATCTTAAATATTTAACTACTAATACATTAAGAAATAATATAATGTATATGTACTTCCCAGAAAAACTCTTTAGTAATATCTATGAATTTCTGACACCGACATTTATCTGTCAGTTACAAACAGTTCAACTGGTCAACTATTTTCCATGGCATCCTTTCGGCTGTAAAATTTATTATAACGTTATTTTATTTATTATATTTCTTTTATCTCTAAATCCATAGAATATATAATAAAATATTTAAATGTATCAGATAGAGAATTTAATTTTCTTTAATATTACCAAGAAAAATTTTCAAAAAATATTATTTAGAAGATTTTTTTTCAAGAATCTTCTACTTCCGGTTGTCCAATTGTTACCAAAACCTTTTCAGATCTTCCCATGAATGTCCGATTGGAAAATACGTAATTAAACAATTTTTAAGTCTTATAGTTTTTGAGTAATCGTCCTTCCAACATCCTACATACATACATACATACACACACACACACACACACACACACACACACACACACACACACACATACATCCACACACACACACACACAGACATCATCGTAAAAATGTTAAAATCGGATTGTAGGGACCTTAAAACGTGCTTATTCAATAAAATATGGATATGTGATTTTTAGCATGAATGCAATACCTCTCTTAGCGAGAGGTAAAAATCTGTTGTGGCTAGCACAATACCTTCCGTCAATACTGTGTATTATTTACAAATCCCATACATACATTTTCTTGCAAAAGATTCTAAATTTCCAGTAAAATTATTTCATAAACAAACTATGGAAATTGCACTTGACATTAACATCTTCTTCTTCTTTAGCTTTCCCCATTCGTTAGGGGTCGCTATTTTTTATTATCTTCTTCCACTCATTTCTGTTTTGCGTGTCGTTCTCATTCAGTTCCTTTTCTCTCAAGTCTTCCGCAATACAGTCCTTCCATCTTATTTTTGGTCTTCCTCTGTTTCTTCAACCTTCTAAAGCTATTCATTCTTCATCCAATATATTCTTCATTTCTCCTCATGACATTTTCAAACCAATGTAATCATCTTTCTAGAAACTTGTAACACTAGAGTTATTTCCTTACCTATCTTTCCGTGTCTTCCCCAACATCTACTTCAATATCCTCATCTCTGCCACATTAATTTATTTTTTATTTTTATTGACATCTGTCAATTTGAATTATATGAATATATTAGTAGTTTCCATGTTTAGCATAGCTGGCTGATTAATAAAATTTAATTTCTTTAAAATTCTTTAATTCTATATCTATTGAATATGAAGTATAAAATGCAATTTAATCGTATAGAGAATAATATATTCTTTAAGTTATAATAACGTTAATGTCAATAAATCAAATTTAATTGTTAAATCTTCAAATGAGGCTACTTCCGGTTCACCAATTATAACAAAAATCTAATCAGTTGTCCTTCTGGATGTAAACTTGAGGAATACGAAAAAAATATAATTTTTGGTATTGTGGTATTGAAGTTATGCGATCCGAAACTTTCGTCACACACACACACACACACAGACAGACAGACACACACACACACACACACACACACACACACACACACACACACACAAACACACACACACACACACATACATGCATACATACATACATACAGACATCATCGTAAAAATGGTAAAATCGTATTATAGGAACCCTAAAACATGCTTATTCACTAAAAACTCATCATTGAATTTTTTGACCAAAGACAATACCTTCCTTACCTAAAGGTGACGGAAGGTAAAAATATATCATCACGGCATGTATGCCATTCTGCTTAGTATGTAGATATCGGTAATGATGATGAATGTAGACAGTCGTATCGTGTGGGCGTGTACCAGGCGGCACCTCACGGGCACTCATTGCTGTCGTGGATAGTGCACCACAGGGGTCACTTTTGAGCCAATTAAACCTGGGTCCCCACGAAACATTCAGATACACGGCCATGAGACCCCTTTGCAGGAGAAAACAATAGTAAGATTTTATAAACGAAGACGGATTTGATGTTTAAAAAATAAAGTTAGGCAAAGTTAGGACTTCTTTGGTTCTTGGAAGAACCAGAAAGGACCAGTGGGGGTTGTGCGTTTTAGGAATGAGGTGACAAATTTTGTACTCAAAACTATAAACTCTTTTCAAAATCTGTTGTAGCTAGCACAATACCTCTCACCACTTCCGTTGGGCTTGACAAGCAGATATGGGGGCCCGTGTCAGAATGACAATTAGTAATTATGTACATAGATGTCAAATGTCAGACAGAAGATTTTCTAAATTCACGTAGTTAGTTTGTAACACTTGGCCTAGACAAGCAGATATGGAGTTACATACCATTATGTAAAAATGGAACAGCCTGTATAAAAAAATACTGCAGTTTATAGAAATTTTAAAATAAAATAAACTTCGTTTGAATTTTTTTTTTTCATAATATTTAAAGTAATCGAGTTATTAAAAACGAACTGACATATTTAAACCCATATAATATATACAATTTCATCTTATCTGTGATCCATATTTCTCAATACTAATAGCAATCCATCAACAATCACAAAACAACAAATAAACCGTCCATTAGATCAATCACTTTTCCCATCTTCTCGTCCTTGTTCATCGGTACTGTCACTTGACAAGGACGTCCAAGTCCCTCGTTTAACAATGCGTTGCACAATGCACTACAAGTACAAGTAATTCATATCAGCGTGGAAGAGGTATAGAAGAGAAGTCTTTCAGGTCAACGGTAGAATGCGATCCCTACTGTGGCTATAACGAGAATGTGAAGATATTTAAATAAGACGTGACTACTTCTAGTGATTATGACTATTGTAATAAGGATTTATTCGCAATTACGCTAAATGATGAGGCACAGATGGTAGATTTCATTTATGATAAATGGAAGATGACTCATATTAGAATGGAAATAGAGCACAAAATATAATGGTTCAGGTTTAAATAAATAAATAAATAATTAAATGAATCATCACATATTTTATCAATTACCTACATGGGCTGATTTTATTTATGGCCTATTCACATGCGAGTATAGCACGTATTACTCAAAGCTATTTTAAAATCTTGAAGTAATATTACATGATATTTCAAAGATAACTAATAAGTATAAATGGAAATGAAAGACGCATTTCTAGGCACTTAAGTAAGACCCATATACGAGTATGTCTAATGCAAAAATGGTACAAGTTCTAGATACTAAATGTGTCGACATCTGTTGAGTTATAGTTAAATATGAAAAAAAAATCGCCACTTTTGTTTGGTGGGACCGATATAATTTAGCTTTTTCAGATTTTGACAGTATAGTGTATGGTTGGTGTACTTAATCTACTTTAAACTAAAATGTTTTTCTTCTTTATAGATTTCATGTATTCTATTCTAACTCTGTAAAATATTTTTGTAGATGTACATATAATGGAGAATGTCAATAAAGAAGATATACTTAAATCACTTGTCTCATTTATATCGTAATAAATAAGAAATAAAAATTGTTTTGTAATTTATTTCAAAAATCTGATGTGACCAACACAATACCTCCCGTTTAATTTAATTTTTATTCATGTAAATACTTAAAATTAAATTAAATTTACATACTGGGTTCGATCCCGATTGACGCCAAATATTTAAAATTTTAAATGGCACAAAAATAAACCCTGTGGTGCACTTTCCACGCCAGCAATAAGTGCTCGTAAGGTGACACCTGGTAAACGCCCGCACGGTACAAATATGTCATCATCGTTACCGATATCTGTGTACAAAGCAGATTGGCTCACCCAGCAATGGGTAATATGCCGTGATGATATATGTTTTTATTATCTAACCTATATTTTTACATATTTACTTATGCTAAAAACTGTATTAAGTTCCTTTCCATATAATTATTGTTCCATTTACTATTTTCTTTTTAAAACGTTAATATTACTATTTGAAATAATTAGTTTGTTGACAGTGACATATATCTGTCAGTTACAAACATTTGAGATATGAATTGTGTAACCATGTGTATGAGTTGTGTTTAAAGCGTAGGCTCCGGGATTAAAATTATAGATAGTTTTATAAATTTATCCATAAAATATATAGAAAAAGTATTAATGCAAACCTGTAAAAAATTTAATAATCTTTATTATTTATATAACATAAATCCCGATAAAATAACATTTAAAGGTATTTTTCGAAGAAAAACTATTTTGAGCTTCCAGTAAAGTGCCATTTTCGGTTATCTGATTTACTCCAAAATCTAATGGCATCTTTCCATATAAGAGTAAGGTAGAAATACAAGGTTTCAAAATTTTCTGAACGATAGTATTTGAGTTAGAGCGTAAAGAGGATCCACATACGAACAGACATCATCGTGAAAATGTTAAAATTAGATTGTAGGGATCTTAAACGTGGTCATTTACCAAAATGTCGATATGTGATTTAGCACGATTCCTATACCTCCCTTACCAAGGGTAGCGGGAGGTAAAAAAATATGTTAAAGATAGATTCAAAATACGCGATTATTAAAATAGTTCAATTCTCTACGAGGATTGTGGATATATAACATATCAAAAATATATAATATTAATAAGTCTACTATTCTTCTTCCCTTAGGCATAAAAACTTCTTGTGAAGGTTTAAAATATTCGATATGTAGGTACGTCAAAGTTTTCTGTCGTATCATATACTTGTAGAGTATTTGGCACTTCCACTAATTAGAATAAGACGCAATATCCTATGAAAAAATAATGGAAATTATTAAACAAATATCTTATTTGTATGAGTAGCCTAGAAACTGCACTTTTGTGAGGCCGAGACGGAGGCGAGGCTTTTAAATACGAGCACTCGCAAAGCAGTTTCTGGACGTGTAATACACAAATTTTTTTGTGCCGACTTCTCGATAAATTTATTAAATGAGTTTCATTTATTGTCCAAATATTAAATACTGAATAAATAATTGTATAATTATTGAACGTGGGAAATAATCATTTATATTAAGACAAACTTGCTTATCTTTTTGCTCTTGTATTAATTTATAATAAATCTCCTTAATGTTTTTGTCAATCGCAATTTAGTCTTCTCCTTGTAATAAATATATAATTGTAGAATAAAAGAAGAAATTAGAATTTAATTCTGATGAAGGCTATGGGATTTATAAGGCCGCGGCGCGGAGCCGAAATTAACCAATGGTTATTCGCACAATGCGTGTAAATTCGTAATTCTTTGGTAAATAAACTTTCCATTTTAAGTAATAGTGATGAGGGAAAACCTCGATTCTCACGGAGCAGACTACGACGGTTTTTTTGCTCCGTATGTGGATAAAGGTCAGGTACTGTCACAGGATGTAGCAACACACATTAGATGAGCTAATTTTACTATTATACTCACATACGTCCTTACATTTAACACACTATACATAACTATAAAATACTGTCTCTCCATACTTTTATCTGTTCTACTATATTGTTAAATAAATACGCACGTTTTTCCTATAATTTTGTTAATTGCCTAAATTTTAATTTGTTGCGTATTCTTTGAACACAGGAGTATAGAATAACAAATGTTCAACTCTAATTTGTTATCCCACGTTTTCAACGTGTGGTTTTCCAAATTTAATTAGTTAGAAACACATAGGTATATTTTATTTGAATTTTATTAAATAGATAGTACGATTGACATTTATAAATTTATGAAAATTATAAAAAGTAAATGAAATAATGAATTTTATATTCGATTGAGTAAAGTGATTTTATTATAAAACAATCTAATGTGGCCAGCACAACACCTTTGTTTAATCCTATGTATTATGTATAAATTCCATACATAAATTTTCTTGCAAAAGATTCAAAATTTCCAGTAAAATGATTTCATAAACAATCTATGTAAATTCCACTTGACACTGACATCTTCTTCTTTAGCTAGTGGTCGCTATTTATACCTCCCGCTAACCTTGGCAAGGGAGGTATAGGGATCGTGCTAAAAATCGCATATCGAGATTTTGGTAAATGACCACGTTTTAAGGTCCCAAGAATCCATTTTTAACATTTTCACGATGATGTCTGTGTGTATGTATGTACATGTGTGTGTGTGTGTGTGTGTGCGTGTGTGGTCCTCTTTACGCTCTAACTGAAATACTATCATTCAGAAAGTTTTGAAACTATGCATTTCTACCTAATTCTAATATGGATAGAAGCCATTAGATTTTGATGTAATTCGGATAACCGGAAATGGCAGTTTACTTGAAGCTCAAGATAGTTTTTCTTCAAAAAAATACCTTTAAATGTAATTTTTTCTCAATTTTTTATTATAAAAATTAAAGATTATTTCATTTTCTACAAGTTTGCTTTAATACTTTTTCTATATATTTTATGGATACATTTATAAAGTAATATAAAAATTATATCTCGGAGCTTATGCTTTAAATAAACACATTTCAATGGTTACATAGTTCAGCTCAAATGTATGTAACTGACAGATAAATGTCACTGTCAAAAAAATAATCATTTCAAATTAATAATAGTAACGTTTTAAAAGGAAAATTGTAAATAGAACAATAGTTTTATGGAAAAGAACTTAAAATACATAATTTCTAGCATTAGTAAATATGAAGGTATGTATTTAAATAAAGAAACAAATAAATATATTATCACGGCATATTATCCATTGCTGGGTGTGCTAATCTGATTTATTCACACATTTCGGTAATGATGATGACATATATGTATTGTGCGGGCGTTTACCACAGGTTAATTTTATGCCATTTAAAATTCGAATTATTTGGCGTTGATCGGGATCGAATCTGATTCCCCAGATTCGCGACCAGACATCAGGCACGCGGCAACGGGACAATATAGGTATATGGAGGGAGATATTGTGTTGGTTACATAAGATTTTTTATTTTGTTGTTCCACTCATTTCTGTTTTGCGTGCCGTTCTCATTCGGTTCTGTTTCTCTCAAGTCTTCCGTAATACAGTCCTTCCATCTTATCTTTAGTCTGCCTCTGTTTCATCAACCTTCTAGTCCTAAGCTATTCGTTCTTCTTTCAATATATTTTTCACCTCTCCTCATAACATGTTATAATCAATGTAATCATCTATCTTGTATCTATCTAGAAATTTCTATCACTCGAGCCATTTCCCTTATCCTTACCACATCTTTCCGTATCTTCCCCAACATCTATCTCAACATCTTCATCTCTGCCACATTCATTTTCTTTCAATTGATACAGGCATCTGTCAAATTGAATTATCTCAATATATTAGCAGTTTCCATGCTTATAGCATATCTGGCTGATTTATGGAATTTAATATCTTTATAATTCTTTAATTCTATATCTATATATATGAAGTATAAAATGCAATCATATCGTATAGAGAATAACATATTCTTTAAAATATAATAACATTAAATGTCAATAAATGATATTTAACTGCTTTTTTTCAAGAAAAACTGTTAAAAGTTGCAAATGAGGGTATTTCCGGTGGACCAATTATAACCAAAATTTAATCATGTCTGCATATGGATCTCGAGGAATACGAAAAAAATATAATTTTTGGAATCGTGGTATTGTAGTTATGCGATCGTCACAACACACACACACACTCGCACACACACACAGACGCGCGCGCACACACACACACACACACACACACACACACACACACATACAGACATCATCGTAAAAATAGTAAATTCGTATTCTAGGGACTAGGATTAGAAACGCACTATCGAAATTTTTGATTCAAGACAATACCTTCCTTACCTAAAGGTGACGGAAGGTAAAAATGCAAAAACAGTTTTGTATGCAAATTTAATTCTAAACAGCTTTGCACTCTACAACTTTTCCATAAAATGAACAGGAAAGTGTAGGAAATTGCATAAATCTAAAATCCAATATTATCGTGCTATAAACCGTATTTGTGAATGGAATTAATAATACATTACTCATAAATTAAATGTCGATATATCTTGTATGTATAATTTAACGTATGTCAGCTCTGTTTATTGACTAATCGTAAATAATTATAAATCAAGTATTTTAATCATTTTGATGTAAGGCTCCAGTTCAGAGTGCATCATAAGTGTTTAAAATGTTGAAAATTATATATAGAAAAAAGCACACACTGTGGTTTATAAAGTTTTCATTTATAAAATCTTTCCGATGATCGATTTCGGTTATGGATGGCCATCTTCGGATCGAGAGCTAAAAAATGTGTTTGTTACAGCATATTGAGATAAATGTGAAAGTTAAATATATAATTTAGTTTTTTTTTTATAAATTTAACTTTCAAATTTATCTCGATATGCTGTAACAAACACATTTTTTAGCTCTCGATCCGAAGATGGCCATCCATAGCCGAAATCGATCATCGGAGAGATTTTATAAATAAAAACTTTATAAACCATAGTGTGCTTTTATATATATATATATATATATATATATATATATATATATATATATATATATATATATATATATATATATAATTTTCAACCTTTTAAACAAGTATTTTAAGTTAGAATAATATCACATGATATGCAGACTTGAAACGCGCTCTGAGGCAAAATTTTCATACGTAATATAACAAGTGATATGATTATCATCGATTATATTCTCGAGTGAAACCGAGCTGCAGATTTCACGAGTCCGAAGGACGAGTTGAAATGTGCTGCTTCGGTTTCACGAGCAATATCTTCGATTATTAATCATATCACGAACTTATATTTTATGAGAGAATATAATGAATTTTTGCAATCTAACCTAACCTAACTTTTGATATACTTATTCATATTGTATTAAAACATGGTACTTACGAGTTTTATTTAATATTTCGGAGTTTGAATTATTGTTATTATTTATTTTTATACTAAAAATTAATTGTCAATGTCATAAATAAAGAAAACAAATCCCTTAGTAACGACTATAAATACGGTGTTTATTTCTTTGTTTTTTATCATTGCTGTGATAAACTTGTAGCTAGGGAGATTCTGTATGTTGATTGACGGAAAACATATCACGTGACTAAGGAATTATATTCTCAAAATAATAAATGACATTAAAAAAAACCATTTTTTTATTGTAATTTTTTTTTAAATATAAAATTCATAAGGGAGTCTAGTGGCCGCGTGCCTAAGTGTTTGGTCGCGAATCTGGGGAATCAAATATTTCGAATTTCAAATGGCATAAAATTAACCCCTGAGTACCCGAGAGGTACAAATATGTCATTACCGAAATCTGTGTACGATTGGCAGACCTAGCAATGGGTAATATCATCCAGTGATGATATATTTATATTTATTTCAAATTACTTTTCGTGAATTTTTAGCGAAGTCGCTAGTAGGCAATTCCAGCTCATTCGAATTAAGAGAAATTAGTAAAAGAATGCGAAAGTATAAGTTTAATAATGAATATTAATAACGAAATAAAATGAAAAATTAAAATACTTCGGAAATAAGGGGGCCTACGCCAATTTCAGTTTTCTTAACTACATAAGACGCTTGCGTAACTATGTCAGTATGGATTTACTTAAATTGTACTATTATGCACATGACTTTAGTATCTTGTCATACCGCATAATTTGCTGGGGTAATTCAAAACATTCTATCAATATCTTGAAAAGTATTGTTAGAGGCATGGTTAGATGTACTCTCACCACATCGTGTAGAGATATCTTCCCATATCTTGATTTACTAACCCTTCCCCGCATATATATTTACCAGTGTGCTCTTTTTATCAAAAAAAAAAAAATCCGTCATCTTTTCTTACTGTTAAACAGGCTACTGGATTGTGCAATACACGTAATGTTAATAATAATTTATACATTCCACCATTTCAAACAAGTAATTTTCAGGACAATATTTCTTATATGCCAATTAAAATTTATAATTTGCCACAGGAGCTAAAAGCTATTACAAGCATATTTTCTTTCAAATTAAAACTAAAAAAAAATTTGATTGAAAAGTGTTTTTATTCTATTGATGAGTTTTTTAGTAATTAAATGTTAGATACCACATTTACTTTTACTTTTTTATGTAATATATGCTTCATGATTTTATTATGTGAATATTTTCTTAATTATTTGCCTCTAATTTATTGTTTTTACCTCTCTCTAAGAGAGGTATTGGATTCATGCTAGAATCGCATATCCAGATTTTAATGAATAAGCACGTTTTAAGGTCCCTACAATCCGATTTTAACATTTTTACGATGATGTCTGTGTGTGTGTGTGTGTGTGTGTGGATGTATGTGTGTGTGTGTGTGTGTGTGTGTATGTATATATATGTGGGATGTTGGAAGGATGGTTACTCTAATCTATGACTTAATATTTGTTAACTACGTATTTCCCAATCGGACATTCATGGAAAGATCTGAAAAGGTTTTGGTAACAATTGGACAACCGGAAGTAGCAGATTCTTGAAAAAAAAATCTTCTAAATACTATTTTTTGAAATTTTTTCTTGGAAATATTAAAGAAAATTAAATTCTCAATCTGACACATTTAATTTTTTTATTATATCATAGGTTTGTAGATATAGTATATAATAATATAGAATAATCTGTTGTAAAATAATAATCTCGTTGCCTAAAAAACAGAGATATTTAAATGTTTATAATTGACAGATAAATGCAAAATGTCAGTGTCAAAAATCAGATTTATCTGTGAGGTACGAATACATTTAATATATATTATTGTATTATTAATTAAATATATATTTAAATTGTAGGTATCTTAATATTACATATATCCTTAAGAAATACCGCTAATACCGTCAATGAATTTGAAGAATTTTGAACATATTAGAATAGTAGGACAAAATTTCTCATAGAACGAAAGAAGAGAAACAATTTCAATTATTTGTGTGTACAAGAAATGTTAAATTCGTTACTTATAGGGTGCGAGCAGTCATGTGACTTTGTTGACAAGCAGATATGAGGATCCGTGTCAGAATAACGGCTAGTAGTTATTTACATAGATGTCACAATTGTCATATGTCATAATTTTTCTTTCAAAATTTCAAAATATTCTGATGTTTATTATTTGTCATCAATAGTATGGAATATACCTGCCGAGGAAAATACTTCAATGGATTTAGAAAATCATGATGTTTTGAATGAAAAATTATGATACTTGACACCTATGTACATTATTAATAGCTGTCATTCTAACACGGGCCCCTATATTTGCTTGCGAAGGCCAATAAAGTCACATGACTGCTCGAGCCTATGCAACATAAAATGAAAATGGCGAGAGGTATTGTGCTGGCCACAACAGATTTTTATATATATATTTTGTATGTGTAGCTTTATATGTATTTATTCCTTTTATGAATGTATTGACATTGACAAGCCAATTGTATTACTACGTGAATCTTATGGCAAATAAAAATTATTATTATTATAATTATTATCTATTATATAAAAAATTCTTTTTAGATGCGAAATAAATTTTATTTTATAGAATGTCTCTAAAATACGTGGGCATAGTTTAATCAAGGTCATTTTAAACACACAGTTCTAATAAACTTATACCTAATTTTGTCTCTATCTTCTAGATGATCTTGGAGGTATAAAATTTGCTTTTTTATTTGAAAACGGTTATAGATAAAATTATGAAACTTGGTATATTTGTTTTATCATGTAAGAATATTATTTTATATTTTTTTCAGATTTTTCGCAACACTCCTTGATTGGTTATTGAAGGATGGTGGAGGTAAAAACAATAGAAACTTTTTTTCTCCAGATAATAAAATAATACAGGTTTCGGTCATATTAGCAATTTTTATTTATTTCAGGATTAGTGTAACAGAATTCAATAGTTCCACATGTCATTTTGAGTAAAAAAAGTTCTATTCCTTTTAGTTACCAAAATACGAGTACAAGTCAAATAACTCTCTATATATAAAACTTGGACGTTTGGCTGCTCGGAGAGTAAGGTGGGGAGAAATCTAACTTGCAAGGATATTCGATTGGATTTTGTAAATTTCAGAAACAGCATAAAGCAAATATTGTACTAATTTGATAAAAATAATCAAATAAGCAATTTCCTTCCACGCATTCATAAATATTCACAATGCATATCGAATGAAATTTTGTATTTACAAAATTTTGAAGCACCTCCTCGCATTGTAATGTCCCTAGACAATTGCCTAATTTGCCTAGTGGATAATCCGGCCCTTATGTGAATGGTATTCACATATAACCTCTTCATGGTTACCACAAATTACAGCCCGTCTAATCTTACGTGACAGTCCCCGTTAGCGTCGTACACAGAGAGAGAAAGTATTCGTAGGGGAAAGAGACGGAGAGTACGCGCGAGAAATAAATTTTGTTTCTTTACAAATATACATATAAACTTACCAAAACGCTGTTTACTACATACTGGTGTAGCATGAGACTGAAATTTAACAATGAAATGGAACATCCAATTGTGAAACGGAAGATGAAAAAGAGGGAAAATAAAATTTCCTTGTCCTATTTTCCTCCTTTTTCATCTTCCATAGTTTGCTTCGGTTTCTACTTTCCGATCTTAACTGCAGCAGAGTTAGACCCGAATGAGATCTGTTTCCGTTCCATATTTCACCCCCCAACGCAGTCTATGAACCATTACGCATCTTAACCCAACTGTCAGGTAAGCGTAGACAGGCTGTTCGTTAGTGATGCCGCGAGACGAGAAACGGCGAGAAACAGTTCACTCTCGTCTCGTCATAGTTTTCATCTTCTATTCTCGATCTCGACTCGAGAGTCTCGAATTTGTAATTAGCTGTGACGCTGTAGAATGCACGCGCACAGTGCAAGGTAACACTATTGGCTAGTATACGCTTTGCATGAGAATAGTAGGTACTTATTCTTATATGAGTATTTTATTTTACACTGTAATTATCTACTATTTGTATCTAAATGCATATAAAATAAATTCATAAAATATTAACATCTGTCATTTGTTTACTATTTGGATAACATGTAAATTTTCTATACATTCATCTATCAGGAAAATAAATTAGCATCAACTTGGACGTAATAAAGGAGTAAGTAGATACTAATGATTAAAAGTGTATTTTTACTAAGTCTGGCATTTAATAGGGTAAGTAAAAAAAAAACTGAACAACAACAACAGCAAGGGCATTTAATACTTACATGGAGAGCAAACCACAGGGAGCACTTTTGTTCCTATTCTTTATACTAAAACCTTATACATTTAAAATGAATAAATAAATATGAACAGGTAATGAAAATATTTGTACTGATAAATATTTTTCTTATTGTATATCTTTCATTATATACATATTAAAAAAAAAATCGTGCAATCGAGATCTCGAATACCTACTCTCGTCTCGAGCAAATCTCGAGGGCATTACTCTCGTCTCGCCTCGAGACTATCATAAGTCTCGTCTCGAAATTCGAGAAAATTCGAGACGAGATCTCGAAAACGCGAGATCCCACGGCATCACTACTGTACGTACATATAGTGTTCGCTATAAAGATAGCAACTTTTTAAAAAAATTAATTACTCTCAAGTAAGAAAGGGGATTTTAGAAATAAATTACAGGAATAATGTTCCCTTGAAACAAGTTTATTTTACGTTAAAATAACCTATATTAAATTTATAAAATTTATTTAATTTGTATAATTCTGAGTTTCATTTGAACATAAAAATAGCAACCATTTGCATTTATTTGTATATTTTCTGAATTTCTACGTGTATATCATGTAATTCTTTAAAAAAATATAAATTTATATTAATAAATCATGGGTAGTAAGAAGACTGTACCCAGTAAGATTCGAAAATTAATAATCCGATCGTATGAAAATGGTAATTCACAAAATGAAATTTCGAAAACATTTATTTTACATTAGTTTAAAGCAGGTGTGGGAAATTTCCGGCCCGTGGGCCTTATAAAGCCCGCAACACCATTTAGCGTGGCCCGAAGGCTAAAGTTTAAATATAGGAAAAACAGTTTCGAGTATTATCAATATTTGCACCTATTATATTAGTGGTTAAATAATTAAATGTTTCACCAAATATTAGAGGCAAATTTTTTAATTTTGTATGGCTCGCGAATAATATTATAAGTATCCAAATAGTCCTTGGCAGAAAAAACTCCTGATCTAAAGTATCTTGTATAATAAACCGTTTTCGAAGTAAAGGTACTATTGCGCTTTCAACAATACCTAGTTGTCTAAAAAATTCAAAGTAGACAGACAAAATTATAATAATTCGTTAAAAAAATTGTATTTTGTCTAATAACAGCGATAATACGAAGACGATTACTTGATGAAAGACTTTATAGTCGTCGACCAACAAAAAAATCTCATTACTTTCAAAGAAAAGCGTGAAGCCCGATTCGATTTTGCCAAAAACATGTAAACTGGACAATTGACTTGCGGAAAAAAGTCATATTTAGTAATGAATCGGTGCTTAATTTATTTAGAAGTGATGGATATACTTGCGAAGACCTAAAGGTAAAAAATCTGATGTGGCCAATACAATACCTCCCGTTTGATTTAATTTTTATTCATGGAAATACTTAAAATTAAATTAAATTTAAATACCGGTATTCGATTTTGACCGACGCCTAATATTTCGAATTTTAAATGGCACAAAAATGACCCCTGTGGTGCACTCCACGCCAGCAATAAGTGCTCGTTAGGTGACACCTGGTAAACGCCTGCACGGTACAAATATGTCATCATCGTTACCGAAATCTGTGTACAAAGCAGATTGGCAGACGCAGCAATGGGTAATATGCCGTGATGATATATTTATTTTATTTATTTATATACTTATCTATATTCATTGTTGGCGTGGAGAGTGCACCACAGGGATCAATTTTGTGCCATTTAAAATTATAAAGTCTTTGGCGTCGGTCGCAACCGAATTGTATAAATTTAATTTGTTATTTTAACGTAGAATAAACTAGTTTGAAGGGAACATAAATCCTGTAATTTATTTCTAAAATTCCCCTTCTCACTTGAGATTAATTTAAAATTTTAAAAAGCTGCTATCTTTATGGCCAATACTGTATATTTTAGCTGAGATTCTAATGGTTACATACCGTGTTGTTAACAAGCATTAAGTATATTTATAATTGAGCACACACAACAATCTATGCTTCCTCCTGCATATTTTGCATATAATAACTGTATTTCTCAACTAATTGTATGACAAGAGTATTATCTATAATATATGCAAAAGGGAAGTTGTCAGCTAAAATCGCAAATACTTTTAGACTCCTGCAGGTCGAAATGGGTCAGAATCTTCGTGTTTTAAAAGCCAGAGGCGTAGGCAGAATTGTTCACAACATGTAGTAGGTAAAATGGGATAATTAAATTCAGTGCCCAAATACCGGATAGTTTTTATGGCGCTTTAATTTGGTTAAAGCAAAAAAATTAAATCTAATGTGGCCAGCACATTACCTTCTGTCTATCTTGTGTATTATGTGCAAATGCCATACATAAATTTTCTTGCAAAATATCCTGTATTTCCAGTAAAATTATTTCACAAACTATGCAAATTGCACTTGACACTGACATCGTCTTCTTCGTTAGCTTTTCTCATTTGTTAGAGGTCGCTGTTTTTTATTATCTTCTTCCACTCATTTCTGTTTTGCGTGTCGTCTTCATTCAGTTCCTTTTCTCTCAAGTCTTTCGCAATACAGTCTGTCTATTACTAAGCTATTCATTTTTGCAACATATTCTTCATCTTTCCTCATGACATGTTCCAACCCGAAGCATCCCGCGCGATCGAATTCCACGCGGTCGAAATCCCAGGCGGTCGAAATCCCACGCGATCGAAATCCCACGTCGTCGAAAAGGTCCCCCACCACTTTGTCCGTTGTGCAGAAATTCAAATATTCCCAGCTCGTCGAATCCCGCCCGGTCGAACTGTTACACGATACAAATCCATTGTCGTGGTAAGACTAGAATCGCTCCCTATATCGACCTGGTAATACGTCCTAAATGATTTTACATACAGTTTATAGGATACTTTTAAATTACAATTTAAAAATTGGCACAAAATCTAAATCTCCTAATAAGTGTAAAATTCATACGATTTAAAAGGTACATGAAAACAGGAGAGATCCTTCAAAATATTTAAAAACTTTCCACATAGGAGTATTGTGTTATTAAATTTTTAATATAATAAACCGAAATACTTTCTTTTTGGCATGGAAAATTTATGTGAATATTACAAATATTCAAATTATGTGCTTTATTTCTCATGTTTATTGTTTCAGAATAAAGTAAACCGTGTTAAGAACGATGTCAGTAATAATATTACCGTACGAATACAGTCATTCTTTCCGCCATGGTAACTAAGATGTAAACAAACAATTGAACAACTGAATGATTCAGAAAAATACTAACCATTAAGGGAGTAGCTTACATTTCCCGACAGAATTTAAACAAGTGACAGCTGTGACAGCTATCAATTATATATTAGCTAGTAGATTTATCCATATTATTGATTTTTATATTTTGTACAGACCCAAACATGGTTGTAGAAAAGAGTCATGTGCTAGTGTGCCCAAATAGAAGTAATAATGGTAAAAAATATAGTTTTAGTGCCTCAAAACGAAGAAAAAATAATTAAATGGTTATCTCAAGAAAAGATACAACCATTTATAAAATCATTCTGTAAAGATCATTTTGCAGTAAGCATTAATATTTTTATAATTAAATAAGAAAAATTAATTACTTTTCAATTTTTTTCTTTTTAGTTCTGTCATTGGTTAGTATTTCTTGGACGTCACAGGTAGTGTAATTTGCCGCCAATTTATACAGTACACTTTTAAATTGCAAATGTGTTTAATATATACAGACATTTGAACAGAAAATCATATTTACTATAGTTACCGTTAAATAAGTATGACTGCAGATTTCTACACCGCTGCCAATTCAGGGACAATGTTGAAAATGCTAAGTTATGACGAAGCGGTAACACCGCATGGCAAGGGACAGGGTGCGGAGAACGAAAAAAGTTAAGCATCAATCCATACATATTTGACGGCGAGTATAATACTATATAAGGTACTTCTTCGAATTTCAGAGTAAAAAAATATGTTAACACATCATTGATCCTAAAAAAATATAATGTGCAACAAATATGTTAAGCTTTTATATAATTGTGTAGTTGCACTACTCGCTTATGACTTACGTCGCAATTTGTTGTGTACTATTTAATAAACCTACTTGGTTTTTTGTTTTCGATATAATTTTTTTATAATTTAAAAAATCAACATCCAAAATAGTTTTATATAACGGAAAGAATGTGAGTATAATTGATTTTCATTATTATTATAAGTATAAGACTGGAATTATGGTTCTGATGGATCGAATCCGAATAAACGTCAACTAGAAAAAGTTATTTTGAATTTTAAAATCGAAAGATAGTGACCCCTGTGGGGCTCTATACACGACAGCTTTGAAAGCCCCTGAAATGATCCTTGGTAAGTACCCTTAATATCTGCGAATAAAATTATTTATACACATTTGTTATTCTCATACATTTAAACTTTGTAACGGGTGTTATGTTAGTTTTATTTTTAAGGATTCCACAGTGTAGTAGTACAGAGAACATAAATAAACGATGATTATATTGAAACGCAAAATAATTGCAATAAACAATTATAGCAGAGAATACAACATATAAAAATAAATAAGTTTAAACGTATAGTCAACGTGCAGCGATCACACCCTACTAATTGTCTCTATTTTACAACGGAAATAAAGAATGAATAGCTTAATATAACAGCTAATCTAAAATGGCGGGCCAAGAATATCGATAATTTTACTAAAAATGTATAGGTAATTTTTTTCTGCTCCATTCATTAAATAGTCCGTTGTATATGGTGTTATAAATAATATATGTTTATGAATTTCTTCTTAATATATTATCTTTGATATGACATGGTCCACTGGCAAAATGCATTACCATCTATACATTTCACTCGGAACTACCACGCAGCATAGATTGTTTGAATGCAATACGATCGATATAGAGAGTGGTTCTGGTCGTACCACGACGATGGATTTGTATCGTGTAACAGTTCGACCGGGCGGGATTCGACGAGCTGGGAATATTTGAATTTCTGCACAACGGTCAAAGTGGTGGGGGACCTTTTCGACGACGTGGGATTTCGACAGAATGGGATTTCGACCGCGTGGAATTCGACCGCGCGGAACGCACTCTTCCAACCAATGTAATCGTCTTTCTTGTATCTTTCTAGAAACTTTATCAATCGAGCCATTTCCCTTACCTTTCATTCCTTACCCTATCTTTCCGTGTCTTCTCCAATATCAATCTCAACATCCTCATCTCTGCCACATTCATATTCTTTTCATTGATACTGACATCTGTCAATTTGAATTATCTGAATATATTAGCACACACACACACACACACATACACAGACACACGCACACATACATAGAGACAATCGTAAAATTAGTAAATTCGTACTCTAAGGACCCGAAATGTGCTTATTCATTAGAAACTCTATCGATTTTTTTGACCAAAGACAATGCCTTCCTTACCTAAAGGTGACGGAAGGTAAAAAAACGTCTGCAGCCTAGGGCGCACGACGATCTAAACCAGGCCCTGATCAAATTATTTGAAAGATATAAATAGCTTTTATCTATAATTTTTTGTTGAATTAAACAAATAAATAAATAATTACGGCATATTACCCATTGCTGGGTGTGGCAATCTGCTTCATACATAGATATTGATAATGATGAAATATTTGTACCGTGGGGACGCTTAGCAGGCGTCATCTTACGGGCTCTCATTTCTGGCGTGGAGAGTGCACCACAGGGATCAATTTTGTGCCATTAAAATTCTAACTATTTTTTGGCGTAAGTCGGTATTGAACCCGGGTCTCCAAACACAGCCACGAAATCCTTTCTATGTGCCATTGGCATTGCACATTACCTTCAGAATTAAACAGATACTATTTAATATTTATTAACTATCAAACATGTTACTCACCGGTTCACACAAGCGTTAGTTGCAATATTTTTCCGTTGATCGTATTATATTAAAATGGAGAAAATTTACTTTTGTTCCTTAACAATCGGTTAAAATGAAAAATGTCGCATGTGTAATTTTTACAACATATGCTATAATTTCTATGATATATTTTTAATTTTAACTGACAGTTAAGTTAGGGACAGTTTAATCAGAGATGAAAATACCGAGCCTTAAAGTACACATACATTATTCGGTAATCGTTTTTTAGAGCAAATGGATGTGTGTACTCGTATGCTCTTTGGATTGTTTGTACGATGTTTAATAAATTAACTGAATGTTTTGTACGAATGTATTTTGTGTATATAAATTGTAACAATTTGTAAAATCTTACTACCCTAAAGAAGGTGCAAAGGTGGACCGAAACGTTGGTATAGTAAGAATAAATGCTGTTTCACTGAACTTTCGAGTAATTGTTAACACCTGATCCACATCACCCACAATTACTTAAAGTATACATATTAATTTTTTAGGTATGTACGAAAATCGATTATTTTTTTATTATAATTATGTTTAATCAGCTGTAGCTGAAACAAATCTTGTACTTTTGTATGTGCAATAAATATAATTATAATTATTAGTAGAAAATCATTCATGAATGTGAATGGAAGTCACAAATAATCGATTATCTGTACATTAATGAAATCCATAAATGAAAGATCAACGGAAAAATAAATAATAAATTATAATAATATATCATCACGGCATATTACCCATTGCTGAGTATGCTAATCTGCTTTGTACACAAATATCAGTAATGATGATGACATATTCATACCGTGCGAGCGTTTACCAGGAGTCATCACATTATTAGCGTGGAGAGTGCACCACAGGGGTCACTTTCGTGCCATTTGAAATTCGAAATATTTTTTTGGCGTCAGTCGCGATTGAACCCAGTTCCCTAGATTCGATTTTTTAATGGTTTAGTGATTAAACTGACATTTGATAGTAGTGTTATTTAGATATCGTCCTGTTTGTTTATTAAAACTTAGATACGCTAATTTTAGTACGATACCTGTAACCCCCCCTTACCTCATTTATGATATGAATTTATTAACTACAATAATGGTTTGGAAGTTATTATAAGATATTATTTTTTTGCAGAAATCTACATACAATACAAGGTGAAATATTATCATTGGAACATTAAATTCCATACAAGCCCCGCTGTCCCGCATAGGATAAAATAAACTCATGTTAAATATTTTAAGCAAAACACGAGGATGAGTCAAATAAAAATGGGGCTAATTTTTTTAAAATTCTGGGTTTATTTTAAAAAGTATACAAAAACATATTATTTTTCTACTCTACATAATCCCGCATTTTCCCAACAGATTGGGAGCTTTTTAATCCCTTCATCGTAGAAACTAGCGGGACCTTCACATAGCCATTGGAGCACAAAATCCCCGGTCGTGGTCGAATCGCTGGCCTTCCATCGCTTTTTTGAGGGGCCCAAGAAGGTGAAAGTCACATGGTGATAAGTCGGGACTGTAGCGTGGATGTTCCAACGTTTCTCAGCCAATTCTGTTTAATTTTTGCCTCGTAGTGTTTGCTGTGTGGGGCCTGGCGTTGTCATGAAGCAAAATGACTTTTTGACAGTTTGCGCTTTTCTTTTCCTTCGATAGGACAATTTTGCGGCATCTAGTAAGTTGAAATAATATTGCACATTAAATGTGCGTTGATTATTATGCGTTTATCGGTCTTTATGAGATTCCGAACCGTTTCGATGTTAATTTCGGTGACGCTCATCCTTTGGCGGCAATCGTAGCTCTGATTCTCGACCCTTTCTCGTCCTTCAGAGAACTCCTTATGCCAAGCAAAGACACGGGTCCTTAAAAACGTTTTGTCTCCGCACTGGGCCTTCAACTTCCGCAAAATTGCGGTTAGACTTAGCCTTCTTTGGCCAATAACTCGATAATAATCCGTTGATCCACGGAGGCATGCACTTCTTGTTCGCTCATGGTTTTCGTTAATTCTAAAGAGACCTAAATGAATTGGGGTCATGTCTACCCTCTTCTTAACAGCCCAGGCTACCTGCTAATCAACTCCATACGGGTCTATGACCCCTCTGGAATTCAAAAAATATGACGTGGCCAGCACATTACCTTCCGTCAATCCTGTGTATTATGTAGGTACAAATTCCATACATAATTTTTTTTGCAAAATATTCTATATTTCCAGTAAAATTATTTCATAAACAAACTATGCACATTGCACTTGACACTGACATCTTCTTCTGCTTTAGCATTTCTCATTCGTTAGGGGTCGCTGTTTTTTATTTTCTTCTTTCACTCATTTCTGTTCTGCGTGTCGTCCTCATTTAGTTCCTTTTCTCTCAAGTCTTCCGCAATACAGTCCTTCCATCTTATTTTTGTTTATGTTCAAATCAATGTAATCGTCTGTCTTGTATCTATCTAGAAACTTCTATCACTCGAGCCATTTCCCTTATCGATTAAATCCTTACTCTATATTGCTGTGTCTTCCCCAATATATATCTCAACATCCTTATCTCTGCCACATTAATTTTCTTTTCATTGATATTGATATCTGGCAATCTGAATTATCTGATTATATTAGAAGTTTCCCTGGTTAGCATAGCTGGCTGATTTAACAAATTTAATATCTTTATATTTTTTTTAACTCTATATCTATTGATTATGAAGTATAAAATGGAATCACATAAATAAATATTAATAAATGATATTTAAGTGCTTTTTTTCAAGAAAAACTGTTAAAGTTGCAAATGAGGGTACTTCAGGTGGACCAGTTATAACCAAAATCTAATCATGTCTGTATATGGATCTAAACTCAGGAATGGGAAGAAATTATAATTTTTGGAATCGTGCATTGGAGTTATGCGATCCGAAACGATCGTCACATACACACACATAGACGCACGCACACACACACACACACATACACACACACACACATACAGATATCAGCGTAACAAGAGATAATACGTATTCTAGGGACCCCAAAACGTGCTTATTTATTAGAAAGTCACTATTGAAATTTTTGACCAAATACCTAAAGGTGACGGAAGGTAAAAAAATCAGTCCCGTTTATATTTGATTCACCCTAGTATATCAGTGTGTAAAAGATGTAATGGAGGGCGATTCTTAAATCATTTAGATGCTTGTGACTGTTGATTACGTCAGCCTTTAGGGATTTTATTTTCTAGGTTAGTAGGTATGGGTAGGGTTAAAAAAAATGTGATGAATTTATAAAGAAGAATTTTTCATTTTAGTAGTAGGCAATAGAAGTAATAATATATATTTTTATTTTTAATATACAGCCTCTTCAATTATTAAAAGAGATAAAAATGGATATGGTGAGACAGGAACTTTCACTACAATTCTGTAACAAATTTGTAACTCTGCAAAAAACAAGTATCCAATAATAACAGCAAACATGAAAATGACAGATTTGACATTCGTTTCTATTAGTTACAAATTTTAGCAATGTTGCTAAGACCTAGCAACATTGTAATACTTTTCACGGTAACTTAGCAAACAACAAAATTATTGCAAATACAATTTTCAAAATGACAAACATGACAATACTTCATAATACTACACCAGAAAATTAAATCCCTACGTTCTTAATCCTGGTCTGCCTTCATTAGGATAGTATCTGAATTAATTAGAGTCACTGAAAATTGTAATTCTTTGCAAGATGAGTATGAAAATTCGTGCGTATAACATGGGATATCACTTATTTTCAAATATGATCTGTCCCGCAAACTTTAAGATGTGCTTTATACACAGAATTTTAAAGCATAAGATTTTGAACTTTTAAATCCTATTTTCTTTGTAATTTAGGTCTTAAATTAATTCATAGTCATAGTATGGTATAAAATATATCTACACACGCCGGTAAAATTAGAGGAACATTAAGCAAAGCTATGTATTTAAAAAAGTTTGAACTCTCTGCCTTTCATATTTGTGTTGGTAATTCTACATCTATAAATAACAAATGACGATATAATAGCTTAATATGGCCACCTAATAAAGATTGATTATCATTCATCGAAGTGTTAAATATTGTTCGGTCTTTAGTTTTATTAAATATGGGTGTTTAATTTGTGTTTGTGATAGGGTTAACAATAGTTTCTGCTTTTGATGTCGTTTCAATTCTAACTATTTACAATAAAAAATTATTAAAAAAAAAATCTGTTGGGGCCAGCACAATACCTCTCGCCACTTTCATTTTTAGTTACATAAATTGGCCTAGACAAGCAGATATGGGGACCCGTTTCAGAATGATAATTAGTAATTATGTACATAGATGTCAAATGTCAGAATTTTTCGTTAAAAATTTCAAGATTTACTAAATTCACGTAATTCACGTAGTTAATTTGTCACCAGGGTCCTGTTTCTCAACAAATACTAGTTTACAAATTACAAGTTACTAGTTACAAGTGAAATTTTTAATAGTACTAGTAAATTGTGTTTCTGAAAGAATGTTTTTGAAAAGTATTTTACTTGTTCACAAGTTACTAGTTACAAGTGAAATTTTATTACTCAAGTAATATAGTGTTTCTGAAATATTTTCAATAGTCTAATGGTTTTTCTTTTTTAATACAAGTATTATAGATCAAGTAATTGATTTTCTGACTGACATTGACATTTTCAAATATTTTATATTGAAATGAAATTATTTTTCAATAAAAATGTCTACGCTGGATGCGAAATTAACTGTTTTCGGGATGATTCGAGATGCTGAAGGCATTTTATTTTGAGCATTCTCTAATAAATTGTCTAAAGCAGATAGAGTAAATGAATGGACAAAAATCTGCCAAACTTGGCACGCTTTGAGTTTAGTAAGACAGAAGAAGGATTACAAATATATCAGGGACACTTTTTGGATAATGCATGGTTTCTGTTCATATCTCACTGAAGAATAGGTCCAAATAAATTAATGTTTCTAACTTATTTGCCATGAGTCTAAACCTTTCGTTGAACTCATATAAGGTTTCTGTATGGGCATAATTTACTCTTGCTTTAAATAGTTTTTGACGACGCATAACTACTTCTTCATCACTGGACACAGAGTCACTTGATCACATTATTATATTATTTTTTTAAAATACATTAACACTAAACAACGACAAATACTACATGAAACTAAATAAACATTAACAAAGGACCATTGAATTACTAATGAAAAAGAAAAAAACATTTAAACTATAAAATAATACGACTAGTAAAATTTATAAATTTACAAGACTTTTGACACTTGTAGCTTTTCTCTACTAAAATACTAGTCTGACAGACAACACAAATATTTTGAGAAACAAAATACTAGTAATTTTTGTCAAATACACTAGGAAATACTAGTTCCCAACTTGTAACTAGTATTTTACACTTGTATATTTCAGAAACAAAAACTAGTAAACTTCACTAGTATTACTAGTCTTTTTTGAGAAACAGGCCCCAGGAGTGTGGAATTTACTTGTCGAGGAAAATAAATCACATGGAATTGGAAAATCACTAAAATGAGAAATTATGATATTTGACACCTATGTAAATAATTACTAGCTATATCATTCTTATACGGGCCATCATATCTATTTTTATCCACCAGATAACTTCAACTAGAACTTTATCCAAAGGTGGAAAGATTGGCCCTAAATGACATTAAAATGACCCCTGTGGTGCACTCTCCATGCCTGCAATGAGTGCTCTTGAGGTGCATACCGGTATTTGTGAACAAAGCAATGGGTAATATGCCGTGATATTTATGTTTATATTTAAACCTTACGACACGAATTCTTGTATTCAATAAAATTTCAAAGAGGAAAGAACTAACATACTGAATCTATTAAGTAAAACATAACGGTAAGCGTCAGTGGTTCAAAAGAAATTTAATTATGACTGAAACATGGAATTCCTGTTAGACTTCGCATAGGAGTCAGGGAACTCATAGGTACTATCTTTGCAAATTTTAAATTCCACGAATACCTCATCTGGTTGTTTAAAACATGAGCTGTATCTTTTCATCTTACAATTACGAGATACTTGTACTCAATACAGTATCGACCATACGTTATAATTTCGCCTTATTACATGTAGTGTAGTGTAGCCTACATAACGCTGTTTACTACGGTATCGTGCTATGTGGTGTATTTTTACAGCGCCTGAGCGCATCCCTATCTGTAATAAGTCACGAACGATCGCTATGCTTTCACTATTTTCACCGTGAAGTACTGAGGTCGTATATTTGATGTTTGTAGGTCGATGGGTGAATTGTTATGGATGAAGATACGAGATTCGGTTTTATTCCTGATCTATAAATGTATCATTGCTTCTCGTAAAATAGATAGGAAACTTGGGAGAGTAATTCTGTAATTCTGTTTGATTCTATACAAAGTTTAGTGTAATTTAATAGAGCAGTGTCGGAATACAGTTTTTAAAAGGAACAACAACTTATGGGCCTGTATTACGAGCAAGCTTTTATAATAAAAGCGCTTTTATTTTTACAGTACAGGCCGTACAACAGGACAAATTCCAATTAAAGTACAGCACTATTAGCAAACATAATACATATGGTAAGGAGACAAGGTCAAGGACAAACTAAATTAACAAAAATAACTAATATGTGTAATAGTACAGTAAAAAATTTGAAAGATGTCCGATCAACAAGTTGTATGAATTAAGAATTTAGCTCTGTCCATTCTGTCAAATTCAGTAGTGTTATTCATTTAGTTTTTATGAGGTTACATAAGATACTATTCTTATTTTATTATTATAAAAGTGTATGTTTCAGTAAAAGCATTCAAAATTCAAAAAAGGGTATATTCCAAAAATAACAAATTTTAACCATGGTTAACCGAAAGTGTTCCAAAAATATCAAAAGATGTAAATTGTGGATTAATGAAACATGGTAACGGTTAAAGCGGTTGCAACCAGCGTAACCATTCTTTTAGCTCGGTTACGCCGGTTACGTATATCTATCCTTTTCTAAAACATAAATAAATGTTGGGTTATATTTACGTATTTACCCAAAACTTCTGTCACACGTGGTAGTCTTTTTTTTGTTTGTACACATTAATGCAATTGTTAGTTTATAAGGAACTTGATTTTCGTTATATAAATAATATATATTTATTTTACATACATTTTATATGTATACAATATACAGAATTTATATTATTTTTGTATTAAATACCAAATTGCAAGTAGAAGCTGTAATTTGGCTTCTTTTTTGGGCGACCTCTTAAGAAAACGGGAGATGTTAAATTGCCTCCATTGAAATTTAATAAAAAATAAAGTGTTTCTATTTATCCGGAAATGTGATCGAAATACCTCGTCACTGTAATTATTTCAACATATTCTTCTATTCCAGGTTTCTTCCCTAACAAAAACAAACAATAATTCAATAATATAATAGTTATTTCGCAAAATTAATGATTTTTAACTTGCTTTTTATAGACGGCAATAACTGTGTAACTATTTGCTTTATTTGTTCATCATCACTACTTGTTAAAAGTAATAAATCCATAAATAAAACGTTTTCGTTCATTGTCCGAAATATTTTAGAGGTGCGTGCCGCTACTATCATATGATCTAGGTTTAGAGGTTATGTTATAATTTTGAGAACCGAATGAAACCGAAGTGTTTCATTAAAAATAGTCACGTGACTGCAACCAGTCCGTTACCAGAACCATGGTTTCGGTTTTTATATTTTATTTTTGGAATATACCCTAAGTCAATTGGTAAATCCTATTGATACACTGACAGAAAATAACGTTATTTGTACGGCTATGAATTAAAGTAGGTAATATATCTGAATTAATAAATAAACTTATGTTACAGCGAAAGAATTGTCAACAACAAGCATCGTCCATCGTTTTACAATGGAACGTCCTAATTTAGTCGAAATAATAGGATTTTTTGAAAGACAAGCGTGTTGTATCCATCTTTATGCTTCGTATTATGGCAAATGCGAGAAATAAATATATGCCAATTTGTTAATTCGTTCATGATATGACATAACCTTCATCGGACTTCTTCCAAAATTTTTACTGTTGTACGTACAAAAGTAACGATATTTCAAAAATGCTTTAAGACTAAAAAGGGAGCATGCAAAAATATCAGGTAAATTATAGCAAGATGCCAAGTAATGAACTGGAGATTTCATAGAACAATTGGTGTTGAAAGTATTCAAGTGAAAGAAGGTCTGAATTTCTTGTAGAATTTGAAGATATTCTAAAAGCAAATCTACTAAGGCCCGGTCTTTCCAAGTGCGAATAAAGTTGCAAATAATATATATTTGTCAAATAAGCCCATGTCCGTCTTTCTATCAATAGATAATTTGTATTCGTAGAATATCTAGCTTTATTTTACAGTTAAGTTATTAGGAGCTATAAGTTCGAAATAAACTGGTTCGGGTAGTGAATAATAACCGAGTAAAGCCGTAAAGCTACGAAGTTTTGAGATTTTCGCTTTACTGTTTCTGTTGTCAATTCTAACCTAGTTTAAATAAAAACAGTGTCACATTTATTTTGAAATGGATATTTTTAATGATTTCGAAGAACTTGAAGACCAAGAAATAGTAGATTTTGTAAATCCAGAACGTCACCCATATACAGTCAGAGAACGTATTAACCATTTTAAAAGATGGAGTGAGAAAGAATTCTTACGACGTTTTCGAATATCTAAAACAACTGTGATGCACTTATTGGAGGAGATAGAACCCCGACTACAACATCGTACAGACCGATAAACTTAATTAGATTTCGCGTAATCTATACGAAACTATTATAATTTTTGTTCTTTTTTTAAGCAACAATGCAGTGTTTCCACTAAACCAATTACTCTTAACGCTAAAATATTGTCTATTAGTGTTATTATTTCGGTCCATTTGTAAAAATACATTAATTAATACACAACTAGAGCAACTGCAGAAGATGACAACTAACCTAAAATATATTCTTTGCACCTGACAACTCGATCGCGAAAAATAACAATTGTTTATCCTTTTCTAACATATACCTTTGTGCATCAAACTATCTTTTTCTACACGTACCATGAAGTCAGTTATTGTAATTTCACTGCAGCCAACATTGAAAAATTTATTTTTGTTAAGTTAATTTACAGAATAATAATCCGATGGTTAAAGTCAGTATGGAAGACATTTACACTGTATTTGTCAAATTAGACCTCCTAATATATTTATTTCTCAGTTAGTTATCGGTCACTTTATTCGCACTTGGAAAGACCGGGCCTAAGAAGAACTGGACTATCGATGTCGATACAATTATTTAATATTTTGTGCAAGAATGACATATCAACTATAATTCGTCTATGTTGAAGTGAAGTTATACTGATAGAAAAATTAGGATATTTTCATTGCAAGTAGGATTTAAATTTGCGTTGAATACCTTCAATACACTAGATAATGAGGAGACCAAAAAACTGCAGCGTATTCAAATTGAGAGCGACCGAGTGAATAGTGAATAATACAAAGATACTAATGTATTAGGATTGTTACAATTTTTTCCAACTTTCAAAATGAATCTGAGCTTTCTGTAGGCTTTTTACCTTCAGTCACTTTTAGGTAAGGAAGATATTGACTTTGGTCAAAAAATTCAATAGTGTTTTTAGTGAATAAGCACGTCTTAGGGTCCCGAGAATATGATTTTACTATTTGTATGCGTATGTATGTGTGTGTGTGTGACGATATTTTCATAGACGATACCTCCACATTACAATTTTAAAATTTATATGTCTTTCGTATTCGTTTTCTTTACATCCATATGAAGAGCTGATTAGATTTTGGTTATAATTGGTCAACCGGAAGTACCTTCATTTGAAGATTTTAACAGTTTTTCTTAAAAAAAAAACACAGTTAAATTTAATTTTTTGACATCTAATATTATTATAAATATTAAAGAATATTCTATTATATATACAAGTTGATTGCATTTTATACTATATAAGAGATATAGAGTTAAAAAATTATAAAAAAATTAAAGTTTATATATCAACCACATCAACCACCTATGCCATAACCATGGATACAGCTACTACATTAAAAAAATTCTAATTGACAGGTGTCAGTGTCAATGAAAAGAAAATGAATGTTGCAGAGAGAGTAACATAATGTGGCAGAGATGAGGATGTTGAGATGGATGTTGGGGAAGAAACGGAAAGATAGGATAAGGAATGAGAGGATGAGGGAAATGGCTTGAGTTTCTAGAAAGATACATGTCATGAGGAGAGATGAATAATATGTTGGAAGAAGAATGAACAGCTAAGTAGTAGAAGGTAGAAGAAATAGAGGAAGACTAAAGATAAGATGGAAGGACTGTATTGCGGAAGACTCGAGAGAAAAGGAATTGAATGAGGACGATAAGAAAAATAGAAATGAATGGAAGAAGAAAATTAAAAATAATGACCCATAACGAATGGGAAAAAAGAAGAAGAATATGTTAATGTCAAGTGCAATTTACATAGTTTGTTTATGAAATAATTTTACTGAAAATCTTTTGCAAGAAAATTTATGTATGGAATTTGTACATTATATATAGGATTGACGGACGGTAATGTGCTGGCCACATCAGATCTTCTAACAATTAAGTCTATATGTATGTTTATGGAGCACACTCCTCATAAGAATAAAAGCGCTTTATTATAAAAGTGCGCTCGTAATACAAACCATTGTATCTAACATTATAATTTAATATGCGATGCTATCTATCTATGCGAATGATATCTCAATAAAATAATAAATGATTCAGACTTACTAAGCAATTATCATAGAGAACATATTATCAAAATTAATATAGAATAATGAGAAAATCATTTATTTTCACCACAACAAGTATGTATTTGTAGTAGCATCCAGGAAATATTCATAGTTATCAATTTTACGTGAAGGAAAATAAATATTGAAGCATCAGGAAACTTTTGACGCCATGTATTATATTGCATATCTTCTTGGGATATAATTTAAAGGATATTCTCACAAAAGATCTACAATTTATATAATTTCTAAACTGTAAAGTGTAGTTTGGATTCAATTAAATTGTTTATAACCAAGAGAAATTCCTGTTTTATATCCTAGAAAATAGGGAACTCGTAGAATACAAATCTGCAATTATTGTACTGCAAGCTATATAATTTTACTATCTACTATTAATTGCTTAACTAAACGGATTAAATTGATTAAAAATATATAAATATATATATGCAAATAAAATATAGTAATTTAAACTAATTGTTACAAAATAAATATAAATCACGCAGACAATAAACAAGTTTATGGGACAAGCATAAATTTAGTTTTAAATAAGTAATTTAAACTTTACATTTATATGAAATAATGTATGTATATTGTCACAGTATAACTACTGTGATTAATAATAAATTATACACTTCCTACTGCCATTAAATTCATGGATATATGCATAGTCGTGCTATAAATACTGGCTCTAATACAACGGAGATTTATTCTAAATAAACAAAAAAACACAAAACGGATGTTATGTAATTGTTACATAATATATATATATATATATATATATATATATATATATATATATATATAAATACTGGCTCTAATACAAGGGAGATTTATTCTAAATAAACAAAAGAAACAAAACGGATGTTATATAATTGTTACATACTACATATATATATATATATATATATATATATATATATATATATATATATATAATATATATATATATATATACAGGGTGTTAATAAAAAAACTTTACACACTTTAGCAGGTGGTAGTAGAGATGAAAACAAGAAAAAAATTCTAATACACTTAGGTCCAATACTCATTGGTTTTTAGAAAATTTATGTATGGAATTTGTACATAATACACAGGATTGACGGAAGGTATTGTGCTGGCCACATCAGATTTAACAACTAAGGACTCTAGGTGTTTACGATCAATTGTAAACAAAGTTGCAGCCGTCGTCGAATAGACTCACGCACTTGATCGTAAACACCTAGAGTCCTTAGTTGTTAAATCTGATGTGGCCAGCCCAATACCTTCCGTCAATCCTGTGTATTATGTACAAATTCCATACATAAATTTTCTAAAAACCAATGAGTATTGGACCTAAGTGTATTAGAATTTTTTTCTTGTTTTCATCTGTACTATCACCTGCTAAAGTGTGTAAAGTTTTTTTATTAACACCCTGTATATATATATATATATATATATATATATATATATATATATATATATATATATATATATATATATATATATATATATATATATATGTTACTGTAAATGCCCGAAAATCGGTAAATCCTAAGATTGATGTACATAACCCAGGATTTACCAATTTTATGTGGTAAATCTACAAACAATTAGATAATTTATATAATTGCGAGTGTTAAAACGTAGTAGTGCAATTGCAAATTGGTATTGCATTTTTAATTGTCGTAGCCATGTTGTAAAACCCGACTTTTCATTAAAGGTTGGTGAAACGCGGCTAGATTGTCAAACCTTCAAAGACAGCAATGTTTTACAATCTGGCTAGTATATTTCTCTAAATACTACAACAATAACCTAACCTGACGCACAAAAGTCACCCTTGAAAACTGGAACACAGTTTTGTTCGTTAGGTTATTGTTATATGTAGAGAAATATGCCATGCCATTTAATTTACCACATAAAATTGGTTAATCCTAGGTTTTGCACATCAATCCTAGGATTTACCGATTTTCGGGCATTTACAGTAACATATATATATCCCAGTTCTTGATATTGGCGTTGTTTAGGTCTTTCTTTACTTCTTTTATTCATGTTGATCGGAGTCTACCTCTTTTTACCTACCGCTACCCTTGGTAAGGGAGGTATAGAGATCGTGCTAAAAATCGCATATCGAGATTTTGGTAAATGAGCACGTTTTAAGATCACTAGAATCCAATGTTAAAATTTTCACGATGATGTGTGTGCGTGTGTGAGAAACCTTATATTTCTACCTTACTCTTATATGGAAAGATGCCATTAGATTTTGGAGTAAATCAGAAAACCAGAAATGGCACTTTACTGGAAGCTCAAAATAGATTTTCTTCGAAAAATACTTTTAAATGTTATTTTTCCGGGATTTGTTTTTATAAAAATTAAAGTTTTTTAAAATTTTCTACAAGTTTGCATGAATACTTTTTGTATATATTTCATGGATAAATTTATAAAATTATCTGTAGTTTTAATCCCGGAGCCTACGTTTTAAACACAACTCATACACATGGTTACACAGTTCAGATCTCAAATGTATGTAACTGACAGATATAGGTCACTGTCAAAAAAATCAATTCAAATAATAATATTAACGTTTTAAAAAGAAAATAGTAAATGGAACAATAATTATATGGAAATGAACTCAGTTTCCAGCATAAGTAAATATGTAAGAACATAGGTAAGAAAATAAAAACATATATCATCACGGCATATTACCCATTGCTGGGTGAGCCAATCTGCTTTGTACACAGATGTCGGTAATAATGATGATATATTTGTACCGTGTTGTGCCAGCGGGACGTTACCCACGCCAGCACAGATGCATTCATTTTCTTATTTCAAATGATATATTTATAATTTATTATTTTGTAAAGCAACCTTGTATGTTTCATTGTTGTTATTTATTTATTTTGTAAAGCAACCCATGTATTTTTATGTTTTTTGGTTGTCATGTTCTTGTTTATTGATTTTCATAGTTCAGTTGTTGTAATTGCTCTGACCTGAGTACATATAATAAATTTGGCTCCTCAATTTAAGAGTTTATTTATTACCTTCGTCCACTTTTGAGTTTCAGCCCTTATCTTCTAATGTGCACCGATAAACTGTTGCACAGTGTGGGCGTCACCTCACGCGAATCTGGGGTACCGAGCTCGACCCCAACCTCACACACATCCACACACACACACACACACACACACACACACACACACACACACACACACACACAGACATCATCGTAAAAATGTTATTATCGGATTCTAGGGACCTTAAAACGTGCTTATTCACTAAAATCTGTATATGCCATTTTTAGCATAATTCCAATACCTCTCTTTGTCTGTGTTGCAATGAATAAAATCGCGTTTTCTTTCATATGTCTCAAATTTATAATACCTTCGAAAAATTTCAAGTCTTTCTTCAAGTGAAAATTTCTGGTTACTCTTTTTTCTGCAATTGTCTACGTGGGTCTGTCATGACAGCGCCTGGTACATGTTTTCCTCTAGATAACATTTCTTTTCCACTTTTCTGTCCTTCTTAATCATTTTCTAGGGTTTGATGTTTGTGTAGGGCTTTCCTCCATGCCTTTTAATTTCCGTTTTTTTTTAAAGGCTCCAATTCAGCAATCTCATTTTCAATTACACCATTAGAAGGTTCCTGTTCTTCTTCGCAATCTGCATCAGAATGATCATCGGATGATGGGTGATATTCAGAAATGTCAGGAGAGAATGACTCAGTTTCTGATTGTGGATCGCTATTGCTAATATCCACATTTCTAGATGTAGAAGGCATAGGATTATTTACCTGTGGTCGCTCCCTTAGAGCGCGGGTAAAATCTGCAAATATAAGTATTTTTACTTATTATTCGCGTCTAATGTAGAATTAAAAACACAACTCACATATCTTCCCATCGTAAAATAACCCGAATGAATAAAAAACATATAAAATTTGTGGACATAACCTCAAAATCTTATGAACCTTAAAATTGTGGAGAATGAATATTTTCCTTTCATATTCGAAATTACGAAGAGCAGCTTCAAACCATTTTTTTCCCTTTATCATTCATAGTTATTAACTAAATCTCAAAATATATACAACACAAATACTTAGGTCACATGTTTACAGTAAATAAGTACACGTACCTATATAGTATATTGTGTTATTAGGAGTAAAAGTGAGACTTTGTGTGACGAGCATGGAAGTTTAAACGACGAGTGAAGCGAGTCGGATAAATGCACGCGAGGCACACAAAGACACTTTTACTCCGAATGACACATAATATTTTTTATTCAAACGTAGATATTTAAAGAAAAATATCTACTGACGTTATATTTTACGTAAATTACGTTTGCGATATCAATTGCCCTGTAACTATGGATACTTATTTGTTCACTTTTTGTTATAAACATTGATAAGTAAATTTTCACGTTTTGACGTTTAAATAAAATCTGTACAATTTTATATCTTCCTTGTGTGCAATTATGTCGGAATATGAAGGAATATAAAGTACATCCTCTGAAGTTGTTCGATTCGATGGAAATCTAACAATGTGGCTGAAAGATATGTCCAGGAATCTCTGCAAAACAATATAATCTTTTCTTATCACTTTAATTCCAAGTATTCTTATGCTCATTACCGTCCCTGTAATTGTTTGTAAGTCTGCTATTCTTTAATAATGTTATTTCCTCAAAAGTAAACTCTGTTTATATTTCAATTCATAGGTTATAATATATTTAAATTTGACAGCTATTGATCGTATATAGTAACTTTATTCTTGGGTTAACTAGCGTGTTATAGTGACATTTAGGGCGATATTAAAGGTTTCTTTTATTAAAGTTACTTTTTATTCGTTGATGCTGTATAGTTTCTATGGATATTTATTTATTTTATTTCTACCTTGTGAATCAAGTCACAAAAGATGCTATTTTTATTTTAGAAAAAGTAAATAACTCACCTTACTAAGGGACTTCACAACTAGGAAACGCAAACCTACATAGACACATACCTACTTGTTGCGTTGTTGCAATGACTATCTACGTCAAAATGGGGTGCGCTAGAGTTATCTAGTTATAGCATTGAGTGGAGCATTTCACGTAGATTAATTTGGACTGGATAACTTAAAATCGTAAAATTTCGAGTTACCGGGTTAGGTGACGATATGTACTACTGTGCGACTGTAAACTTTTTTTTTATCAGTGAACATAGGCATATGTCATTACTATAGTTATATTTAAAATGATTGACAGTAATGTTTTTTTACATCTCGCTAAGAGAAGTATTGGATTCATGCTAAAAATCGCATATCCAGATTTTATTGAATAAGCACGATTTAAGGGCCATAGAATCCGATTTTAACATTTTTACAATGATGTGTATGTGTGTGTGTGTGTGTGTGTGTGTGTGTGTGTGTGTGTGTGTGTATGTGGATGTGTGTGTGTGAGGTTGTTGGAGACACGATTTCTCAAATTCTATAAAACTAAAGAAATTTTTGACTACGGATTCCTCAATCTAACATTAATGGGAAGAGTTGAATAGGTTTTGGTATCAATTGAAAAACCGGAAGTAGTAGTATCTTAAAAAAAATTCTATATATTATTTTTTTGAATTTTTTTTTTTATTAGTATTAAAGAACGTAAAATTCTCTATTCGATACATTTTAAAATTTTATTATATCTTCTATATATTGAAATAAAAAAGTAATATATAAAATAATCTGTTGTAATAAATTTCAGAGCCTAAACAACTCTATAGTAACCTTGATAGCAACTATCAGATGTTTGTAAATAACAGAAAAATGTCATTGTCAAAAACCAACAGTAGTTCATACACCTATTTGGGCGGTATTGGCAGCTCAATTCTAAAACTTGACCTTAAGTATTTTAACTAAACACATGACAGTGGATAAGAACCGATTCAGTACGAATATGGTTTTATGTAAATTTTAGCTGAAACAAAATATTAGAATTTTTTTTTGGCAACATAGTAAAACGTCAAATTACGCTTTTACGTTAAATGAAGAAGTTTAACTGACATTATTGAAGAATTTTTCTGACATATTGGTAAGTTTACTATTTCTTGTATAACAATAATAACAATTAAATATTTTAAATTATAGCTATATACATATACCCATCCCGTCAAGAAATTGGAAGAAATTCGAACATATAGAAGTATAGAAGAAAACTTCCTCGAAAAATAAATTTAAAATTATAAAAATAATCTAAACAAAGAAAAGACATGAGAAATTTATAGGGCACGAGTAGTCATGTGACTTTGTTGGATTTGACAAGCAAATATGGGGGCCCGAGTTAGAATGACAGCTAGTAATTATGTACATATATGTATGTCAAATGTCAATTTTCCATCCAAAATTTCATGATATTCCAATTCCATGTAGTTTATTTTCCTCGACAAGTAAATTCCATATTCCTGGTGACAAATTAACCACGTGAAAAATTGCGACATTTCACATTTATGTAAATAATTACTGTCATTTTGACAAGGGCCTCCATATCTGCTTGTCTAGGTCAAGTATGACAAATAACTACGTAAATTTAGAAAATCTTCAAATTTTTGATGAAAAATTCTGACATTTGCCATCTATATACAAAATTACTAATTGTCATTTTGACACGAACCCCTATATCTGCTTGTCAAGGCCAACAATGTCACATGACTGCTCGCGCCCTATACTTATGTAACCAAAAAACGTAAGTGGCGAGAGGTATTGTGCTGGCCACAACATATTTTTTACTTCCTTGTACGTAAGTAAAGGAAGTATTGTAATCGCGAAATTTTGTATTTAGGACTCCTATAACATCTAGTTGTGCACCTCCCTTTCTGGTTATTACACAATTTCCAGAAGTGGCACTTTACATGAAGCCTATATAATAGATTTTAATGAAAAACTGTTTTAAAATATAATCCAAAACTTTTCAAATTTGGTATACAAGACTTTTATGTCAATCGAAATAACATAATAGATTTTGGTTAAAATAGGCTAACCGGAAGTGGTACATTACTTGAAGTTGTTAACAGTTTTTCTTGAATAAAATGATTTTATTTTGATTTTAGAAATAAATGCTTCAAATAAAAGTCTTAGAGAATTAATTTCTGCGTCTGACACATCAAGTATTATTAAATTAGCCCTTTGTATAAGCGAGATATGTAAATTTAAAAATTATATACTTTTTTGTGCAACCGGCCGCGAAATAGGCATTTCGCAGCCGCAATATAGGCCACGAAATTGAATTTCGCGGCCGCTACCATGGCAACGGCCGCGAAATGGATTTCGCGGCCGCTGTCATGGTAGCGGCCGCGAAATTGAATAAACAATCACTATGACAAGTGTTTTGTTTATCAAATGTCAATTCCATAGCTACCTTGAAAGCCAACTTTCAATTTACAGTGAAACTGTTTAAAATTAATAAAATTTGTAATTACATATTTTTTACGGTTGCACAAAAAATATTGTGTACACCTTGTCCGCGAAATCCTTTAGCGTCCTCGAGATTGTCTTGCCTCGGCGGCAAGTGGCCTCGGCGACAATTTTTCTCTCGGTACGCTAAAGAGTGATTTCGCGACCTTGATATACAAATAACTATTTTGTTTTTGTAATAAAGCTTGCTATGGATTAGGACAAAAACATAAAAAAAATGTTCATGTCAAATTACGTTAAATACGTGCAATTTTATGATTCGTACAATAACAAATATTATATTTTTATTGTGAAATTAGTCATATTCATTGTTGTTATCAAATATTTCTTTGTTGTAATCAAAACTCTCTTTAAAAACTCCCTTTATGGTCGCTATATATCTTACTGTTTTGAAGTTAAAATTAATATTTTGTAATTTATTTATTAAAAAAATATGTATAGTTTAATAATCGTACAAGGAAGTCGTGTGGTGTCTACATCAGATTTTTTTTTTTGAACTGGACATAGGGAAGGAATCGTCATAGTCATCTTCAAAATGATGTATACCATTGAAGAAAAAGTACAAATCATAATGGGTGCTATTCACAAATCTATACTAAGCGTTACTAAGTTTTGTGTTTGGTACACACATCTAAAACAAAGTAGTACCGTGTTTAACATGGCTGAACTGCTGAACTTACTTTATTATTACAATAACTTACATAAATAATTACATTTCATACTTATTTACTAATCTACTAGTAGGTACACTTCTGTGCAATAAAATTAAGCACAAGTTTTGCGACTATTTTTTTGCAAATTTTGGTTGCATATTTCTTGTTTATTTTAATTGCTTAGCATCAGTTTCAATGAATGACAAACACCATACTTGATCGCTATGAAATTGGTAAATATATAGAAAAACTTACTTAGCACTTAGCGTAAAAATATCATTTGGTAAAAGTACATATAAATATTACGCCTTTATTAAATGACCAAAATAGAAACATTTTGGAAAAAGAGCTATTGATAAATACAACAAAACTGAAAGGCCAAAACATTATTCCCAGGTATTTTGTACTGCTTCCCATAATTCTTTTTAGTTTTGAGGATGAAATTTTTTTATATACAATTTTTGTTATTCTGCCCCATACATTTTCTATGGGGTTGATATCTGTACTATTTAAAACCCATGGTAATGTTTCAACATTGTTATTTTGAAACCAGTTTCTGACGATATTAGCAGTATGGACCGGGCAGTTGTTCTGCAGGTAGATGAAATTATTGTTGGGATATAAATGCTCTACAAAAGGCATCATCACATTTTCTAAAATTTGTAATTGTCTGCATTAAATCGTCCATCACCTTTCCAACAAACGCCCATTCCGTTATAGCTAATCCATGCCCCCACCGAATCTCCCTGACTTTCGGACTGCACTCACATATCTTTCATCGAACCTTGAATTTTGCGGTCTATAATAAATACGAATATGACCATCATTGGTAGATTTTAATACCTTTTCGTATGTATATATTACCCGTTCCCAAAATGCTAGATCTCTGTGAACGTAATTTAATGAAAATATGACACGAGCCTGTTTAATTTCTTCCGTTAGTATTGGTTTATTATCTGCTACTCTATTTCGCAAATCTGACGATTTAATTATCCTACACACTGTGGGCCTAGAACCATGAAAATCTGTAGCATCTTTAGCCATTCTTGCAGCTGCGTCCTCGTCATTACTAGAAACTCTGGGGCGCGCAAATCCTGCTTTTCTTCTAATACTTCCTTCCTGCTCCCAGCGTTTCTTGATTCTGAAGACGGTGTCTTTACTGATGTTCATCAGTCAAGCGCTTTATCTTATGGAGAAACCATATTCTATTCTAGTTATAATTCTTATCTTAGAATTACTGTCTAAATGACGCGGCATTTTGACATTATTAAGAAAAATGACAAATTTACATATTTTCGTTACAAGGCATCTTATGTCTACTTTAAACTATAAAATATTTTTTCTACAGTCTACATAGAAAGTAGCTATTTGCGCTCTCTTTTGTCAACGCAAAATGTCACTTTGCCGCTCTAGCGCGACAAAGTAGAAAAAACGCTCGCTGCCCAAATTTCTAACTATACACAATGTTGAGAAATGTCATTCTTAATGAAAACGTTTAGTCAGGAACTAATGGCACTGTAGTGACATATTTACCACCTTTACAAAACAATCTGACATATAACTGCTCTGTCGGTATGTTACATAACCAAAAAAAAAATGCCGCACTATTGTGAAAATAAAGTAGGGCATTCATTTACAAAAACGAAAGTATAAAATGTTTAGAAAAGATTGAATCAATAGGTCAAGAAGAATAGGAAATAACGATAAATTTAAATTAAATATAAAAGACGTTTTTTCTTTATATTAATCCTTATTAATTGAGTAGTAGTGTAAGTACAAAGTGTACATCTTATTATTTTTTTGTTATAGTAGCGACTGTAGAAAAAATCTTGTGTGTGTTTCGAGCGCAAATGGACATTGTCGATTTCGAGAGAATGCCACGCTCCTCCGTCGCGCGGCAACAACCTCTCAATCGACAATGTCCTATTTTGCGCTCTTAATACACAAATAGCTATTTTCTACAGTCTACATAGAAAGTAGCCATTTGCGTTCTCTTTTGTCAACGCAAAATGTTACTTTGCCGCTCTAGCGCGACGAAGTAGAACAAACGCTCGCTGTCCAAATTTCTAACTAACAATGTTGAGAAATGTCACTTGTCCACATTCTTAATGAAAACGTTTAGTCAGGAACTAATGGCACTGTAGTGACATATTTACCACCTTTACAAAACAATCTGACATATAACTGCTCTGTCGGTATGTTACATAACCAAAAAAAAAAAATGCCGCACTATTGTGAAAATAAAATAGGGCATTCGTTTACAAAAACGAAAGTATAAAATGTTTAGATTAGATTGAAGGAATAGGTCAAGAAGAATGGGAAATAACGATAAATTAAAATTAAATATAAAAGACGTCTTTTCTTTATATTAATCCTTATTAATTGAGTAGTAGAAGTACAAAGTGTACATTTTATTATTTTTTGTTATGGTAGCGACTGTAGAAAAAATCTTGTGTGTGTTTCGAGCGCAAATGGACATTGTCGATTTCGAGAGAATGCCTCTCAATCACAATGTCCTATTTTGCACTCTTAATACACAAATAGCTATTCTTGTAAACTTGGATTTTCTGGAGGAGTACCACAACTTGTACGCTTTCTACTTTTTAAAAAAATTCTTTCGACTGGCACTTCATGCGTCGGCATTGCTCCATAATTCTATTTATTTCTCGAACATACGTATAAATTCTAAACATACACTCTATATCCATCAATGACTCCTTTCTCATCTAGCAAATTTCATGTACGAGTACTTTTCATATGAATATATAAAGTTACATAACATTGCGTAAAAATGGAACATTCTATAGAAAAATCTAAACTGCAAATCTACAGGGTGTTATATTGTAATGGACCCAGCAAATATCTCGCTTATTTATTTAGTAATTTCTTTCATATAACATGATTTATATAGCAACATGTAAGCTACTTGATGACGGATGTACATTCATGATGCCACTTCCGGTTTATTAGTAATTAATATAAAATTTGAAATTTCAAATGGAACATACTATATTTTTTTACAAATTTGAAAAGTACATCAAATTTGCTTTACAATCATGTAAAATAATCCATATGTTACATTATTAAAAAGTAGAATGGCGGACACTTTTTTATACACCTAGTCGAAAAGAGAATAGTGACTATGGCTTGAAATAAAACAATTAACTAAAACAATTGTAACAGGGTAAATGTCAACCTGTAAATACTCAGTAATAATTTACCATTGTTACAATTGTGTTAGTTCATTGTTTTATTTCAAGCCACAGCCATGGCTCACTATTCTCTTTTCGACTAAATGTATAAAAAAGTGCCCGCCATTTTACTTTTTAATAATGTAACATATGGATTATTTTACATGATTGTAAAGCAAATTTGATGTACTTTTCAAATTTGTAAAAAAATATAGTATGTTCCATTTGTAATTTCGAAGTTGATATTAATTACTAATAAACCGGAAGTGGTATCATGAATGTACATCCGTCATCAAGTATCTTACATGTTGCTGTATAAATCATGTTATATGAAAGAAATTACTAACTTAATAAATAAGTGAGATATTTGCTGGGTCCATTAAAATATAACAGCCTGTATATTCATTTTAATATAAAACAAACTTCGTTTAATTTTTTTGTGTATGATATTTAAAAGGAACAGACCGGTGTATCACCCTGTATGAATAAAACTTTATTTTGCATCTTTCTCGCAAACAAAATGCAGAAATGTAATAATTTAATACTTTTATCCTAAAATTAGTAGGGCAGAAATTACAGCCATATAACAAGTTTATCATTGTATTTCTTATGGTTCATAAAAAAGTAGACACCCGCTATAATGTAAATAATAAGGCAATAACATAAATAAAAAATGAGTTGTATTGTGTACTGTTTATTTTGTGTATCAAATCAGAACAGGTAATATTATTTGAGTAACTTTTACAGGACATGTGGTACGATTTGTCCTTCAAGACATATTGTGATTATAAACTGATTTTGTCTATCATATACACTTATATTAAATTTCCATACCCAATCTCCAAGTGGATAAAATTGGACTAAATTAGGATCCAAAGTTGCGTTTCTACATTGGTAAAAACCCTAAAAAAAATAAATGTTAGAGACAATTTTCTGAATAGGTCAGTAGTATTCAAATATTTTCGAAGCTCTTTGAAGTAAAATATTAAAAAAAATTCGCAGTATACTTGGTTTCTATGCAAAATAAAGCTGTTTGAGGTCTTTCAAAAGAAGAGTCGGTTGCGCAAAAGACAAATTATGGCCTTAGTAAGAAATGCATAGGTGATAAACAAGGAAAACCACTCTCTATCTCACAAACATAAGTCAAGACTTTCCTCATTCTGATTCTGATGCTTGCATCCCTAGTGGTTATATCGCGCTTGTCAGTGTTCTATTTATGGATTTTCTACTATTTTAAAATGTCCGGCCTAAATGTGTCCTACACACACCATCAAAGAAGTGTGTTTAAAAGCAAACGAAAGAAGTGATTTGGAATAAATATTTTAAAGAAAATAAAGAAAGTTATTTTAAAATTAGCTGAAAAAAGTTTATGTAATAATTATTTGTTAATTTATAGATCTGGGTGTAAAGAACGTTAAGGTAGTTGTCACTCGAGTGTACCTATTCAAAAACTTGTTCTATGTTCAAAATAAAAATTAAGCTAATGCAGTTTATATTTGCAATAACTTATATTTTTTAACATTATATTATATACACAGATTGCATCAAAATAGTTAAAAGCTAATATCAAACATTGTAACAGATTAATTTTCTTTATTTTTTCGTAGAAAAGTTTTTTTTTGAACTGTACCACTCGCACTAACACATACACAAGTGTCGTGTTTCAATGTACTCACACTACAGTATGAATGTTGCAGAATAACTGTGGCAACGTCGCACCTAGACATTTATTGGTACATTCGGGTATAAAAGTAGTAAGATATTTTGAAATATAATACTAATTCTAAACTACAAATGGAAACTGCAAAACAAATTAATATATTTCTTTTTTAAAATTACAAAAGTAGTATTATACCGTTTAACGTTTTCATACTTTTCACGTAAAATACCAATTTACAAAATATTTCCTTCGAATGTACGTTTGAAATTCCTTTAACCAAAGATCACCTCTTATTCGCTAATACCAAGCGGGTGTTAACTTAACTGAACTTCAATTGGAACGCTTGTACATGGTTGTCAAGTATAATTCTACCTATTTATCGTATCTTCAGGTTATAATTTTCTAGATGCAATAAAATTAAATCTGGATGGTAAATAATTTTCGACTTATTACATAAAAACCGTTAATTAGTTTTCTATAACATACTAGTTTTTCGATTAAATGTCGGTATGAATATAAAAGTTATAATTTAAAATGTTGTGTTTATTTTGCCATTTCCTATTCTTCACGTGTTAAAAAGGCCAAATTTAATTGCAAATATCTCAGGTTCCGCGTGGTCAATTGTTTTAAAACTTGGAGAGCTTTGTAAACGAACTGTGGAGCGCATTGTTGTAGTCCACAATTTCCAGTTATGAACGATCAAAATTATGGACGATTTAGTAGATAGGCTAAATTTAGGTAACAATTCCTCCACTGAGGATGATTTTCTCAGTGATGGCGAAGATGAATTATTATTTATTTGAATTAACAAAAACCTGTTACGAAAATTATTTACTATACTTTATTTTTTAATCCCGTCTTCTCTTGTATAAAATTTACTATGCTCGGTAAAATACAGGCACTCAATATACTCGTATTTAATACTTTGTTTATAATATATGTTATTTTATTGTAATACAATCTATATTTACATGTATACTAGTAAGGTGGAAGATCAGCCTTTGGCTGAATCTCGCAATTGATTTCATGTCAATAAAGTTTATTATTATATCTCTATATAGTAAATAACGGTTTATGTTATAATATGCTCATTTTTGCAAAATATTTCATGAAATGATTTTAATGAAGGTTCTTTTGATTGGAAATCAATATAGTAAGCGGTAATCAAATTTTGTAGTAGGTGCAGTACACAAAAATTAGCTTCGCCCGAGGGGTAAACAACTGGTCAAAATTTGTACATCGAAATCCATTTTGTGAAATAAATCCAAAACATCCATAAAAATCCAAAGAGATCTACAGAAATCTGCTGAACTCCACAGAAATCTACTGAAATCCACTGAAATCTATCGAAATCCACGGATATCTACAGACATCTGGGGACATCCATGGAAATCCGCAAAAATGTAATCAAGATAATGGAACAGTGTCATTTATTCGTGAATATGAAAAGTCAAACAAAAAAGTGATTAAGATATTTTGTAAAGCATAGAGGGGGACACATTTTGGCATAACTATTATTATTTTAGAGCCAGTGGTACTCAGCTCATGGATCAATGTTATATTTTTTTAAATGGTATTATATATATATATATATATATATATATATATATATATATATATATATATATATATATATATATATATATATATATATATATATATATATATATACAGGGTGTTCATTTTTAAGTGGCTACCATTGCGATCTCGAAAACTAGAAGAGATACGAAGTTGGTTAAATTAGCAAAGAATCTCTATTTCACATAGGTATTTCAAAGATATACTGAAAAAAGAAATTCAACCAGTGGTTCTCAAAATATGGATACCAACTTTTTTATTTTAAATATAAACATATATTTTTTATTTCTGCATTCAATAGAGCTCTTTATTCTGAATCCAACGATATAAAATTTTCATACCCTTACATAACAAAAATTTTGAAAAAAAAAATAATAAAGTTTTGAATTACTTCTCCTTAAATATGATATTAATTAGAGTGCCATGAATGAAAAAATTGAATATTTTGTTTATTGCTTGCTACTTCTGTCAAATGAGAAATTGTTACTTAAAAGCCTTAAAAGATCAAGTTTACCGCACTGTGCATCCCGACGTACCTACAGTATTTAAAAGATTGTATTGAAGAAACATTAAGAGGTATTGACAGAAAAAAATTTAAAAAAAGTTAGGAAAAATTTAAAATAGAGAATTCAGTTATGTATTAATAAAAATGGAGATAATTTTGAGCAGTTTTTGTAAACACTAAATCATTTAATGAAAATAAAGTTCTTTTTTTAAATATGTTCACTTTTTTCATTCATGGCACTCTAATTAATATCATATTTAGGAAAAATTAATTCAAAACTTTATTAATTTTTTTTTTCGAAAATTTTGTTATGTAAGGGTATGAAAATTTTATATTGTTGGATTCAGAATAAAGAGCTCTATTGAATGATGAAATAAAAAATATATATTTCTATTTAAAATAAAAAAGTTGGTATCCATATTTTGAGAACCACTGGTTGAATTTCTTTTTTCAGTTTATCATTGAAATACATATGTGAAATAGAGATTCTTTGCTAATTTAACCAACTTCGTATCTCTTCTAGTTCTCGAGATTGCAATGGTAGCCACTTAAAAATGAACACCCTGTATATATATATATATATATATATATATATATATATATATATATATATATATATATATATATACAGATACAAGATAGATGATTACATTGGTTTGAAAATGTCAATAGGAGAAATGAAGAACATATTGGATGAAGAATGAATAGCTTAGTAATAGAAGGTTGAAGAAACAGAGGAAGACCAAAGATAAGATGGAAGTACTGTATTGCGGAAGACTTGAGAGAAAAGGAACTGAATGAGAACGACACGCAAAACAAATGAGTGAAAGAAGAAAATAAAAAATAGCGACCCCTAACGAATGGGAAAAGCTAAAGAAGAAGATGGAGAAGATGTTATTGTCAAATGAAATTTGCATAGTTTGTTTATGAAATAATTTTACTGGAAATTTAGAATCTTTTTCAAGAAAATTTATGTATGGAATTTATACATAATACACAGTATTGACGGAAGGTATTGTGGTGGCCACAACAGATTTCTTTTTTATCAAGATTAACATAAATATATTTTTTAAATCATGGAATTCTCCATCGTACAAATATCAAATGTTTGTAAGCTTACTTTTTGAATAGGACAAGTCAAATGTGGATGTATAGCTTCGAAAAAAGTTGTAATCATATTTCCTTTCAGATACAGAAATGGACAAACATCGTTGATTCGTATTGTTTCGAAATTGTATATACAGGAATCTAGATGTTCTCTACTATTGCATCTTGCTATATGTGTAATTACCTTAAAAAAAATAATATAGTTCAGCGAATGAAATAAAATATTCTTGTTTTATACTTTGATCTTTCTCAAGGTTTTTTTCACTTGTATATCATAGTTTATCAGAGTTTTGTAATTGCGGAATGTCGTTTCAACTTCAGATAATGTTACAGGACTATTTTCTGATATCTCACAGAATTCAAAACGATGTATAATAACAGATTTTATAGACTAAAAAATAATAAATATAATTTCTGTTTGTATTTTTTTTTACAGTATATGTCGTGACCATATTGTAAAATCCGTCTTTATATAAAACGTCTAAGCGTTTTGTAAAACAAAGCAAGATTGTCAAACTTTCGTTGATTTAACATTGTTTTACAATCTGGCTATACGTTTTATAAAATGACAATATTTGGACATTTTCGCTTGCAGTTTTTTAAATAAACTTCAACTTAATCTAACCTAGTGCATAAAATTCACGCTTGGAAATCTCGGGCCGAGTTTTGTGCGTTAGGTTATTGTTGTGATATTTAGAGAAATATACAAGCTAAGTGAGCTGTTCGTCGTTTTATAAAACGCCTAGACGCTTAGACGTTTTATAAAACAACTAGCCTGATAGTAAAACATCGCGAAGTCATCGAAAGTTCGACAATCTGGCCGCGTTTTATAAAAAGACGGATTTTACTATCTGGCTAATGACATTTATCTATACCTTATTAGAATATATTTGGAAACAGCACACCAAAAATAATAAAATATTCAAAATTTTCATATTGCGTCCGTATTCAGAACTTAGTAACAAATGAATTGATATGTACTGGTTAAAAAAGATTACAAATAATTTTCTGTTTATTTTAAATATAAAACAATAATTGTTTGTCGTAATTACAATAAATTATATAATTTTCTAAAACAAACACATAGTTTCAAGGCTTTTTTTAAATATTCAGTTTAAAAAAGCCTACAGGCCGGAAAAAAAATATTATTATTTATCGTATTCAAATCATACATAACATAGTTATTAAAAATCTGTTGTGTCCAGCTCAATACTTATCGCCATTTCCATTTTATGTTACATAAATAACGAATTTAACATTTCTTGTACACATAAATAATTCTAATTGTATTGCATTGTTCTTTCGTTCTATGAGGAAATTTGTCCTACTGTTCTAATATGCTCAAAATTCTTTAAATTCATTGAAGGTATTAGCGGTATTTCTTAAGGATATATGTAATATTAATATACCTATAATTTTAAATATTTAATTATTAATACAATGAGAAATATTAAATATACTTCCCAGAAAACTTTCAGTAATGTCATTAAAACACTGATATTTTACATTTATCTGTCAACTGAACTGCAAACATTTAAATATATCAACCGGTTTTCATGGAGTTGTTTGGGCATCGAGATTTATTACAACAGATTATTTTATATTATTATATATTATATCTCTAAATCTATAGAAGATATAATAAAAATTGTAAATGTATCAGATTGAAAATTTAATGATCTTTATTATTTGTAATAACGTAAATTTTCAAAAAATAATATATTGAAGATTTTTTTTTAGAAAATACCACTTCCGGTTGTCCAATTGTTACCAAAACCTTATCAGCTCTTCCCATTAATGTTAAATTGAGGAATCAGTAGTTAAACATGTCTTAAGTCTTAGTACATTAAAAACCGTACACACACACACTCACACACACACTCACACACACACACACACACATACACACAGGCATCATCGTAAAAATGTTATAATCGGATTCTAGGGACCTTAAAACGTGCTTATTCACTAAAATCTGGATATGCGATTTTTAGCTTGAATTTAATACCTGCCTTAGCGAGAGGTATACAGGGTGTATCAAGATAATGGAACAGTGCCATTTATTAGTAAATATGAAAAGTTACACAAAAAAGTGATTAATATATTTTGTGAAGCATAGAAGGGGACACATTTTGGCATAACTATTATTATTTTAGAGCCAGTGGTATTCAACTTATGAATCAATGTTATATTTTTTTAAATGGTATTATATATTTTTTATTAACTCATTAAATAGCGAATTTTCTTTTGAATTCAACAATATAATAATATCATACCCTTACATTGCGAAAAATTTGATATAAGTTAATTCAAAGTTAGTATTTTATTTTTTTTAAGTAGGCCAAGCAAACATTTAACTATTAAAACAAAAGAAAATTCCCTGTCATTTTTGTATGTCATTGTAACGTATTATATTATTTTTTCGAAATGACCCAAATTTTGTTATTTTTCTTTATTTCGCGTAATTACTTGCGAAATCAAGATAACTTTCTGCAAATAAATTGCATACTAGGAATGCATTTTGCTGGGTCTTACATCAATAAATAAAATCAGTTTTTGTTAAATCTGCTGCCATTATTAAATTAATTATTACAAAGGTAACGATAATTAGCTTAATTGTCATAATGGATAACAATAAAATACGAAAATGACAGATAATTTTCTTTTGTTTTAATGATTAAATATTTACACAACCTACTTAAAAAAATTAAAATAGAAATAAGATACTAACTTTGAATTATTTTTTATCAAATTTTTCGCAATGTAAGGTTATGATATTATTATATCGTTGAATTCAGAAGAAAATTCTCTATGTAATTAGTTAATAAAAAATATATAATGCCATTTAAAAAAATGTAACATCAATCCATAAGTTGAGTACCACTGGCTTTACAATAATAATGGTTATGTCAAAATGTGTCCCATTCTAAGCTTTACAAAATATCTTAATAACTTCTTTGTGTAACTTTTCATTTTCACGAATAAATGGCACTGTTCCATTATCTTGATACATCCTGTGTATACAAAATATACTAATATAAAATCATTCAATTTACTAGGAGTGATACATCGCCCGGCATTAACTAGGACGGGAAGCTAAATTATTAATGCAATGTAGTACTTTTTTGTCGCGGAAATTATACCACGAGAAAAAATACTAGTTTACACACGTGTTACTTACATATTCCTATAACCGAAATGTTAGTGCTCTTTCTCATAATACGGTACAAAATGAAGAATCTCAGAGACTAGTGGATTAGTCTTCTAGAATTGTACAAATTATACATTTAATATTAATATTAAAAATTAGCTTAACGGCTTAGGTTAGAACTAAGAACTCAGTGGCTCAGATTAGTGGATTAGTCTTCTAGAATTGTACAAATTATACATTTAATATTAATATTAAAAATTAGCTTAGCGGCTTAGGTTAGAACTACGAACTCAGTGTTTAAAGGACGACTATTTGCAAATATTGTTTGAATACAAACTATGTTCTGCTTTAAAATCATATTTTGATCATTTTGATATTATTTATTATAATTATATAATGAAATTTGACATCTCTTAAAACAGCGTTTTAGTTAAAACAAGGCTTGTGGTACCAGCCATGTCTAAAAAATGTTAATGTTCTTAAGAATTAGGTTAGTACTCAATCAATTAATAAAAAATATTACACTTGATTCATTTACAGTGTACATTAATATTTCTTAATAAATTTTATTACTTTCATTATTATTTACTACCTAATATCTACTTGACAGGTAAATTGAACGAATGTTATGATGCCTAGTAAGGCCTTTTTACTTTTCAGTCAGTAGTGCTTGAAAAGTGACTCTTTACACACTGTAAAGAGTACGTAAAATATATACTTCACGTATGGTTGTAATGAATATATTTTTCTATGATCCTTTTTACCTCCCACTACCCCTGGTAAGGGAGGTATAGGGATTGTGCTAAAAATCACATATCGAGATTTTGGTAAATGACCACGTTTTAAGGTCCCTAGAATCCAATTTTAACATTTTCACGATGATGTCGGTGTGTGTATGTGTGTGTGTGTGTGTGTGTGTGTGTGTGTGTGTGTGTGTGTGTGTGTGTGTGTATGTGTGTATGTGTGGATCCTCTTTACGCTATAACTCAAATACTATCGTTCAGAAAATTTTGAAACCTTGTATTTCTACCTTATTCTAATTATGGGAGACTTAAATATCTCAAAACTTGTAGATTCCATCAAGCTAAATTATACTGATAATATAATAACTAACTATCATAACTTCATTTCTTTTTTAAATGCAACACAGTATAACATTGTCACTAATTCCTCTAACCGAATTCTGGATGTCGTCATATCAAATATGTCGTGTTCGGTAGCTCGTGATATGAATCCAATTGTTGATGAGGATCCTCTTCACCCTTCATTATCAATTTCTTTGCCTTCTATTTTATCTGCAAAACCTTCCGTTTCTTCATTTAATTCGAATTCTAAAACCTATAACTTTCGTAATGCAGATTTTCATCTTCTATATAATTTACTCTCTGAATGCAACTGGAATTCTATATATCAATGTAATGATATTGATACTGCATTCTCTATATTTTACTCAACATTGTATAATATTATGAACAAATGTATTCCCTGCAACATAAGAAAGACACCCAAATACCCACCTTGGTTTAATAGTAACATAATTAAGAATATTAAACGAAAAGAATATACTTTGAAATTGTACAAAGCACATAAGACTGAATATTACCTCAGTGAATTTAAAAATCTCCGCACTCTTATTAAAAAACAGATTAAGTTTGAACACAAAAAATATTTAGATGGCATAGAAAATAACTTAGCTATGAATCCTAACAACATATGGACTTACATTAACAACAAAAAACGCGTCTCAAGGATTCCGGGTAATATGCACTTTAATAATAAATCTTTCGATAACACAGCAGATATAGTTCAAGGATTTGCGGATTATTTTTCTAGTGTATATTCCACCACAGATAATAATTCAAATATGTATGCAGGAACAACAACTGATATTAACTGTAATGCAGTATCAATACCTAACATTACTGAGGATGATATCTTACTTGCAATTCGGAAACTTAAAGCATCACGTAATCCTGGTCCTGATCACTTACCTGCATATATCATTAAAGCATGTAGTCACTTTTTTGTTAAACCTTTACATTTTCTTTTTAACCTCTCTCTATCAACCAATCGCTTTCCCTCTGTACTTAAAAACTCCTTCATTTGTCCCATCTTCAAAGCTGGTGACAATACTGATATTTCTAACTACCGTCCTATTACCATTCTTTCTAACATCTCTAAAATCTTTGAATGTATTTTATATAAGTACATATATAATTCTATTTCCACACATATTTCTCGTCATCAACATGGATTCATGTCTGGTAGATCAACCACGACTAACCTTATGAACTTCACTGAATTCACTCTTAATTCTCTACGTGACAACTCTCAAGTAGATGTTATATACACAGATTTTAAAAAGGCTTTCGACAGTGTAAATCACAATGTGCTTCTGGAAAAACTCAGTAAATATTTTCACTTTACTGAGGACCTCCTTCATTTTCTCAACTCCTACCTCAGAGATCGCGAAATGACTGTGCAACTAAATAACTTTAAATCAAACCCGTTCACTGCTACTTCTGGGGTCCCACAAGGATCAAACTTGGGCCCACTATTATTCAACCTCTTCATTAATGACGTGGTGGACTGTGTTCAACATTCGCAAATACTTTTGTATGCCGATGACATAAAAATTTATAAAAACATCAACTCGATTAATGACTGTATTCTCTTACAAAACGACATCAACAACATTTTAAAATGGTCCCATAACTCAAAATTGTTCTTTAATTACAGCAAATGTAAAATAATGAGTTACTTTGTTAAAAAATACGTTTACACTTATGCTTATCACATGGAAACTAATTCGCTTGAGAAAGTAACTCAGTTTAAGGATCTTGGGATTATATTTGACCCAAAACTAACATTTAATGTACACATTGAGACTACTGTAAGATCATCCTACAAAAATCTTGGATTTGTAATTAGAAATTGTCGGTCTTTCTGTAAAACAACTACACTCAAAAGCTTGTATTATGCATTTGTCCGCTCCAAGCTAGAATATTGTCTACAAGTCTGGAATCCAATATATCATAAATATATATCTAAGATTGAGTCTGTCCAGCATAAATTCATTAAATATTGTTATTTTAAAATACATGGACAATATCCTATCTTTACCCATGATTATTCTGATTTATTGCCTGAAGTGAACTTGGTGCCATTAAGTAGCAGAAGAAATTTACAATTATCTCTCTACTTATACAAATTAATTAATAATTGTATTGATGACCCATGTAGTCTTGAGCTAATACCATTTCACGTTCCACGCGTCACTTCAAGAAATAAAGTACCATTTCTTTGTAAAGCAGCTAGGACTAATTATGAATTGAAATCTCCAATAAGACAACTCTGTGTAGCATATAACAGTGTATCATGTATTATTGACATTGATATATTTGGCGACTCCTTTTCTAAATTTAAGAATATCTTATTAAAATATTTCTTGTAATAAGTCATTTGGTAAATTTCTTGTATGTATTTACTGTTCAACTCATTCGTTTCTTTGTTGTAATAAGTCACTTGTTAAATTTCTTATATGTATTTACTGTTCAACTCATTCGTTTCTGTATTTGTATGTCATATGATCGTCCTGTAATTGGGATCTTGAATCCTGTTGGATCGATAAATAAATAAATATGGAAAGAAACCATTAGATTTTGATGTAAATCGATAACCGGAAATGATACTTTACTGGAAGCTCAAAATAGTTTTTCTTCGAAAAATACCTTTAAATGTTATTTTTTTGAGATTTATGTTATATAAAAATTTAATATTTTCTACAGGTTTGCATTAATACTTTTTCTATATATTTTATGGGTAAATTTATAAAACTTTCTATAATTTTAATCCCGGAGCCTACTCTTTAACCGCAACTCCATGGTTACACAGTTTAGATCTCAAATACATGTAACTGACAGATATATGTCACTGTCAACAAACTAATCATTTCAAATAACAATAATAATAATAACGTTTTAAAAAGAAAATAGTAAATAGAACAATAATTATACGGAAAGGAACTTAATGCAGTTACCACCAGTATAAGTAAATATGTAAGAATATAGGTAAGTATACAAATAAATAAAATAAATATATCGTCACGGCATATTACCCGTGCGAGCGTTTACTAGGCGTGGAGATGCACTCTCCAGACATGGATCATTTTTGTGACATTTAAAATTCGAAATATTTAGCGACGGAAAGGATCGAACCTGGTATTTAAATTTAATTTAATTTTAAGTATTTATATGAATAAAAATTTAATTAAACGGGAGACGGGAGGTATTGTGTTAGCCACATCAGATTTTTTTTAATGTTTACCGATAGTAATGTGAATCACTTACCTATTAGGAGCGGAGGAGGTCAGTACATTGACATATTATATAAATAGACCCAACGTAGAGAGAGAGGAATTGACGCTCACCTTAGAAAAGACCAGCGTTAGTTTGGGCACTGTCAAAAGGTGAAAAATTACACATAGTGCTTAATGTAGTGCTGGGATCTGTTACTACAATACAAATAAGATTATGCTTTTATATCACTCTAAATAAGAGTTAATTAAAAAGTGAGTAATTTTGATTTAATGTGAATAGACATAGTATGCTATGTACATAAGTGTGATTTATTTTATATTTTAGAAATCTTTTAAAATGGTAATGTCATGCAGTGCATATGTTGGCCCGGATTAAGGGAGGGGGGGGCTTTAGGGGCTGTAGCCCCGGGCCTCCCAAAGTAAGGGACCTCTTGCATCTAATCCCAATAGATAGTCATTTCCTAAATGAACAAAGTATCTTGATCCAAAATTGCAGGGGCCAGTCTTACGATAATGCCAGGAATATGTCCGGAAAATATGAAAGCCTTCAAAGACAAATTGCACCTGAAAATGACAAAGTGATTTATGTGCCATGTGTTGTACATTCTCTAAATTTAATAGGGGCATCTTCTGTAGATTCGTGTACAGAGGCTATTACATTTGATATAGTTCAAAGAATTTACGTCTTGATTTCATCTTCAACGCATAGATGGAAAGTTTTTTTAACAACGAAGAAGGGAAAATGCACTCACTAAAAACTCTGTGTGCAACCTGATGGTCGCGCCATTTGAATCTTGCAAAGCTATAGAATTATAGTAAAATTATGAACAGCCTTTCGCAAATAGAAGCCGATGATAATAAAAAGGCCGATATCAGATGTGATGCAAAAGCTTTGTTTAAGAAAATGTGCAACCTAGAAATAGCATTTCTCACTATTTTTTGAAGTAAGCTTTTGGAAAGGGCCAATGCTACATCTAGGCAGCTCCAAAAACTAAAAACAGACTTAATTACTGCAGCAAATCTATTAGAATCACTTAAAAGTTTCGTTCGTAGTTTTCAAAATACTACCAAATTTGAAGAGCTGGAACAGCAGGCAAAGCATTTATATGAAAGAATAAACCAGGAATACGCGGACGAGAGAAAGAGAAAAATAAAGAAAAATATCCCCGATGGGCAGGAATCAGAAGAAACTCATTTATCAGGGAAGAAAAAAATTGAAATAGAAACTTTCATTGTTATTATTAACAAGTTTGCCAGCGATTCTAGTTTCCATATAACCTGGAACTACGAAATACTATGCAATCGTTCAGAAATAAGTCGCAGAACTTGAGGAAATAGTATCCTGGCGATTTAGAAACTGTTTAGAAGAAGAAATTGTGCAACTTTCTTCTTTTTTAAAAGTCACGAAGCCCATATCATCCGATCCTATTTCCCTGTACAATTTTTATATGAAAAGGATTTATGCAATGTTTTTCCTAACGTATTGATTGCACTGCGCATGTATTTAAGCATGCCGATAACGAATTGTGAAGCAAAAAGGTCCTTTTCGAAACTCGGCCTTGCTAAAAACAAACTTAGAGCTTCGACAGTAGGCTTAATAACCTTATGTTATTATCAATAGAACCAGAATTTGTACGAAATTTATCGTTTGATTCCCTGATATCAGAATTCGCTTCCGCAAAAGTTCGAAAAGTACATTTGTAAAGTATGTTCAATAGCATGTAAAATAAATATTCTTAGAAAAAATATACAATTAATCATTTTCCTTTCTCATTGATCTTATATAGTCGTTTCTATTTCGAATAAAGAAATCGAAGTTTGCAGGGAGGGCACCAAGTTATCCAAAGCCTCGGGCCTCGAGCATTGTTAATCCGGCTCTGTGCATATGGATGCACAGTTCGTTATCAAAAAGACAAAGAGATAAAATTTCACAAGTAAGTATTTCGTTTTCGTCGTAACGCAACTGTCATATTCTTACGTGAATTTTTTTCGAGTAGATTTTCAAAGGATGAAAAACTGTACAAAGTGGCTTATTACAGTCAAATGACACAATTTCAAGGCATCCAAACATTCTGTGATATGCAGCAATCATTTCCAATCGACGGACTACACCTTAAATGTGTCTAAAAATAAAATTTTAAATATAAAATATTAGCTAAAGCAAAAATACTTTTCTATATTTGATATTTTTACAAATACTTTACGAGTACTATATGCGATTTAAATATTGTATGTTAAATCGATATGAATATATTTTATATTAATAATTCATTCATTTTATTATGAATACTCCCAAGCACTCTGTGTTATTTTCCTCCTTTTGACCAGTGTTGTAACTTATCTAGATAATTTTATCTAGATAAATCATCTAGATAATATAATTTTATCTATTATCTTATCTAGATAATTTTTTTCGAAGTTATCTATTATCTTATCTAAATAAAAATAAAAATTATCTTTATCTATTTTTTGAAAATCATCTAGATGAAAATTTTAATAAAACTAAAAAAATCTTTTGTAATACAAATCGAATTTAAATAAAATAAAGCTGCGCAACTGTATAACTATTGGCCGCACTGGTACTACGACGCGAGACGCGACATACGATACGCACTGCGCACTTGCTCGATTTCTGTTAGTTGTAATTTTATAAGACACAAATTGACATTAGGATACGGAATTTCAGGGAAAATGAAGTTTTTTAACTTTTTGTTGGCATTAAAAATTTAAAAAGCCCTCAAAACAATTGTAACGCGGGCCGTAGTTTACCCACCCCTGATTTTTTCGATGTACAATTTTGTTAAATACATTATTTTAATACGTTAAATTATTATAAAAGCATATTTCTAAATTTGCAAAATAATTTATTGTCCCGTCCTATATGTACATTATAATATGTTATGTTTATTATAAACAAATTATCTGAAAAATATCTAGATAATTATTAATTATCTATTATCTAGATAACTTTTTAAACAATTATCTATTATCTTATCTAGATAAAAAAAAATTAGTTATCTTTATCTTTATCTAGATAAAAAATATGATTATCTATTACAACACTGCTTTTGACATTGCCCAAACTAGCGCTGTCCTTTTCTAAGGTGTGCGTCAATGCTTATACAGTAAAGGAGCATAAATGTTCCGTCCATTTATATAATACGTCAATGGGTAAGTAAATAAAAACAACAATCAAAGCTTACTTTAAATATTTTTATTGTCAAAGTCATTTTAAAAACTTATTACCTCTCGCTAAGAGAGGTACTGGATTCATGCTAAAAATCGCATATTATCCGCATTTTATTGAATGAGCACGTTTTAAGGTCCCTAGAATACGAATTTAACATTTTTACGATGATGTCTGTGGGTGTTTGTGTGTGTGTGTGTTTTAGGATGTTGTTGATGTGAGTGAGTGTGTGTGTATGTGTGGATGTGCGTGTGTGTTAGGATATTGGAGATACGATTTCTCAAATTCTATACAACTAAATACCTGTTTAACTACGGATTCCTCAATGTAACATTAATGAGAAGAGTTGAATAGGTTTTAATATCAATTGACAACCGGCAGTGGTAGTTTCTTAAAAAAAATCTTCTAAATATTATTTTTGAAAATTTATGTTAATACAATAATAAAGATCTTTAAATTCTCAATCTGATACATTTTTTTTTATTATATCTTCTATAGATTTAGAGATATATTATACAGGGTGTTAATAAAAAAACTTTACACACTTTAGCAGGTGATAGTATAGAGATGAAAACAAGAAAAAAATTCTAATACACTTAGGTCCAATACTCATTGGTTTTTAGAAAATTTATGTATGGAATTTGTACATAATACACAGGATTGACGGAAGGTATTGTGCTGGCCACGTCAGATTTAACAACTAAGGACTCTAGGTGTTTACGATCAAGTGCGTGAGTCTCTTCGACGACGGCTGCAACTTTGTTTACAATTGATCGTAAACACCTAGAGTCCTTAGTTGTTAAATCTGACGTGGCCAGCACAATACCTTCCGTCAATCCTGTGTATTATGTACAAATTCCATACATAAATTTTCTAAAAACCAATGAGTATTGGACCTAAGTGTATTAGAATTTTTTTCTTGTTTTCATCTCTACTATCACCTGCTAAAGTGTGTAAAGTTTTTTTATTAACACCCTGTATAATTATATAGAATAATCTGTTGTAATAAATCTCGATGCACAAACAACTCCATGGAACCGATAATTAAATTAAATGTTTATAATTGACAGATAAATGCAAAATGTCAGTGTCAAGAATCAACAGTTTTATTAACATTACAGAAAGCTTTTTGTGGGAAGTACATTTAAAATTTCTTGTTATATTATTAATTAAATATTTAAAATTATAGGTATATTAATATTACTCGTACATATATCCTTAACAAATACTGCTAATACTGTCAGTGAATATAAAGAATTTTGAATATATTAGAAGAGTAGGAGAAAATTCATCATAGATATATAAATATAAGGAATAGATATAAGTAGAATTTTTGGTGTTGAGTGTAGGTATACAAGAAATGTTAAATACATTAGGGCGCTAGCAGTTATGTGACTTTGTTGGCCTTGACAAGCAGATATGGGGGTCCATGTCAAAATGATAGCTAGTAATTATGTATATAGATGTCAAATATCATAATATCTCATTCTAAATTTAGTGATTTTCCAATTCCATATGGTTAATTTTCCTCGACAAGTAAATTCCACATTCCTGGTGACAAATTAACTACGTGAATTTAGAAAATCTTGAAATTTTTAATGAAAAATTCTGACATTTGACATCTATGTATATAATTACTAATTATCATTCTGAAACGGGCCCCCACATCCAGGGCCATATTATCCAATAGGCTGACAAGGCTAAAGCCTAGGGCGCCGTAAATGAAATAGGCGCCGAACCCAATTTAGTTTTTCTTTTTGATTGTAACTAATTCATTTTACTCTTTATTTAAATAAAGTAAATATATTTTTTCCTTGTTCGTTTTATGTAGGGATGTCGGGTAAATAAAATAAAGAAAACAAAACAATATCACAAATGAGCACATTTGAAACCGTATCGCCTAGCACAGCCACAGAGCGGTCTTAACTCCACATCAAAATCAAAATTTTAGCATTTCTCTCGCATTTTTATGGTAAATTCTAATATGTTGGATATTATTTTTAGAATATGCCTTCCTGTTACAAACTACACGCGAAAAAGTTTTGCCTCCACAACAAAACAAGTAAATTTTACGAAATTCTTTAACGAATGACAAAACTCTGATCTCTCATTATTATGTATAGAATCAGAAGTTTTAAACCTTAAATGTAGAAAAATCATTTAATTAATATAATGTTTCGTGTTTTCATATATACGTACAAATTATTAAATTTGTTTAATTTTAAATACCTACAAATTATTGCGTAGGCGTCCAATTTTTATCAGCCTAGGGCGCCCAGATGACTTAATCCGGCCCTGCCCACATCTACTTGTCAAGGCCAACAATCTAACATGAATGTTCGCGCCCTATACTTATGTAACAAAAAAAAAGGAAGTGGCGAGAGGTATTGTGCTGGCCACAACAGATTTTAAAAATAAATAAATAACAACTAATAATTTTTACAAGTTATATTTCTTTTTATAAGGTTTTTTTCAGGCTGATGACGTGAGTCCCTGCCTAATCATTCTCACCATAATAATTTGTGGAACAATAAAATATGCGATAGCAATGACAAAAGCGACGACGATTATTCCAATACGCCTGAAATTTATAAAGCTGCAAGTAGTGCAACCATAGTGCAACACTACATAACGAGATCACATTGAAAAATTGACATAAGTGTAACTTTTATAACTTAGGATAACAGTTTGAACAAAAAATATTGAATTGAGATAATATATATTAATGTTTTTGCTAAGTAAATATTTGTTAAGTAGTTGTAATTCATTGAAATGCTTTTAATGGTTCGTGATTTTAGCCTCCCACATAAATGTTGAAATATGAAATTAATTTCAGCAACAGTTAATTTTTAAATAATTCCTATCTTTTAGTTTATTTATTAGATTGGTGGTTTTGGAATTATAGTTAATAACATACTATCCATTATTGTTTACTCAATGGTTTATGGTATTTTAATGGTTAACCTTCCAGTTTACACAACTTGATTCTTTGGATGAGTAGACGCGCTACATCTGTCAGATCATGATATCATCATCATTATCACAGGCACGACGGCCCTAGTTGAGCCTTGACCACAAACAGATATCGCAAGTATACGAACAATTTGTACTAGTACAATTGGTATACTTAATCCATTGACCTCTAGATTTTATTCTGAACTAGGAACTTCTATATCTGTAGCTGGGTAAGCGATGATCATGAGAAATTATTATAGAGTTATATTACTGGAAACATAAACTAGATTGAGGATAGCGCATGTCAAAATGTTCTTTTAACTTTAAATATACTATTATGGTAGAACTTTGTGAATTCGAACTTCTTTAATAATCCAAAGAAATTTTGTCTTTTCTTCAGTTTTGAATTTGAGACGTTTGACTACACAGGATGTCCGTTTATAAATAAACCATTAATTATTACGGTTAGTACGAGGGTCATTCAATAAGTAAAGATACAAATGGCTATAGCTTAAAAACGGTTTATTTCAATTTTTCAAAATTAAGGCTATTTTTCAACATATTCACCCCCCACAGTTATGCACTTGTCCCATCTTTCTTGCAGCTTCCTAATTCCCTTGGCGAAGAATTCTTTCGATTTACCCCGAAGCCACTTTTGCACCGCTTCCTTAACTTCCTCATTGTTAGCAAATCTTTTTCCACGTAGGGCGTCTTTGAGTGGTCCAAACAGGTAAAAATCAGATGGGGCGAGGTCGGGACTGTAGGCAGGATGAGGTAAGACCTCCCAACCCAATTCTTGAAGCTTATCACGGGTCAGCTGGGCTGTATGAGGGCGGGCGTTATCGTGCTGAAGAATGACTCCGTTTGACAAGAGTCCACGGCGTTTGCTCCTGATAGCTGGTCTAACTTTGTGTTCTAGCATCTCAGAGTAGTATTGGCTATTGATAGTTCGCTGATCTTCAAGGAAATCGCAATAGACTTGACCCTGTGAGTCCCAAAAGATAGTCAGCATCACTTTACCGGCGGAAGGTTGAACCTTGATTTTTTTGCAAACTGGAGAGCTAGTGTGTTTCCACTCCATACTCTGCCTTTTGGTCTCAGGGTCGTAGTGATGGATCCAGACCTCGTCGCAGGTCACTATTCTTTTAAAAAAAGCGTCTCCTTCAATCAAACTTCGTTGCTAAGTCTTGACTAATGGAAAGCCTTGATTCTTTATGAGCGTCAGTAAGCTGTCTGGGAACCCATCTGGCACACGTTTTTCTGTATTTTAAATTGTTCTGAATGACATTGTGAACAGTTCCAACACTTACTTGAACTTCCTCAGCTATCATTTCAACAGTATTTCTTCTGTTATCACGAATAAGTCCGTCAATCCTCGATTCCAACGAGGGACCAGAAACTTCCACTGGACGTCCACATCGGGATTCATCACCTACACTTGTTCGGCCACTTTTAAACCGATCAACCCACATGTAAAAATTCGCACGGTTCATACAACTTTTACCGTACTGTATTAACATTCTAGAAAAAATTTCACTTGGTTTTACACCTTCTGCGACTAAAAATCTAATGACTGAGCGCTGCTCTTCTAAGGTGCAATCTTCTAGTGGACTTGCCATGGTGAACTGAAAATTTTGAGGTTATGTTGACATAAAATGATGAAACAGCTGATCAGAGCATATCCCAAGGTTGCCAACTAACACCCCTGAAAAGATTGTACACATTCATTGAATAGTTTTAAAATTATAAAATTTGTCTCTTTACTTATTGAATGACCCTCGTATTACTATTAGCGAATTCAACTATACAGAATAGTTTAGTTACTAATGTCCAGAGGGCGTTAATTACAAACCGGACCATAGGCGTTTAACATGGGAAATCAGTTTTTCCTTACGAAAATAATAGTGTGTATTGCTTCCCCAAACTGTAAAAACTTCTACCACGTGGTTTGGTAAACTTTCAATACAGTTGGTAACTCTTCGTGTTAATTATTTTTCCATTCTTCAGAAATAGGTACTGTTAGATATTGAATAATTTTTGTTATGGATTATCGATGCTGAGCACTTTGCCTGGTAGTTGATGTAGGCTTCTTATAATAACCAAATTTTAATCTTTTATCATGCTGTTGTTGAGTCAAGATTGCGTTATGGTATACGATTCTGGGGTTCTTCCCTTCATGCAAATTATGTTTTTGGTTCCCAGAAACGGATTTTAAGATGTATTGCAGGCATCTCCAGTCATACATCCCGCAAACAGTACTTTAAAAAATTTAAAATCTTAACTCTTATATGTTTGTACATATTAGAGATAAGTATTTTTGTTCACACTAATAAAAGCAAATGTACTACTCAAAAAGAGATACACAATATTAACACTAGAAATAAAAATAACTTAAGAAAACCTCGAATACAATATGTATGTAGCCAGAATTCTCCAGATGTCATGGGCGTGGATGTTTATAATAGAATTCCACAGAACATTAAGGATTCAAAAAATATAAACTTATTTAATGTGAATCTAAAAAACTATTTGATTGAAAAATGTTTTTATACTCTAAACGAGTTTATAGTATGACTTGTATATTACTTTTATAAATGTAACCTATTCTATGACGTTTTTACCTTCCGTCACCTCTAGGTAAGGAAGGTATTGTCTTTGGTCAAAAAATTCGGTGGTGAGTTTTCATTGAATAAGCACGTTTTAGGGTCTTTACAATACGATTTTACTATTTTTGCGATGATGTCTGTATGTATGTATGTATGTATGTATGTGTGTGTGTGTGTGTGTGTGTGTGTGTGTGTGTGTGTGTGTGTGTTAGTGTGTGCGTGTGTGTGTGTATGTGTGTATGTGTGTATGTGACCGCAGTTTCGACAACGATATCTCCAATACTAGAATTCCAAAAATTACAATTCCTGTGTATTCCTCTACCTTACAACCATATGTAGACTTGATTAGATTTTGGTTATAATTGATCAATCGGAAGTATCCACATTTGAAGATTTTAAGAGTTTTTCTTCAAAAACTCAGTTAAATTTTATTATAACTTAAAGAATATATTATTCTCTATACGATTTAATTGCATTTTATATTTCATATTCAACAGATATAGAGTTAAAGAATTATAAAGATTGTAATAATTATAAAATTTCATATATCAGCCAGCTGTGCTAACTTAACCATGGAAACTGCTAATATATTCAGGTAATTCAAATTGACAGATGTCAATATCAATAAAAAGTAAATGATGAAAGAATAAGGGAAATAACTCTAGTGTTGGGCGTTTCTAGAAAGATATAAGAGAGACGATTACATTGGTTTGAACATGTCATGAAGAGAGATGAGTATATTGGAAGAATGAATAGCTTATAACAGAAGGTGGAAGAAACATAGGAAGACCAAATATAATATGAAAGGAGAGAAAAGGAACTGAATGAGGACGACATACAAAACAAAAATTAGTGGAAGAAAAAAAATAGCGACCCCTTAACGAATGGGAAAAACTACAGAAGAAGAATATGTTAGTGTCAAGTGCAATTCGCATAGTTTGTTTATGAAATAATTTAAATGGAAATATAGGATCTTTTGCAAAAAAAAATTATGTGTAGGGCGCGTGCAGTGACGTGACTTTGCTGACTTTGGCAAGCAGATATTTGGACCCGTGTCAAAATGACAGCTATTAATTACGTCTATAACTTACAAATGCCATAATTTTTCATTCAAAGTTTATGATTTTCTTATTTCATGTGGTGTATTTATTATCAGGGATGTGGAATTCAGTTGCCGAGAAAAGGAATCATAAAATAACAAAAAAAGAAATTTTAAATGAAAAATTTTGATGTGAGGATAACCCGCAAAATAGAAAAGAATGGAAGAAAAAAATAAAAAATAGCGACCCCTAACGAATGGGAAAAGCTAAAGAAGAAGAAAATGTCAGTGTCAAGTGCCATTTACATGAAATAATATTACTGGAAATTTATAATCTTTTAGCAAGAAAATTTATGTATGGAATTTGTACATAATACACAGGATTGACGGAAGGTATTGTGCTGGCCACATCAGATTTTTTCATATGTATTCTTGTACATCGCAAAAATAAATAAATTATTATTATTCTTATACCATTATGTATGACCTGGCCTGGGTTCTGATAAAAAGTAACTGTAAGTGATTATAATTGTTAAAAATGTTGAACATGGTATTGAATTTATCTTTAGGGACTGCTGTTATTAAGTTATCTACAAAGCATATTGACACACCCAGCAATGGGAAATATGCTATGATAATATATTTATTTATTTTTTTACAACGATCAAAGCTTACTTTAAAAATAACAATTTTTTTTTAATGTCAAAATAATTTTCAAATCTTATTTTTTTTTAATTTTCTGCATCGATGCAAAATACATAATTAGCATTGCGGTCAGTAAGTACTCATATTCTACCGGTATCAGATATATTGGATCATTCTCAACCGGTAGGAAGCACTTACTGACCTTAATACTTAAATAACTATTATTTAACGTTAAGTAATACTATTAGCATACGTATTATTTCAATAATTGAATTGAAATTCTGCAAACGAATTTTAAAATAATTTTGATGAATGATACATGGAAAATAACGTATGTTCTAAAAGTTTTGTCACAAATTTCAACTATTTTTTTTTTTGTATAAAATGCATTTACTTAAAGTTTTTTAATACCTAATAATTAACTATTTCATAAGCAACAAAATTATGAACATAATTAAATAAAGATGGGCGTGTTCTTCCACAAGATACAACTTTCTACGGACACCTAGCATTGGGTATTGGACCACATTTATATAGAATTCTCGGACTTCACATTGAGCAACTCCGAAATTAAGGAAAATGGTCGTTTTATACTGACAATATTGCAGAGGTCCCTAATAATGTCAGATATAAATAAAAGGTCAATTTCAAACAGATAAGGTGTTGGTATGGTGCGTTATTTCTAAAAGGGGTGTATCCAGGCCTCATGAGGGCAAAGTACATCTAACAAAATTGATCAATTTTATATGCCGAGGATGATTTTATCTTCTGGCCAGACCTTGCGTTCTCCCATTGTGCAACACAAACTCAAAATTGGCTAACTGAGGAAAACGTACCATTAGTTCAGCGAAGAGACAATCCTATAACCTTCCCCAGGCTCCTCCCATATAAGGTTTTTGGGTTCTTTTATCGTATTATAATGTTTATTTATATAGGTGAAGTGTAAAAATCAGAGAAATATTATTAATGAAAATAAAAGTTTATTTAACGATATATAATTAAGATAAATATTAAAAAGATAATAAAAATAACTAACACTATGATTAAACAACTATAAACACTGATTTAAGACTAAGAATATTATTAAATACTTAAACACTAAGAGTATTTATTTAAACAATATTTATATCACTACATTTATTTATGTTCACAACTCGTGGACTGTTTATTTATATCATCCACTGTTCATATAAATGACTATGTTCGCTGGCTTTGGCGGCGGATTTATATAGCGCGATATGTCCTTCTCGAACTTTCCGACGCCACAATGACATTGAATACGAAGGATCAGTCCACCGGATGTAATTAAACCAATCTAGACGCGTAAGAGTTTTCCCCCTCCGGGGATTATGTCATCGCTCGGAAGTATTCTACCAGTAGCGGCGCTCGCATATTCTTAAGTCAGGGGCGCACGTTACAGTAAAATATTCACGATGGAGGTTGGGAAGCCCAAAATGAGCACGAACTACAACGCAAAGTATACAGAAATTCAGGAATGTCTCAGAAATCGATGTAAATGTCCAAAACCCAATGCTAGGTGTCCGTAGAAAGTTGCGCATTGTGGAAGAACACACCCATATCTAACAGTTAATTATTAAATATTACAAAACTTTAAAAAATCTGATGTGACCAACACAAAACCTCCCGCCATTTATTTTTTATTAATTTAAATACATACCGGATTCAATTCCTACTAACAAATATTTCGAATTTTAAATGGCACAAAACTGACCCCTATGATGCACTCTCCACGCCAAAAATGAGTACTCTCCGGCACAAAAATGACAAATGACACTCTCCACGCCTAGTAAACGCTCGCACTGTACAAATATGTCATCATCATTACCGACATCTGTGTACAAAGCAGATTAGCACACCCAGTAATGGGTAATACGCCGTGATAATATATTTATTTATTTTCTTATTTAAATACATACCTGCATATTTACTAGAAATTATGTATCTTAAGTTCCTTTTCATATAACTATTGTTCTATGTTCAATATTCGTTTTAAAACGTTATTATTATTAATTTGAAATGATTATTTTTTTGACAATGACATTTATCTGTCAGTTATATACATTTGAGCTGAACTGTGTAACCATGGAGTTGTGTGCATAAGCTCCGAGATATAATTTTATATTATTTTATAAATTTATCCATAAAATATATAGAAAAAGTATTAATGCAAACCTATAGAAAATGAAATAATCTTTAAGTTTTATAATAACAAATTGCGAAAAAATAACACTTAAAGGTATTTTTTGAAGAAAAACAATTTTGAGCTCCAAGTAAACTGCCATTTCCGGTTATCCGATTGATACCAAAATCTAATGGCTTCTTTCCATATTAGAATATGGTAGAAATACAAGATTAAAAAGTTTTCTGAACGATAGTATTTGAGTTAGAGCGTAAAGAGGATCCAAACACACACACACACATCCACACACACACACACACACACACACACACACACACACACACACACACACACACACACACACACACACACACACACACACACACACACACACATACATACATACATACATACATACATACACATATACACACAGACATCATCGTGAAAATGTTAAAAATGGAATCTAAGGACCTTAAAACGTTGTCATTTACCAAAATCTCGATATGCGATTTTTAGCACGATCCCTTTAAACTTCCTTTACCAAGGGTAGCGGGAGGTGAAAATTCTTGAATTTTGTGCCAAAACCTTGAGGATATACTTTATGACTTTTTGAACCACTTTTTATTTCAATTATGCTAAAAATATCTAAATAGTTAAAGAAACAGGATATACATATTACATAGTAAAATAATATAAAAACACTATATGTCGGGAAACTTTGGCCATATTGACATACATAAATTTACTTTATTCACTATACATAATTAAAAACTTTATTAAACTCCGTGATGTATTTTCCACAAATGCAATGATTGCCCATGAAATGATGTCAGATAAACTCCGTCTACGGTATAAATATCCTGTCTTTACCGAAACCTACGTTAAGTAGATTGACACACTTATTGTAAGTAATGGATAATAAACCGTATTGATGTATTTATTTATTAATTTATTATTTACGAGTTTCTAGTATATTTTAGAAATATTAATAAATATATATTTATAGAGATTACAAAATGTAAAATGTAAAAGTAATAAATGGATTTGTTACTAATATGTTGGTAACATTGCAATATCCTAATATTTTAAAGCCGGTAATAGTTTATCTTTCTAAATTCTCATGCTCATCTTTTAATAATTAGAATTAATTGAAATAATGACCCATTATTCCATATTGGTTAATTAAAAAACCTATTACTCCTTATAATTACACATATTAGCATTACAGATCATCTCTAGTTATTGAACTATCGTTACGTTGCAAAATAATAGCGAAGAATACTCGTAAGATTGCAATTTCACTTATTTTTAAATAAGACATTTCTCTTTAGAAACAGATCTTTCGTACTTTCGTGGATGTTATATTTTAATGTTGCATCAATTAGCGGAAGATACGAGTATTTCAGACATATCCATATATTAATATAAAAACAACACTATAAATGTCTGTTGAAAGTTGGTAATACTATTGTAAGTAAATATTTCCAAATTAAAAATGACTGACGGTGTTTAAATGTCCTAGATGTAAGCAAGATAAACACAACTATTAAAATTTTTATTTTATTTTATCATCTTTGATCAATTTTGATATTGTGCAATTATGAAGTTTTTGATTAAACCATCGATTACTTTGAGTAGTTTATCTCTTTTTCATTAGTGTGTCACGCAAACATTTTCTACAGTAGAAAATATTTATTACAGTCGACTCTCTACAAAAATAATTCGCAAGGGGTTTTTGAATTTGTTCGAATTAGAGAAAATTCGAACGAGAGAAAGAAAAAGAAAATTAAATGAACATTCGTATAAATTACAAAGGTGACATACAGAGAGTTTATTTTATCAGTAAACATAGAGTAGTTTCATTACCATAGTAACAAAATGACAGTAATGTATTGAAGCGTTTATTTTATGAGTAAACATAGAGATTAGTTGTCAGAGTCGTCAAACTGTCACATTTCAAAATGGTTTTTCGACTCAGACAATTAAAGCTTGCACCAAATGATTTTTACCTCTCGCTAAGAGAGATATGGGATTCATGCTAATAATCGCATATCCAGGTTTTAATAATGAAGCACGTTAAGGACCCTACAATCCGATTTTAATATTTTTACGATGATGTCTGCGTGTGTGTGTGTGTGTATATGTGGATGTATGTGTGTGTGTGTGTATGCGTGTTTATGTGTATGGGACGATGGAAAGGACGATTTCTCAAAAACTATAGTACTTAATATCTGTTTAACTACGAATTTCTCAATCGAACATTACTTGGAAAAGCCGAAAAGGTTTTGGTAATAATTAGACAACCGAAAGTAGCAGATTTAAAAAAAAAAATCTTCTAAATATTATTTTTTGAATTTTTTTGTTCTTGCTAGTATTAAAGAAGAGTAAATTCTCTATCTGGTACATTTAAATATTCTATTATATCTTCTATAATAATCTATTGTAATAAATCTCACAGCCCAAATAATGTCATGGAAACCAATCCAAAATTAAAATGTTTGTAACTGTAAATATCTGTGTCAAAAATCCAGAGACATTACTGAGGATTTTTTCTGGGAAGTACATACATGATATTATTTCTTATTGTATTAATAGTTAAATATTTAAAATTATAGGTATATTACATATACTCTTCAAAAATACTGTCAATCCCGACAATGAATTGGACACATTTCGATAAATTAGAGGAGTAGGACAAAATTTCTTCATAGAATGAATTTAAAAATAAAAAATCTAAATATAAAGAATAGATATAAGTAGATTTTTTGGTGTATAGTGTAAGTATACAAGGAATGTTAAATACAATAGGGTGCGAGCAGTCATGTGACTTTGTTGGCCATGACAAGCAGATATGGGGGCCCGTTTCAGAAAGATAGCTAGTAATTATGTACTAGATCTCAAATATAATTTTTCATTCTAAATTTACTGATTTTCCAATTCCATGTGGTTTTATTGTCCTCGACAAGTAAATTTCACACTCCTGGTAACAAATTAACTACGTTAATTTAGAAAATTTTGATATTTTTAATGAAAAATTCTGACATTTGATATCTATGTACATAATTACTAATTGTCATTGTGACACGGGCCCCCATATCTGCTTGTCAAGGCCAACAATGTCACATGACTGCTCGCACCTTATACTTATGTAACCAAAAGCGGAAGTGGCGAGAGGTATTGTGTTGGCCACAACAGATTTTTATTATATATTATACGATTTTAGCGAATGAGTGGTTCACTAATAAAACACAAGGGAATTTCAAAGAAATTTCTTTAAAATTTAAACAGTTTCAAATAGACAAATTTCTCAAATTTCATCCGCTAATCCGACACCGTTAAAGATATTGTAACGCGGTTTGAGTTCGACATAAATCTTTTTTCCTATCATATATTTGCACGATTGTTGTTGAGGAGTGGTTAGTAGGTTTAAAGATGTTTAATATATTACAATAATGAATAAGTCATTTAGGTATTTCCATTTCAGTAGAAATAGCAATGAAACAATTGTTTTTGGCAAACGTTTGTTGTTAAATTTTCAAATAAATTTTGATAAATAAACCTTCCATCATTTAAAATCAATATCTGAAACTTTTACAAAAAAAAAATCTGTTGTGGCCAGCACAATACCTCTCGTTACTTCCAATTTAGGTTACATAAGTATTGTCTTTAACATTTCTTGTATACCTAAATTCTACACCAAACATTCTACTTTTAATTTTAAATTCATTCTGTGAAGAAGTTTTGTCCTACTCTTCTAATTTTTCCAGATTTTTTCAATTCATTGTCGGGATTGACAGTATTTCTGAACGGTATATGTACTATACCTATAATTTTAAATATTTAACTATTAATACTATAAGAAATAATATACGTATGTACTTCCCAGAAAAAGTCTTCAGTAATGTCTCCGGATTTTTGACACTAACATTTATCTATTAAATACAAACATTTTAATTTTTCAATTGGTTTCCATGGCGTTATTTGGGCTATGAGATTTATTACAACATATTATTTTATATATATTTTTTATCTCTAAGTCTATAGAAGATATAATAAAATATTTAAATGTATTAGATAGAGAATTTAATCTTTAATATTTGCAAGAACAATAATTTTCAAAAAATAATATTTAAATTATTTTTTCAGAATCTGCTACTTCCGGTTGTCCAATTGTTACCAAAACCTTTTCAGCTGTAGGTACTGATAATGATTTTATGGATTAGTATATATTTATCAAAGTTAAAGATTATTTTAAATTAAATATAAACCTCATCAAGTTTTAAAATGTGCTTATAATTTCATGTATGCAAAAAACTTCCTCGTTATAATTCGCTACTTTTAGGACAAAAAGTAATTTTCTCTGAGAAGAAGGCAATAACAGTTGAAATGGTTTAGTTGTACGTTTTAGATACCAAATTTAATCCAAACGCAATAATTGAAAAAATCGACTTGTGATCTTTTGTTCCGGCACTAGCGAATTATAACATAACAAACTATAAATAATTTCTTTTTCATTTACCTTTATCAAAATATTTATAAAGAAGATTGTTACGGTTTAAAATTCACGTTATAACTTTTTTACTCCAGAATATTATTGCCCTACACATACGTACCTTCCTATCATCTAAGTATAGTTTCCCTCGTCGCATTGTTACTATTACTTTGTCCATCCTTCGTGTATCTTTATATTTTTATAGTGTTTCGTCCAATAAATTCTCTCTGCTGTTTCGCTTCTCTGCTTTTTGTTGTATTATATTTCAAATATTCCTATAGGTTTTATTTATGTAAAATATGTTTCACTTCGAATTAGTAACTTGCCTAAATCCGTTTTTCTGATTATTTTCGACCTATTTCTATTCTATTTCGTGGTTGTTTCAATAGTTTATTCTTTGGCGACGTACGAGGTTATTTGTTTACCTTACTGAACATGTTTTTAGTTGAATAGCACCAGTGGCGGGGCGTTCCATTTTTTATTGTATTTCTTCTTTTTATTTTGTGCTTGTTTTTTCTGTGCCACCTTCATCCGGCAAAACTTCTTGGTTCCGGAAAAAAATTTCAGCCTCATGGATTCTGGTACAGGCTGTCTTATGGGGTAGTCGTGTTTTTTTTTACGAGTGTGTTGGCACGTGGTTGTTGGTCGGCGTGTTTTAGTTTAGACGCGAGTGGAGTACTCGATTGTTGTTTAAAACCAGTTTTTGGTCTCGCCATTGTTGCGGATTTGTACGACATCGGGGGTGCTCGAATGACTTTCCAGTGTTGTGTGTCTTCGAGGGAGTCTTCATGTGGTGTCACGAGCATCGTTTTCGAGTTCTGGAAGTCATCTCTCTTCGGAGGATTTGCGACTCTGCCGTCAGTGTCACCATCACCCTACTTCATCGCCTACAATTTTCCCGAACATATCATTTAGATAAGTACCTTTTATTTAATATTGTTCTTCATCTTTTTGGTTTTTTTTTTTTTGTTGCGAGGAGGACTTAGAGATCAATTTTGTCTTGGGTGGACTGTTGTTACTGTGTCCTCGCAGTAAACTGTTATTTGGATCTTCATTGTTTTATGTAATTCGTTGATTTATAGTATTCATGTTTTTTTTTGTCAATTGAAGCTTACAGTATTTTTGTGCTTGTTAATTGGAGCCTTCAGCTCACTGTAAGTATTATTGTTGCAAACTTATTTTATGTAAAGTTGTATTTTCGATATTTTATTTCGTTGCATAGTTGCCCATTGTCGTGAATGTAACTCTGGAACGTGCGTGCGCTCCAACTGGCATGTACCTGCCCGCGCTACGAAGTTGATCAATTTCACGCTGCGTAGATGTTATGCTTGCGCCCGAAACTGGGTTATGAGACTCCGGGAAAAACAATATATTTTTGTACATTTATTGTTTACATTCTTGCTTTGTTCTACATTATTTTATATTAATTTTACAGTGCCTTATGCACACTTTAAAAATTTACCTTTATTAAATTCTGTTTTATTAAATTCCCCTTTTTACCTTCCGTCACCTTTAGGTAAGGAAGGTGTTGTCTTTGGTCAAAAAATTCAATGATGAGTTTTTAGTGAATAACTACGTTTTAGGGCCCCTACAATTCAATTTTACCAGTTTTACAATGATGTCTGTATGTATGTATGTGTGTGTGTGTCTTTGTGTGTGTGATAAAAGTTTCGGATCGTATAACTTAAATACCACGATTCCAAAAGTTATAATTTTTTCATATTTCTCAAGTTTACATCCAGACGAACAAGTGATTAGATTTTGGTTTTAAATGGTCAACCGGATTATTTGAAGATTTTAACAGTTTTTCTTGAAAAAAACGCAGTTAAATATCATTTATTGAAATTTAACGTTATTATAACTTGAAGAATATATTATTCTTTATACGATTTTATCGCATTTTATACTTCATATTCAGTAGGTATAGAGTTAAAGAATTATAAAAATATTAAGTTTCGTAAAATAGCCAGATATGTTAATCATGGAAACTGCTAATATATTCAGATAATTCAAATTGACAGATGTCAGTATCAGTAGCACCGTTCAATGAAGTAAGCAGTTCAAGCAAATGCTAGGTAAGTAAACGAGACTTGTTGCTTAGTACACTGAAAGATTTGCTAGCTATATGACGAACTGATATTCACAAATGTCGTCCAGAAAATTATACAGTTGTCAAGTATAACATGTGTATCTCTCATGTCCCTTTTATTGGTTTGGAAAATTGTACAAAATGAATTTATAGGTAGGTACAGTTATTTGCAGATAGTGGAAATAATTTTGAACATTTTTTTAGGTGTAAGAAAATATTTCAAATTTAACAATGTTATGAACATGCATCACAAAACTTTGAAAGCCTTTTTGACATGTAATTGCTATAAACACACCATAATATGAGATAGAAACAGTACAAATTCATTTATTTATAATTTGCATTTCCCGCCATTATATTTCATAAGTTAGCAAGACAATCGAGAAATTTGGCGCTTGGATTACTTGCGAGAAAATTAAGCAAATGCTAGGCTAGCAAAGCCGTTCCACACATTTTACTTCCGATTGCTTGTTTTCGATACGGTAAGGAATGAAAGAATAAGGGAAATAACTCTAGTATTAATAGTTTCTAGAAAAATACAAGAGAGACGATTACATTGGTTTGAACATGTCACGAGGAGAGATAAAAAATATATTGGAAGAAGAATGAATTACTTAGTAATAGAAGGTTGAAGAAACAGAGTAAGACGAAAGATAAGATGGAAGGACTGTATTGCGAAAGACTTGAGACAAAAGAAGAGAAGAAGAAGAAGATGTCAGTGTCAAGTACAATTTGCATAGTTTGTTTATGAAACAATTTTACTGGAAATTTAGAATCTTTTGCAAGAAAATTTCTGTATGGAATTTATATATAATACACAGGATTGACGGAAGATATTGTGCTGGCCACATCAGATTTTTTATTTATCAACCCTAAGTCGTTTTCAGGCAACAATATTACGGTATGTAATTTATCTTTATACATCGTTTTGGTACCGTCCTTTTCGTAATTTTGCGGATAAAAATTACGTGGCGCCCTTCATCCCTTTTATAACCCTTATGTGGTTTCAACTCTGCCCGTCTCCACTGTTTAAAATCTGGCGGCCGCACACCAAACCATATGCGCGAGGCACGTTACAAGATATATAAAAGTTTTATTGTTACGTGTCCTTATTATATTTTAAACATATACGAGTAAGGCAGTGTTAATAATTTTGCAAAATCTGCAGGATTTTTTTTAATTCTATAAAATATTGATTCAATCTTATCATCACATCTCATAAAAATATAAAACGTATTTTCAATATATATGTATCTGTGATCGTAAACAAATCTTCGTAGATGATATATCTACCAATTTTAATTCTGTAATAGTATCAATATTATGATAATACGAGTATGTATCTAGGTGTTCACATGTGAAAAAAATTATAACTAACTGTTTGCTAGAAAGATAACAATTACAGATAGTCTGCCAATTATTTATAATAATATGATATTGCTATAACAATTACCATTATCGCATGTGTTTTACATCATAATAATATTTTCCATACATGACATTTACATCTAAAAAATCTGTTGTGGCCAGCACAATACCTCTCGCCACTTCCTTTTTTTGGTTACATAAGTATAGGGCGCGAACAGTAATGTTACATTTTTGGGCTTCACAAGCAGATGTGTTTGCCCGTTTCACAATGATAATTAGTAATTATGTACATAGATGTCAAATGTTAGAATTTTTCATTAAAAATTTTAAGATTTTCTAAATTTACGTCAATTTATCACCAGGAGTTTAAAATTTACTTGTATGCCTTAGATATTTAACATTTAATTCTGCTCCACATGGAATTGGAAAATCACTAAATTTAGAATGAGAAATTTATACATAATTACTAGCTATCATTCTGACATGGGCCTCCATATCTGCTTGTCAAGGCCAACAAAATCATATGACTGCTCGCTCCCTATTGTATTTAACATTTCTTGTATACTCTACACCAAAAATTCTACTTACGCATATATCTATTCCATATATATTTAGATTGTTTAATTTTAAATTCATTTTTGATGAAGAAATTTTGTCCTCTTCTAATTTTTCGAAATGTTTCCAATTCTATTAATACATTAAGAAATAATATAATGTATGTACTTCCCAGAAAAACTCTTCAGTAATGTCTTCGGATTTCTGACACTGACATTTATCTGTCAGTTACAAAAAAATTAAATTTTCAACTATTTTCCATGGCCATTCTTTCGGCTGTAAAATTTATTATAACAGATTATTTTACATATTATATTTCTTTTATCTCTAAATCTATAGAATATATTATAAAATATTTAAATGTATCAGAAAGAAAATTTATTTTTCTTTAATATTATCAAGAAAAAATTTCAAAAAATATTATTTAGAAGATTTTTTTTCAAGAATCTTCTACTTCCGGTTGTTCAATTGTTACCAAAACCTTTTCAGATCTTCCCATGAATGTCCGATTGGGAAATACGTAGTTAAACAAATTTAAAGTCTTATAGTTTTTGAGTAATCGTCCTTCCAACATCCTACATACATACACACACACATACATCCACACACACACACACACACACACACACACACACACACACACACACACACACACAGACATTATCGTAAAAATGTTAAAATCGGATTGTAGGGACCTTAAAACGTGCTTATTCAATAAAATCTGGATATGCGATTTTTAGCATGAATCCAATACCTCTCTTAGCGAGAGGTAAAAAGATATAATTTTATAGAAAAGTATCAATAAATCTCACACATTTTGCAATCTACATGTTCTCTGATACATTTAGAAACCAATTCAGGAATTTCAAAATAATAACAGAGGAATGCAATAAAATTTCATGTCATTTTGGAATTTCACAACGAAAGAGAACATGTAGTCTTGGTAAATTACGTGGGCGCCGATTCGAAATAGCAGATTCTACATCTCTGTATGTATGGATCACTGATCAAGAAAGATCTAAAATATCGGAAGATTTATCGATGATAAAACAGATCGCGTGCTAGACGATCGACAACATTCAAACATATAACGTAATGACAAAAACAATCATTATAGACTGTAATAAATTATTTGAAATTGTTAAAACGTTATATAATCTTTACTATGAAGATGATTTATGTTATCTACTTACCCATGCAAGAAAACAATTAAATGTAAAGTAAAATTTTATATAATTGCTTTTGACATCCCTACTTCATTTGCAATCACTTTCAATTTTCGTTCTATTAACTCTTTGGCTAGTACGAGTATGTGTACCACCAGAAACTGTATGGTCATATTTGGTCACAGAGCGCGGACTCGTTTGATTCACTATTCACTGTATACGTTCAAGGGCCACAATTTGTGTAGATTTATATAGGGATTTCGATAGGCTTTTATGCGAGTTGCAAGTAAAGTTTCGTAGACGCTGGGCTCCGACAATGAACTTACAATTGTCGGTGCATAACATTTGGTAATTATAAAGCCCTGATAGGGTAGTGCAAATACAAAAGCATGGAAACTTTTAAATATTTTTTTTTTACATTCCGTCACCTTTAGGTAAGGAAGGTATTGTCTTTGGTCAAAAAATTCGATAGTGCGTTTCTAATGAATAAGCACGTTTTGGGGTCCATAGAATACGAATTTACTATTTTAACAATGATGTCTGTATGTATGTATGGGTGTGTGTATGTGTGTGTGTGTATGTGACGATCGTTTCGGATCACATAACTCCAATACAACGATACCAAAAATTATATCACAGTATAAAAATACTTAACCAGTAGCGACACTTGTTGTCGGCACCTTTGATCTTCATGTCGCATCGAATGGAGTAAGCGGCCATCTTGGTATAAGCGGTACGTGGCGGGAATTTGAACAACTGTCATTTGCGAATGATATATTAGTACGGTATTTCTTATTTAATTTGTTACAAATAAGTATAATTATATTAAATATAATAAAACTATATTTTATAAATACAAATATTTTTATTTTGTATAATATTACAAATGTTTTACTATAATTTGCTTCCGTTTCCCTTTGGATGATTTTAAATTTCTATTTATAAAAATTAGTGCATAAAATAATCGCATACGGCAATACAATTTTATCAAATATTTATGAGGAAATACAAATAATGTAAACTTGGTTATTAATGTAAAACTTAAATATTACCTTTCTGGGTCTGTAGGAAATCCAAAAAAACTCATTCCACCGACACTATAAAAGTTTGTACAGTCTTTCATAGCACACATAACTTTACCTCTCTTTTTTCTACTCATTTTATACGTGAAAATGACAATAACAACAACAATCAGACAAGTGGCTGTGAGCGAGCGGCCATCTTCTCATAAACAGAACTGGCCACGCCTACTCAAATTTTGGTATCATGAAATATGCGAAGTGTCGCTACTGGTTTAAGTATTTTTATACTGTGATTATATTTTTCTCGTATTCCTCGAGTTTAGATCCATATGCAGACGTGATTGGATTTTGGTTATAATTGGTCAACCGGAAGTACCCTCATTTACAACTTTTAACAGTTTTTCTTGAAAAAACGCAGTTAAATATCATTTATTAACATTTAATGTAGTTATATTTTAAAGAATATGTTATTCTCTGTACGATGTGATTGCATTTTAGATAGATATTAAATTTTATAAATCAGCCAGCTATGCTAACCATGGAAATTGCTAATATATTCAGATAGGTAAATTGACAGATGTCAATATCAATGAAAAATAAATGAATGTGGCAGAGATGACAATGTTGAGATAATGTTAGGAAGACACGGAAAGATGGGGTAAGTAATGAAAGAATAAGAGAAATAACTCGAGTGATAGAAGTTTCTAGAAAGATACAAGAGAGACGATTACATTGGTTTGAACAAGTCATGAAGAGAGATGAAGAATATATTGGAAGAAGAATGAATAGCTTAGTAATAGAAGGTTGAAGAAGCAGAGGAAAACCAAAGATAAGATGGAAGGACTGTATTGTGGAAGACTTGTGCGGAAAAGAACTGAATGAGGACGACAAGACAGAAATGAGTGAAAGTAAAAAATAAAAAATAGCGACTCCTAACGAAAGGGAAAAGCTAAAGAAGAAGTAGATGTCAGTGTCAAGCGCAGTTTGCATAGTTTGTTTATTAAACAATTTTGCTGGAAATATATAATCTTTTACAAGAAAATTTATGTATGGAATTTGTACATAATACACAGAATTGACGGAAGGTCCAGCACGGTCACATCAGTTTTTACCTTCCGTCACCTCTAGGTAAGGAAGGTATTGTGTTTGGTCAAAAAAATCGGTGGTGAGTTTTCACTGAATAAACACGTTTTAGGGTCTTTACAATACGATTTTACTATTTTTACGATGATGTCTGTATGTGTATGTGTGTGTGTATATGTGTGTGTGTGTGTGTGTGTGTGTGTGTGTGTGTGTGTGTGTGTGTGTGTGCGTGTTTGTGTGATCGCGGCTTCGGCCGCGATATCTCCAATACTGGAATTCCAAAAATTACACGTATCCTCATTTGAGATTTTAACAGTTTCTCTCGAAAAAGTTAAATATTATTATAACTTAAAGAATATATTATTCTCTATACGATTTGATTGCATTTTATATTTCATATTCAACAGATATAGAGTTAAAGAATTATAAATATATTAAATTTTATAAATCAGCCATGGAAATTGCTAATATATTCAAATGATTCAAATTGATAGATGTCAGTATCAATAAAAAGTAAATGAATGAAAGAATAAGGGAAATAATTCTAGTGTTATAAGTTTCTAGAAAGATATAAGAGAGACGATTACATTGGTTTGAACATGTCATGAGGAAAGATGAATATATTGGAAGAAGAATGAATAGTTTAGTAATAGAAGGTGAAAGAAACATAGGAAGACCAAATATAAGATGAAAGGACTGTATTGCGGAAGATTTGAGAGAAAAGGAACTGAATGAGGACGATACGCAAAACAAAAATAGGTGGAAGAAGAAAATAAAAAATAGTGGCCGCCTAACGAATGGGAAAAGCTAAAGAAGAAAACGATGGCAGTATCAAGTGCCATTTGCATAGTTTGTTTATGAAATAATTTAACTGAAAATATTTTTGCAAGAAAATGTATGTATTAGGGCGCGTGGAATGACGACTTTATTGACTATGGCAAGCAGATGGACCCGTGTCAAAACGACAGCTATTAATTACGTCGATAACTGACAAAGTTTTCATTCAAAATTTCAAAATTTTCTTATTTCATGTCGTTTATTTGTTATCCGGGGTGTGGAATTCAATTGCCGAGAAAAGGAATCATGAAATACCAAAAAATGAAATTTTGAATGAAAAATTATGATATTTGTGAGTTATGCACATAATTAATAGCTGTCAATTTGATACGGGCTCCCATATCTGCTTGCCAAGGTCAGAAAGTCACGTGACTGCTCGTACCCTATACATAAATTTTCTTGCAAAAGATACTATATTTCCAGTAAACTTATTTTATAAACAAACTATGAAATATTATTTACACATTTAATGTTATTATAAATATTAAAGAATATTCTATTATCTATACGAATTGATTGCATTTTATATTTCATATTCAATGGATATAGAGTTAAAGAATTATAAAGAAATTAAATTTTATAAATCAGCCAGCCATGCTATAATCATGGAAACAGAGATGAGGATGTTGAGATAGATGTTGGGGAAGACACGAAAAGATACGGTAAGGAATGAATGAAGAAGGGAAATAACTCGAGTATTAGAAGTATCTAGAAAGATACAAGAGAGACGATTACATTGGTTTAAACATGTCATGAGGAGAAATAAAGAATATATTGGAAGAAGAATGAAGAGCTTAGTAATAGAAAATGGAAGAAACAAAGGAAAACCAAAGATAAGATGGAAAGACTGTATTGCGAAGACTTGAGAGAAAAGCAACCGAATGAGGATCACCTGCAAAACGGAAATGAATGGAAGAAGAAAATAAAAAGTAGCGATCCTTAACGAATGGGAAAAGCTGAAGAAGAAGAAGATGTCAGAGTCAAGTGGCATTTGCATAGTTTGTTTATGAAATAATACTTGAAATTTAGAAGAATTCAGAAGTATAGAAACATTATTAATAATATTATAACTTTCAGTTGTATTTTATCATTTATTTAATGAGTTGATTTTAAGATGGGTAAAAATAAATACCAAAAACCGACTGTTGAACGTAGGATATTTTTCTCGCTTTGATACGGGACCAATTGTAAGAATAGTACAGAAATTGGACCGTTTTTACCTTCCGTCACCTCTAGGTAAGGAAGGTATTGTCTTTGGTCAAAAAATTCGGTGGTGAGTTTTCATTGAATAAGCACGTTTTAGGGTCTTTACAATACGATTTTACTATTTTTACGATGATGTCTGTATGTGTGTGTGTGTGTGTTCGTGTGTGCGTGTGTGTGTGTGTCCGTATGTGTGTGTGTGTGTATGTGTGTGTGTGTGTGTGACCGCCGTTTCGTGCACGATATCTCCAATACTAGAGTTCCAAAAATTACAATTCTTGCGTATTCCTCTTCCTTACCATATGCAGACTTGTTTAGATTTTGGTTATAATTGGTCAACCGAAAGTATCCTCATTTGAAGATTTTAACAGTTTTTCTTGGAAAACTCAGTTAAATGTTATTATAACTTAAAGAATATATTATTGTCTATACGATTTGATTGCATTTTATATTTGATATTCAACAGATATAGAGTTAAAGAAGAATAAAGATAATAAATTTGATATATATTTCATAATTCAGCCAGCTATGCTAACTTAACCATGGAAACTGCTAATATATTCAGGTAATTCAAATTGACAGATGTCAGTATCAATAAAATGTAAATCAATGAAAGAATAAGGGAAGTAACTCTAGTGTTAGAAGTTTCTAGATATAAAAGAGACGATTACATTGGTTTGAACATATTATGAGGAGAGATGAATATATTAATAGAAGGTGGAAGAAACATAGGAAGACCAAATATAAGATGAAAAGACTGTATTGCAGAAGACTTGAGAGAAAAGGAACTGAATGAGGACGACACACAAACAAAAATGAGTGGAAGAAAATAAAAAATAGCGACCTCCTAACGAATGGGAAAAACTAAAGAAGAAGATGTCAGTGTCTAGTGCAATTTGCATAGTTTGTTTATGAAATAACTTTACTGGAAATATAGGATCTTTTGCAAGAAAATTTATGTATGGGGCGCGTGCAGTAACATGATTTTGCTGACTTTCGCAAGCAGATATGGGGACCTGTATCAAAATGACAGCAATTAATTATGTCCATAACTGACAAGTGTTATAATTTTTCATTCAAAATTTCATAATTTTCTTATTTCATGCGGTTTGTTTGTTATCAGGAGTATGGAATTCAGTTGCCGAGAAAGAGAATCACATAATACCAAAAATTTAGAATCTTTCGCAAGAAAATTTATGTATGGAATTTGTACATAATACACAGGATTGACGGAAGGTATTGTGCTGGCCACATCAGATTTTTTACCTCTCGCTAAGAGAGGTATTGAAATCATGCTAAACATTGCACATCCAGATGTTAGTGAATAAGCACGTTTTAAGGTCCCTAGAATCCGATTATAACATTCTTACGATGATTTGTGTGTGTGGATGTGTGTGTGTTTGTGTGTGTGGATGTTTGAGGTACGATTTCTCAAATTCTATAAGACTAAAGACTTGTGTAACTACGGATTCCTCAATCTAACAGTAATGGGAAGAGTTGAATAGATTCTGGTAACAATTGGAAAACCGGAAGTAGTATTTTTTTAACAAAAATCTTCTAAATATTATTTTTTGAAAATTTATTATTACAAATATTAAAGTATATTAAATTCTCTATCCGACACATTTACAATTTTTATTATATAAAAATATAATCTATAAATAATGTATTATAGTAAACCTCACAGCCCAAACATCTCCATGGTAACCAGTTGAGAAATTAAAATGTCTGTAATTGACATACACTCTATATCTCCCAGTTGATCCTCACATCATCATTTTCCGATGCAAGAATTACTAAACATTTATCTTGCATCTTTGTCGTACACACATGACATATATGACATTTTTATTCGATATCTCATTATCGTCGGATTTTCAGAGGGGGTAAACTCTATCTCCGTTCAACCAAAGGCTAAAAATGAAATAGAAACGGTATTGTAACCACGGTAACAAAAAATGTCATTTTCAAATATTTTAATTGTTTGAATATTCATGTCATTCCTGTCATTCATGTGATTAAGGTTATTTTCACGTTAATAATTTGTATTTCATTGTGTGTTTCTAGTTTTGTTAATTCTTGTTTTTTATATTAATTTGTTGTTGTTTGTTTTCAATTTTGTTCGTAGTTTAATTTCTTATTTGTTTATATTTAGTATCTAAAGTAAGTTTATATTTAGTATTTAAAGTGTTCCATAATGGCAGCCTCTACTTCTGGTATGAATGTTAGGCGGAAAAAGCCAATACTTAAAAGTGCAAGCCGGAAAATGGTACTTAATTTGTACAATTATTTTTGTCAAGAAAAAGAGAATAATGCTCCATTATTACCAGTTAATGCAGTGATTGAGGTAAATATATTTTTGAGAAACTTATTTAATTTTTAAATAATTACATTTCTTTCTTTAGAGAGTGGCTAATGTATTACAAATAGGAACAGCGACAGTAAAACGCATAGTTGGTTGGAATCGAAAGACGAATGAAGATCCTGTAAGCCCACGGAAAAGAAAACAAACAGAAATATCCAGAAGACAAAAAAGTTATGTGGACGACTTCTCCAGAAAAGCTATTAGAAATTATTTACAACATGTATACAAAACGTAAGTTAATTTTAAATTTTATTAATTTTTATTAAAGTTCGCATATTATTAGGAGAACATATAACTTTGGATACATTACTAGACACGATTATACAACAAGAAGTATGTAAAATATCCAGGACTGCCCTTAGGTTTACAATGTTCCAGTTAGGATTTCAATACAGAAAAGATGATAACCGAAGAGGATTGTGCGAAATTGATTCTGTTATTGTTAAAAGAATTAATTTTCTGCGACAATATATGGAAAATAAGAAACACACTCAACTTCCTCTCGTATTCTTAGATGAAACTTGGATCTTTTCGAAAGGATCCGATAGACGCTCCTGGCAAGATGATACCCCATATACAGTGAAAAAGCTCACCACTGTAGGAAAAAGGTGGGTCTATTTTTAAAGTATTTAATATTAAAATTATAAATACCATGAATATGATTTTTAGTATTTGTTATATGTATAATTTATATTTATTTTTGCATTATTTGTTATTTCTATTATTTGCATAATTTATATTTTTCTTATTTTCCTAGATACATTGTATTAAGTGCTGGTGGTGAAAAAGGATTTATTCCTGACACACATTTGGTTTTTGCTTCAAAATCCAACGTCGGGGATTACCACGGTGAAATGAACGCAGAAACATTTGAGCATTGGCTGGAACATTGTCTTTTGAAAAAAATAGATGAGCCCAGTTTAATAATTTTAGACAAGGCTCCATACCACTCACGAGTGAAGGAAAAAATCCAAACAATTTATGGAGTAAGCATGCTTTAAAAGAATTTTTAAGGAAGCACAACGTTTCATTCCAGGAAACAGATTTAAAAACAGAATTATTATTTAAAGCCAAGAATGTGCCTTTGGAGAAAAAATACTTTGTAGACGAACTAATTTATTTAAACGGGCATCAGGTATTAAGATTGCCACCATATCACTGTCATTTTAATGCAATAGAGATGGTTTGGTCGTAAGCTAAACGCTATTATGATGCGCACATTGGGCGGAACTGTGGAAAAGCTGAAGAAGTAATTACCATGTGGCATGAGGCCATCCCCTCTGTATATCCTCTACGAGAATCTAAGAATACAACAAAACGCTTAAAGTGGAATACAACGTTGAAGCCAGAAGATATAATAGGTATCCCCCTGATGAACAACTACCACCAGGAAATGACCAAAAACTCCAATGCCCGGTTTTTTAAACATAATTTAATCTCAGATTTCAAATCCGAGATTTTGTATATATACAAAACCTTGGATTATAATAATTATAAACCTGGATAAAAATTTAATTCGCTTTTATAAAACCTACAAACTCAAGTAGGAATGTGTGAAGTAAACATGTGTAATTAGAGATTGTATCAACCTAAAAGACAAATGCACGAAAGAAGACCCGACTAAAGCAACACCAGCAGCTATAAATTATGCTCTTTTCTAGAAAAATACAATTTATCTAGGCCACTTCTCTCTCGGGATTTTGCGGACGAATTTCCACAGGCGTGAAGGACGAATTTCTGGAGAAGATGTGTCTTTGCCATCTTAGTTAATGACGCGCTTAGTAACTTATTGTATTATAAAATTGACGATTTTATATCAGTATATTTTGTTTTAATAACTTAGTTATGTATATACGATTAATAATAATTGTTATTTAAATATGATATTCTTATTATTGTGTTCTTAATTATAATTCCCCACAATAAAAAAAAAATAGGTAATCCCATTTTGTACCGTTCGGTGTAAGTGTATTCCCAGGATGTCGGGCGCACCGAGCCGCAGTGTGACGCGATATGATAATTTCTTTTTTGTTGCCGAATGTCTCCCATCCAATATATCATTACTGTGGTACTGTCTAGTCTGCTCGGAATTGCCGATCACAAAACTAACGTTTTAGCCACATTGCCGTACTGCTGACAATAAAAAATCCATGCTTTGTTCCGGTTTTTGTTCTAAATAAATCCAATCTTGTAAATTAACACTATTTTCGTAAAAAATATTTTTGTTGAGTTTTATTCAAATTATATTGTGCATATTGCTATTACAAAGACGCCGTTTCTAAAATTGCCAATTATTTGACAATAAAAGAGGTATACCTATTTTATTTAGTTTACTTATATCATAATTATTGCAAAATGCATGTCTTACTTCGAAATTTTATGAATAATTAATAAATATCAATAGAGTATAGGTTATATTATAATACTGTCAGTTGTCAGTTTTGATTTGTATGGATACTTCGGAAATCATGCGATTTCATCCGATTCCACCGATAACATGACGTCATCAATTCCCTCCCACCCCTGGCGATTTGAACCATATGGTTACAAACGATGACGTGGGGATCAAGTCGTGGAAACGGACTTTATAAATGTTACTAATGTTAGTGCCAAAAATTCAGAGATTAGTACTGAAGGTTTTTCTGGGAACGATATTTAATATTTCTTATTGTATTATTAATTATATATTTAAAATTATGGGTATATTACATGAACCATTCAGAAATACCGCTAATCCCGTCAATGAATTGGAAGAACCTCGAACATTTAGAAGGGTGGGAGAAAACTTTCATAGAATGAATTTAAAATTATAGAAAATACGTAAATATAAAGATTAGGTGTAATTGGAATTTTTTGTGTGTACAAGACATGTTAAATACAATACTTACATATACCGCAATGGAAAGGGCGAGAAGTATTATAATGGCTATAATAACAGATTTTGATATAGAGATGTAATGGAGAAGGTTATGTTATAGTTTTTTGAAGAGGAAATGCATTTGAGTCGGCATTTTCAGCAGGACAACGATCCGAAGCATTCATCAAAGTTTGTTAAAAAATGGTTTTTATAAAAAAAAAATGATGTTTTAAAATGGCCTTCTCAATTTCCGGACTTAAATTATATAGAGCATTTTTGGGATCATTTGTAAATCGACAAATTCGAAAAAAGCAAATATGAAAAAGTCAATGAATTGTTAAAGAGCTACTAAAGGTGAATAGCAGAAGATTCCTGCAGACATATGCAGGAAATTAGTGGATTCGATGCCCGGAAGATGTCAAGCTGTACGAATTTCAAACGGTTTTGTAACACCCGAATGAATACGGTTGAGAAGTGTTACCTCATGCTCCCTACCGTCTGGACATGAGTTCACCAGACTTCGACCTATTCCCAAAGCTGAAACAGCCTATGCGTGGACACCGTTTTCTGTCTCTGGAAGAGCTTCATGCTGCCGGTACCCACGCCATTCGACAGATGAACAGAGATAGTGTCTTTGATGGAATAATAAAGCTTCCCAGATGTTGGCACTCGGTCATTTTTCTGGGAGCAGATAATCGTAGTCTAGTTTTTATTGCCACGGCGCCAATCTCGAACATCGGGTTATAGAAATATAGAGCCAATAGTAAAAATTTACTACGAATATAAAGTATACCCCGCACCCCGCACTGGCATCGACTTTGGTTGGAAAACCATCCCTTCTTCTATTCCTCTCTACACGTACTCCACCGCGCCGTGACTAAGGCAACTCATTTCAGCTTCCGTAAAGTTGGTTTAGAAATTTGTGAATTACATACAGTAAATTTTTTGAAAGATATCCGATCAAGGTCATCTACGAATTGTATGAATTCAGATTTTTGCTCCGCTCATTCTGACAAATTCGGTAGTGTCGTTTGCTTAATTTTTAAGAGGGTACATAAGATACTACTGTTATTTTATTATTATAAAAATATATGTTACAATAAAAGTATTCAAAATTTAAAAATAAGTCAATTAGTAAGTTTATTAGCAAATGTAAAACAAAATATGTGAAAAATAAGATAATGATACAATGTCAGTGTCAATGACACTGATAGAAAATAACATTATTCGTACGGCTATGAATCAAGGTAATGTATCTGAATTAATAAATAAACTTACGTTACAGGGAAAGTATTATCAACAACGAGCATAGTTTTAAAGTGGAATGTCCTAAATTAGTCGAAACAATATGAATTTTTGAAAGACAACCGTGTTATATTCATCCTTATCGTACACGCTTATAGCCTTTCCAAAGGAGAGAGATAAATGTATGCCAATTTGTTAATTCGTTCATGATACAGATGACCTTGATCGGACAGCTTTAATTTTTTTTACTGTACGTAGTTTTAAAGATAGAACAAAATTTCAAAACGGGCATATAGAAGGAAAGTGATACTATGCTTCTACGTTCTTATATTTTCTAATAAATATCTATTTAATTAGATATATTATGTTGAATATTGTGTAAAATGTGTTTTTTCATTGTTTTTAATATTGATCGTAAATATTTTTCCAAATTTTAACATTCTTTAAGAAATCATGTTGCACAATTTCATTTTTTCAAAATTAATATGTAAGTCATAAACAAAAATCTACGACACCTCTAATCACATAACATTTTGCTTAGGAGACGGGATCCTTAAGTTCTAATAAAAAACCTAGTTCAGTTGGCTATAGTTCGGGATAAGATTTGACTGCGCTTTGTACTATCGAGCAGTAATGTTAGTAAATTTAAATTTTATTTGCCGATTGTTTAACCATACGATAAAATAATATAACTATAACTTCTTACAAAATTCTACATTCATTTCAAGATTAATTATCACTAAAATATAGGTTCTTTACAGAAGATAACATATAAATCATCCTCTTATATCTCTGAATCTCTGCGTATTTTCTGTTGTGTGGGTTTGCACGTAACACCGATAGACGATCATATTGTACAGTGAGCCACGCTTACGGCACACGAACTATTCAGTATTGAATAGCTATCAAGCATTTTCAATCAGTAGGTTTTCTTTGTACAAGACTCACCAAATGACAGCCTAACATTTTAACTCTTTGTTGTCACAGAATACATGAATATGAATATCAATACAAAGTGTAAATATTAATATCTACACAATACACAATCTATTTGTTGTGAATTGATTTATTGCTTTAGATTGTATGATCTCTATAAAGAGACATTAAAACAGAAATTATTTATTTTAATTAGAATATAGGACAAGTATAATATGTTCTACTTGTTTATTATATACTTTGTTTATTAATACTGTATGATGCATGATCCATATAAAATTACAGGGTTATTATTTCATTTCCACATATGTATACATATCCTTGAGATGAAATATCGACTCGTATTTTTGAAGAACGAAAATTTATCGTCAACTAGATATGTCTATAAATAATATTACCTACTTACTACTCAGAGTAATATAGAGACGAGAAATATTATAATTTATTTATTTTATACATATATAAATATAAATAATAATAATAACACGTACATATTTTGAGTTGCCAAAGTGTCGTCTACATCTTTTACAACCGTATTTCAGAAATGGTTAAATTTATTACATAAACCGTCATTTGTAATTCAATTTTATTTCAGAAATGGTCAAGTGTAATAATTCAGGCTTGTTATTTTTATTTTTACCTCCCGCTACCCTTGTAAGGGAGGTAAAGGGATCGTGCTAAAAATCGCATATCGAGATTTTGGTAAATGACCACGTTGTAAGGTCCCTACAATCCAATTTAGCATTTTCACGATGATGTCTGTGTGTATGTGTGTATGCATGTATGTGTGAGTGTGTGTGTGTGGATCCTCTTTACGCTCTAACTCAAATACTATCATTCAGAAAGTTTTGAAACCATGTATTTCTACCTTATTCTAATATGGAAAGAAGCCATTAGATTTTGGTGGCAATCGGATAACCGGAAATGGCAGTTTACTTGAAGCTCAAGATAGTTTTTCTTCAAAAAATAGCTTTAAATGTATTTTTTATTATAAAAATTAAAGATTATTCCATTTCCTACAGGTTGCTTTAATTATTTTTCTATATATTTTATGGATAAATTTATAAAGTAATATAAGAATTATATCTCGGAGTTTATGCTTTAAACACATCTCCATGGTTACATAGTTCAGCTCAAATGTATCTAACTGACAAATAAATGTCACTGTCAGAAAAATAATCATTTCAAATTAATAATAGTAACGTTTTAAAAGGAAAATTGTAAATAGAACAATAGTTTTATGGAAAGGAACTTAATATACATAATTTGTAGCATTAGTAAATATGCAGGTATGTATTTAAATAAAGAAATAAATAAGTATATTTTACACAGCATATTATCCATTGCTGGGTGTGCTAATCTGATTTGTACACACATTTCGGTAATGATGATGACATATTTGTATTGTGCGGGCGTGTATCACAAGGGTTAATTTTATGCCATTTAAAATTCGAATTATTTGGCGTTGATCGGGATCGAATCGGATTCCCCAGATTCGCGACCAGACATCAGGCACGCGGAAACGAGACCCCATAGGTAAATGGCGGGAGGTATTGTGTTGGTCACATCAGATTTTTAAAGGGGAAATTGAAATTCAGCAGATTACTTGTTAGTTTTACCTTGCACTACCTTAACAAGGGAGGAATCATACTAAATATCAGATATCGAGATTTTATAAATGGCTAATTGCAATTAGAGGTTATATATTATTCATCCAGTGCTGGATTGAGGAATCAAAACGGCCCGAGCCATTTGAAGAAAACCGACCCAATGGGCTTATAATTTTACAATTTTATGGTTACCATCTAGTGTGTTCTAAAATAACATTTTAGAAAAGGACAATTAGCTCGAAAAAAGAGATAGTTGAGTTGTGATGCGGTTTGTGCAACGATTGGCAAAATGATTTAACATCGAAGGTCAAATGGCGCTACAGTAGTTCCGTTTTGTGCAATATGACTATGTACACCAACCGACAAGATTGTTACTCAAATATGATATTTGATTTTTAATTGTTAATGTTCGCTGGATTACAGAACATTTTGCAAATGCTTAGCACAAATTATGTATAAACGTATTAACTATAGATAACAATGTAAATAAAAATTTCAACTTAAAAAAGTTATAACCTTCAAACATAACATTTAACAAATGTCAACAATCAGCATTCAATATTCAAAACGACTGCAGAAGAAGGATTCCACATTGGCGGCGTTTCGTTAACTAACTTTAAGAATAGCGTGGGAGTCACGCGCTCTAGATCTCACATGTGCGGCCGTCACTCTTTAGACAGTGGAGAAAGGAGTAGTCCTCAAGGGACATATTGGATGACAAAAGGGTGCCACGTAATTTTTATACGCCAAATTACGTAACATGTTATATTTGTAGAAATGAGCTTTAAAGATCAAGCAGATTTAAAAATAAACGAAGAAAGAAATTGTGAAAAATTCATGGACCTCGCTGGGATTTAAACTCAGGGCCTTCCTATATCTAGTAAGACGTTCTAACCATCTCATTGATCTATTAAGCCCATTTCTACGAATTAAAACATTTAGGGAGGATCACAAATAATTATTAACTTGTTATAATTAAACAATTATTAAAATTAACAAATTAAATACATTCTATTTTTCGTAATCTTGTTCCCCGAAACATAACATAACACTTCCTTCACTAGAGTGCGTAAGTGACTCCCGCGCTATCGTGGCGCACACTACGTCACCTGGTACATCGAATTATGATTTAAGGTGTGTGCTTTCTGCCTTAGTCTCTAATAAATACATTATCATCTAATTCTTATTCTTCATATTCGTTTTTAGCTATGACAAACAGAATTAAATCCTGTAACTAGTTACATTTGCAACGTTCGCAAACTTTTCCATACGGTTTGGTGCAGCAGTCTGGACCGATCTGAGTCGGCCTATAAACTGATAATTTTTTTAAATTTTCTTAGTTCTTCACCTATTTAGCTAAAAGTTGCCAACAGGTTAAATATTATAACCTTTTCTGATAACGCTTTATAAATAATGAACATGAATACTAAAAATATAAAATTGAAAACAAAATTAAAAAATACATCGGTCCGGCCCACCGAGGCTGCATTTATCTGCCAGTTTTGAAAGAAATGATACAATCTACAAAACGAAAAGCGCCAAAAATAATGAGTTTATAAACCTTCTTAACGACGTGTTTTCAGTACGCTTGTAGATTCATAAAGACACTGAAATAATATAAAAAAAATCTGTTGTGGTCAGCACAATACCTTCCGTCAATCCTGTGTATTATGTATAAATTCCATACATAAATTTTATTGTAAAAGATTCTAAATTTTCAGTAAAATTATTTCATAAACAAACTATTCAAATTGCACTTGACACTGACATCTTCTTCCTCTTTAGCTTTTCCCATGCGTTAGGGGTCGCTATTTTTGCGTGTCGTTCTCATTCGGTTCTTTTTCTCTCAAGTCTTCCGCAATACAGTCCTTCCATCTTATCTTTGGTCTTCCTCTGCTTCTTCAACCTCCCATTACTAAACTACTCATTCTTGTTCAAATATAATTCTTCATTTCTCCTCATGTCATGTTCAAACCAATGTGATCGCCTTTCTTGTATCTTTCTAGAAAATTGTAACACTAGAGTTATTTTATTACCGTATCTTTCCGTGTGTTCACCAACATCTACTTCAACATCCTCGTCTCTGCCACATTAATTTACTTTTTACTCATACTGACATCTGTCAATTTGAATTATATGAATATAGTAGTAGTTTCCATGTTTAGCATAACTGGCTGAATCATAAAATTTAATTTCTTTAAAATTCTTTAACTCTGTATCTATTGAATATGAAGTATAAAAAGTAATCAAACCGTATAGAGAATAATATATTCTTTAAGTTATAATAATATTAAATGTCAATAAATCAAATTTAACTGTTAAATCTTCAAATGAGGCTACTTCCGGTTCACCAATTATAACCAAAATCTAATCACTTGTTCTTCTGGATGTAAACTTGAGGAATACGAAAAAAATATAATTTTTGGAATCGTGGTTTTGAAGTTATGCGATTCGGAACTTTTGTCACACACACACAGACACACACAGATACATACATACAGACATCATGGTAAAAATGGTAAAATCGTATTATAGGGACTCAAAAACATGCTTATTCAGTAAAAACTCATCATTGATTTTTTTGACCAAAGACAATACCTTCCTTACCTAGAGGTGACGGAAGGTAAAAAACTAAATAGTGTTAATATAGTGGTATAGTTAGTATAGTTGAATTCACTAAATATGAGTAATCAAGGTCATACACAGCACTTTATACAACGGTAGTTTTGCAACATTTCATGTTAGAAAGAGAACGATTATTTGACGTATGTCTATTTAATTTATGTTGTGTGACATACGAGTACATACGTAAATGGTGATAATAGTTTCTAATGCACTACAAATAATAATGGCGTATGTCGTAGAGTTACAGATATCTAATGGGATGGTTGTTTGGGTGGTCACTTATCAGTTTGATTTTGTGACAGCAACATATTGTTAACTAAAAACATATTTCATACAACTTTTGGTATTTTAATAAATGTTTTATTTCCATACCTTTACTCTTAACTCTGCTGTCACCTGACACAATTTTATGTTAGTTTGTCTACAACAGCAAACGGATACCACGTGGATCGTTGTGTGTGTGTGTGTGTGAGAGAGAGAGAGAGAGAGAGAGGAATGTCTTCGTGTAACAAACCGTGACGTCACGAATTTTACAGCCGCGAAAGTTTATTAGCTAATTTATGAATGCAAATTCGCATATTTCATGTTATTTTATATTATTATATTTATTAAATGAGACGGATTTCACGATTTTATTTAAAAAAACAACGATTTTATTTTTTTGAAATGACCCCATTATCTACTATACTGCCCTCTGCGCTAATAGTAACCCACTGACGACGTTTAAATCAAATTATTATTTCATGGTTTATGTCAAGTCTTTTTTTGTGTTTTGAACATAAATCTTTAAGAAAGACAATATTTAGAACATAATTTTCAAATAAATTGCACTTATTTTTTTTAGTTAAAATGTATCCATAAATATTTCATGTTGCACGCCTATGCATACGAAATGCAGTGAAGATATCTACAAATAATATTATATTACCCGGCTTATAAATGACGTCTTTCCAGAACCAAACTATACTAGCATATAAACACATTTAGGTATATAATATTAATATGAATGAGTAACATTCTTTGAAATCATAGTAATAAGTAAAATATTTATAGTGTAGGTCTCTCTCGTCAATTAACGACGCGGAAATATAAGCCCTATCTTACGCAATGCTTCGTTCTTCAAGAGGAACAAGGTATAATTGGATTAAAATTGATGCTTTCTGAAATTACATTGATTATTCCAAATTACATTTGACGCTTGAAAAAATGTTAATCTGAATTACAAATGATGATTTCTAAAATTAAATTGAATATTCTGAAATCAATTTTGAACAGATATAGGAAACGCCAAGGGTACAAGTACAACTGTATCATTAGTGATGCCGTGGGATCTCGCGTGTTCGAGATCTCGTTTCGAAAATCGAGAAATTTCGAGACGAGACTATCATAAGTCTCGTCTCGAAAAATCGAGACGAGACGAGAGGAATGCCCTCGAGATTTGCTCGAGACGAGAGTAGGTATTCGAGATCTCGATTGCACGAATTTTTTTTTTTAATATGTATATAATTAAAGATATACAATAAGAAAAATAATTATCAGTACAAATATTTTCATTGGCCTGTTAATTATTTATTTATTCATTTTAAATTTATAGGGTTTTAGTATAAAGAATAGGAACAAGATTGTTCCCTGTGATGTACTCTCCACGCTAGTATTAAATGCCCTTGCTGCGAGTAATATTTGTTCAGTATTTTTTTACTTACCTGTTAAGTGCCAGACTTAGTAAAAATAAAGTTTTAATCAGTAGTATCTACTTACTCCTTTATTACGTCCAAGTTGATGCTAATTATTTTCCTGATAGATGGAAGTATAAAAAAATTTATAACATGTAAGGGTAATATTTTATGAATTTATTTTATATGTATTCATATACAAATAATAAATAATTAGAGCGTCACTGCTTGCTACCTTCAACCATACAAACACGCTCTGACCTGCCAACTTATGGAACATCCATACAGCTAATTATAAATTTGAGAAATTCGAGACGCTCGAGTCGAGATCGAGAATAGAGGATGAAAAATATGACGAGACGAGACGAAAACAAATCTCGTCTCGAATTTTCGAGACGAGACGAGAGTGAACTGTTTCTCGCCGTTTCTCGTCTCGCGGCATCACTATGTATCATTAATACCGGAATCTCTATTAAATACTTAGCGCGATCTTTGAAAAAAAAATCTAAATTAGAAAAATCTGTTGTGGCCAGCACAATTTTCTAAATTCACGTAGTTAATTTGTCACCAGGAGTGTGGGATTTACTCGTCCAGGAAAATAAACCACATGGAATTGGAAAATCACTAAATTTAGATTGAAAAATTATATTTGACATCTATGTACATAATTACTAGCTATCATTCTGACATGAGCCCCCGTACCTGCTTGTCAAGGCGAGCAGTCATATGACTACTCGCGCCCTATTGTATTTAACATTTCTTGTATACCTACACTCTACACCAAAAATTCTACTTACATGTACTGTTTGTATTTAGATTTTTTAATTTTAAATTCATTCTATGAAGAAATTTTGTCCTCTTCTAATTTTCCAAAATGGTTCCAATTCATTGTCTGGATTGACAGTATTTTTGAAGGCTATATGTAATACACCTATAATTTTAAATATTTAAGTATTAATACAATAACAAATAATATATGTATGTACTTCCGAGAAAAAATCTTCAGTAATGTCTCTGGATTTTTGACACTGACATTTATTTGTCAGTTACAAACATTTTAGTTTTTTAATTGGTTTCTATGACGTTATTTGGGCTGTGAGATTTATTACAACAGATTGAGAAATACGTAGTTAAACAGACATTAAGTATTATAGTTTTTGAGAAATCGTCCTTTCAACCTCCCACCCCCCACACACACACACACACACGCACACACACACACACACACACGCACACACACACACACACACACACACACAAACGCGCACGAGAACGACACGTAAAACAGAAATGAGTGGAAGAAGAAAATAAAAATAGCGACCACTAACGAATGGAGAAAGCTAAAGAAGAAGAAGACGTTAGTGTCAAGTGCAATTGGCATAGTTTGTTTATGAAATAATTTTACTAGAAATTTAGAATTTTTTGCAAGAAAATGTATGTATGGAATTTATACAAATACACAGGATTGACGAAAGGTATTGTGCTGGCTACAACAGATTTTTATTTTTAAAAGTGGAAATTGGAATTCAGCAGATTACTTGTTATTTTTACCTTTCACTACCTTAGGAAGGGAGGTAAGAGGTAAGGAATCATGCTAAATATCAGATATCGAGATTTTATAAATGGCTAATTGCAATTTGAGGTTATATGTCAGTCATCCAGTGCTGGATTAAGGAATCAAAACGGCCCGAGGGATTTGAAGAAAACCGACCCAATGGGCTTATAATTTTAAATTTTTATGGTTACCATCTAGTGAGTTCTGAAATAGGTAACATTTTAGAAAAGGACAACTAGCTCGAAAAAAGAGATAGTTGAGTTGTGACGCGGTTTGTGCAACGATTGGCAAAGTGATTTAACACCGAAGGTCAAATGGCGCTACAGAAGTTCCGTCTTCTGCAATTTGACAACTATGTACACCAACCGGCAACATTATTACTCAAATGTCATATTTGGTTTTTAATTGTTAATTGTCGCTCGATTACACGACATTTTGCAAATACTTAGCACAAATTATGTATAAACGTATTAACTATAGCTAACAACAGATTATTATATACATTGTATTTCCTTACCTCTAAATCTATAAAAAATATAATAAATTATTTATATGTATCAGATAGACAATTTACTCTTCTTTACAAGCAAGAATAAAAATTTTCAAAAAATAATATTTTGAATATTTTTTTTAAGAATCTGCTACTTCTGGTTGTTTACTTATCACCATACCTTTTCAGCCATTCCCAGTAATGTCCGATTGAGAAATACGTAGTTAAACAGACATTAAGTATTATAGTTTTTGAGAAATCGTCCTTTCAACCTCCCCCCCCATACACACACGCACACACACACACACACACACAAACGCGCACGCACGCGCGCCCAATTTCTGTTTTAGGTACGTCTACTATTCTCCAAGAAGATCCTACATCAGGAAATTTACGGATTTTGAAAAAAATATTTTTTCCACTCTACCCTGCAACACGAGCAGTGTAAGAAAGGAGCTGTACCATATTCGAAAAATATATCTATATATAGTAAGTGACCATACATTTTAACATTTACTTTTAAAACAGTTTATTAGAATGACGCCACATTTAATCTATTAAATATTTGCCTCCATTAAAAACCTTAAAAATCCAATTCGTGATGCCACGAATGCATTTATAATTGCAATACATCATCTATTTATTGTATGAGTAATCTTCCATTTAACCGTGTCTGCTATTTGGCTAATTGTGGCTGTCCATTAGCCCATGTACTCTAGGTTCACGTGTCTACAGTGACGTAAGGATAATACCGCGTATTAAATCACAGATAATGCTCGCAGATCTAATCACACAGCTTTCTATATGGCAAGCAAACAAACTAGAGATCGGCACTGTTCAATGTTTGTGTATACAAAAGTTAAGAGTATAACGAACAATAATTATATCATATAGAAGAAAACAGTTACAATATAAGAGATTTCAATGATAAATTAAGATTGTTGCAACAGTTTAAATATCGCATCTTTTATTACCAGATGTAACAATGTAGCTTCAAATGGGTCATTCTAAGTCTAAAGCTTTTTGTAAATTACATACTGTATATGAATTTTGAATGTAACATCGTAAACTAAGTTTTGGACGGGGATGGAAAATGTAACGAAACGATACCCGATAAAGTTATAATAACGTTTAATTTTTACCTTCCGTCACCTTTAGGTAAGGAAGGTATTGTCTTTGGTCAAAAAATTCAATGATGAGTTTTTAGAGAATAAATACGTTTTAGGGTCCCTACAATCCGATTTTACCATTTTTACGATGATGTCTGTATGTATGTATGTGTGTCTGTGTGTGTGTGTGTGTGTGTGTGTGTGTGTGTGTGTGTGTGTGTGACAAGAGTTTCGGATCGCATAACTTCAATACCACGATTCCAAAAGTTATATTTTTTTCATATTTCTCAAGTTTACATCCAGAAGAACAAATATTTAGATTTTGGTTATAATTGGCGAACCGGAAGTAGCCTAATTTGAAGATATAACAGTTAAATTTGATTTATTGACATTTAACGTTATTATATTATTCTCTATACGATTGATTGCATTTTATACTTCATATTCAATAGATATAGAGTTAAAGAATTTTAAAGAAATTAAATTTTATAAATCAGCCAGCTATGCTAAACATGGAAACTACTAATATATTCATAACTCTAGTGTTACAAGTTTCTAGAAAGATACAAACGAGATGATTACATTGATTTAAAAATGTCATGAGGAGAAATGGAGAATATATTGGATGAAGAATGAATATGAAATATGAATAATAGGAAGGAGGTTGAAGAAACAGAGGAAGACCAAAGATAAGATGGAAGGACTATATTGCGGAAGACTTGAGAGAAAGGTACTAAATGAGAACGACACGTAAAACAGAAATGAGTGGAAGAAAATAAAAAATAGCGACCCCTAACGAATGGGGAAAGCTAAAGAAGAAGAAGATGTTAGTGTCAAGTGCAATTTGCATGGTTTGTTTATGAAATAATTTTACTGGAAATTTAGAATCTTTTAGAAAATTTATGTATGGAATTTATACATAATACACAGGATTGACAGAAGGTATTGTGTTGGCCACAACAGATATTTTTTAATAACGCTATAATTACAAAATAACGTTATGTAACCGTAACATAACAAATAAAGTTATGTAACCGTTACATAACAAATAACGTTTTACTACAACGTTATTCAAGTTTATAAATTTTACAAGATTTTTGCCGTTTGAAAGTATAATTTCCTGATATTTTTTTTTCGTGTTTTATAATAAATAAATATCATTAGTGGTCAAATACAAATGTTGAACACTTTATTTCGTTTCTAGAATAATATGTGTTTAAGTTTTTTTAATAGATTGTTTTTTATTTTAATTTTTAATGAATTTTTATCACAAATTTGAGAAAAATACGGTTATTGTAACGTTATAATAACGAAAAAAAAATAACGTTATCATAACGTTACATAACGTTATTTCATTTTTTATTAAGTTATTTATAACATTATGGAACGAATTTTTTTTTATAACGTTATGAAATAACGTAGCAATTCGTTCACGTTATTCCACACCTGGTTTTGGATACAAAATATACATACTTAAATAATGTTCTTGAACCTGTGGACAAAGTACGGCACCTCTCCATTACGGTTATAATTAGGCTTGCCAACTATCCCGGATTTTCCGAAACGTCCCTCTTTTTCAGCTTTTTTGATCCGTCCCGTATTGCAGGACGTTATTTGTCCCGGAAATCAGACCAAACGAATATTTAAGATATGGATAAATATATCATCACGGCATATTACTCATTGCTGGGTGTGCCAATCTGCTTTGTACACAGATATCGGTAATGATGAAATAATTGTACCGTGCGGGCGCTTACCAGGCGTCACCTCACGGGCACTCAATGTTGGCGTGGAGAGTGTACCACATGGGTTAATTTAGTGCCATTAAAATTCGATGTAATTTTTGGCGTCGGTCGGGATCGAACCCGGGTCCCCAGATTCGCGACCAGACACTCAGGCACAAGGCCACGAGCCTCCATTTAAGATATAGTTGTACACCTCCGTTTATGATCACTATATATCCTACCGTTTTGAAGTTAAAATTAATATTTTGTAATTTAGTTATTAAAAAATATGTACAGTTTAATAAGCGCACAAGGAAGTCTTTAGTTCTAAAATTAATAGGACAGAATTACAGCCATATAATTTTTTTACAATTGTATATCCTATGGTCCATAAAAAGAAATAAGACACAGGTATAATTTGGTGATTTTTTACAACAGGAAAAATAGTTAAAAGTAACGCTCTGCTTTTTCTAAGCATACCTGCCTTAACAAATTTCCAGATATCCAGCGACTACTTAGCTGTCGCCCAGTTGACTCTCGTCCAATTGAGCATCGCCCAATCGCCCTCACCTATTTCATCATATCCGGATGCAGTTGCAGCAAGAATTGAAGCGGTGAGATAAAAAAGGAAAAGATTCCACATATTGGGCGTTTCAAGCTGTCATAACAATTTTACCTTACTCTCAAAGCCGCGTCAAATGACTACTAAAAGAAAATATTCGTACATAGCAAATGTTTATAACCTAGCCAAATTTACACAAGTTGTCCTCCGACTCGATTGTGATAGCTTAAGGGTGTATTCCTTAGATAATAATTTTAAGTCGAAAATACCGTATACACTTATATTCGAAACTCAAATTTAGATGAGTTATGAGCGATATTAAATTGAGGAGTTCTTTGCAAAAACATCCTTAGTACATTTTTACCTCTCTCCAAGAGAGGTATTGGATTCATGCCAAAAATTGCATATCAAGATTTTAGTGAATAAGCACGTTTTAAGGTCGCTATATTCCGATTATAACATTTTTACGATGATGTGTGTGTGTGTGTTTGCGTGACATATTTTTGCTCGTAGCGTTTGTAAAAATACATGTACTCGTATGTCCGTGTAATTCACTAGAGTAGCTTCCTTTAGCACAGTTTCCCGGTATTTCTCCGCGATTTCTGTCTTCGTTTCTTCGCGACTTACTTTTTACTTCTCGCTTAGAGGTATTAGATTCATGGTAAAAATCGCAAATCCAGATTTTAGTGAATAAGCACGTTTTAAGGCAATCGGATTATAACATATTTATGATGATGTCGATGTATGTGTTTCTGTGTGTGTGTGTGTGTGTGTGTGTGTGTGTGTTGGAGGTACGATTTCTCAAATACTATAAGACCAAAGACCTGTGTAACTACGGGTTCCTCAATCTAACAGTAATGGGAACAGTTGAATAGGTCCTGGTAACAATTGGACAACCGGAAGTAGTAGTTTTTTAACAAAACTCTACTCAATATTATTATTTTGAAAATTTATGTTATTACAAATATTGAAAACACTAATGTCAGTGTTAAAAATCCAGAGATATTACTGAAGGCTTTTTCTGGAAACGATATTTAATATTTCTTATTGTATTATTAATTATATATTTAAAATTATAGGTATATTACATACACGACCCTTCAGAAATACCGCCAATCCCGTCAATGAATTGGAAGAATCTCGAACATTTAGAAGAGTTGGAGAAAACTTGCTCATAGAATGAATTTAAATTTATAGAAAATATCTAAATATAAAGATTAGATGTAATTAGAATTTTTTGTGTGTAGGAGAAATATTAAATACAATACTTATATCCCACAATGGAAAGGGCGAGAGGTATTTTGATGGCTACAACAGATTTTTTCAAATGCGTTAATGAAAACATAAATCGTGCAAAAGACAAAAAAAATGGCGGTTTCAAAAAACGATATAGCTTCGAGAAAATAAATAGATTGTATAATAGAAGTGTTTATTTTTTACATTTTCAATCATCCTGGTTGAGATGTAAAAGAAAAAGATTCCACCAATTTTGTTACAGTATAGCATACTTATAGTAGATGCTTTTAAAATACTAAGACGATGTAAGGAAGTGCTTAGATCACAGAGTTACAAATTGTTAATTGTAAGTTTTCATGTAAAATGCTTACTTTACTCTTTAATCAGTTTTTGTTTATTTCTCCAAAAGAACATTTTCCTTTTTCATTTCGCCGCTTCAATTATTTTTTATTTACATTTTTCACAATAAAATTATGAAATTTATTTATATATTTTTTTATGTTATAACCAACATTTACTACTTTCAGACACAAATATCTCTAAAGACCCAATTTTCAGCAAATTTTTAAAGTATTTTGATATTTAAGTGTGTGTATGAAATTTTAAAATTGATTCATAATTTATTCTTATAACGAACACCAGTCGCACCGCGTCAGGTTACGATCTTACTACCTTCTCACGCAATGCAAATTTTACTTGTATAAAAAAACAATGCGCTATAACCCGAACGCTGCGCTAGTACTAACACCCTTGTGTTTTTGTTCGGAAGTTAAAATTAACTTTTTAATAGGTATGACACATTATAGTGCTTGGTAAGTATATGATACCAATTTGTACAAGTAATATTAAATGTCAAATGACATTTAAACACCAGTACCAGTATTCAAGATTTAAAAAAATTGCAGTTAAATTATTTATAAACCTAACCTTAACCTATAATAGTTATTTATGTACCAAGGGCGTAAGATAGCGTTTATGAGATCTATGAAAATTAGATTACGAGGCATAGGTCAAGGGCTCTAACACGACAAAGGTGCTATATTTGCCCAAGGGCTAAGGACATCTGTAAGGTCTCTTGCGGGCCACATATGACCAAAAAAAATCTGTGTTCAATTTTAAATTTGAACCTAGATTTTAATTCTTTATTAGTTTTGTAATGATTTTTTGTCTATATTTTTATGACTTTATAACTAAATTTTTAAATTTAAACAATAATGAATAATTGGCAATCTTTGCAAGCAGGCAGTGTTAAAATCTCTCGATTATTAGTCGCCCTTATTAACACTTTTATTAGTTAAATAACTATTAATATGGCAGATAAAATAAATATTAGGCAGTGCCTCCGCAACCGGCGTCCGTTGCCGTTTTGGCGACCGGCGGCGGTTACCGTTAGCGTACTTAGCTTTATATTATATAACATTCCTAACTATTCAGAGACGGCAAGAACTACATTAACCTTGGTTTTAACTGGGATGAAGGACGGGCTGGAATTTAATGTTGGACAAAAATTGGTTCTGCTCGACCCTGTACCCCTAATACACTTTTACAATTAACTGTAACATATTGTAACGTTTATTTATATGGGTGAAGTGTAAAAATTAGCGAAATATTATTAATTAAAATAATACGGTTATTAAACGATAAATAATTATGATAAATATTAAAAAAGATAATAAAAATAACTAACACTATAATGAAATAATTATAAACACTAATTTAACACTAAGAATATTATTAATTGCTTAAACACTAAGATTTTTTATTTAAACAATATTTATATCACTATATTTATTTATATAACTACTTTTATTTATGTTAATAACCCGTAGACTGTTTATTTATATCACCCACTGGTCATTGCTCGTTGCTTATATATATCACACTATATCTCCGCTGTTGTTCGGACGATATTTATACAGCCCAGTATCCTTCTGAAACGTTCTGACGCCACAATGATATTGAATACAATAGATTTAGGTCACCGGTGTAATTAACACGTCTAGCCGTTCCGCCGCCGGGGATTACGTCATCGCTCGGGAATATTCTACCAGTAGCGACGCTCGTATACTCTTAAGTCAGGGGCGCACGTTACAATATAACACTATTACATTATACGCACACGTCGACACCTAAATTGTATATGTTCTGTGATCATGGGCGCCGTTTAGGGCCCCCCTTCCTGGAAGTTAAGTTCAACCATTTTTTTTTTTTTCATAAACAATTTCAGATTTACGCTATAACAGCCCCAAAGTCGACTTTTTTACATTATATGAATTTTACTTTCTTCTTTTATTTTGTATATATCTATAAAGGGGGTATCTATATGCAAAATGCAAATTCACAAAATAAGCAGTTCAGGCTTGGACATAATACGAGTACATATTTCTTTTGGATTTTTTTCTAATATTTCATGTTTGCCCCCCTTTGGATTTTGAGTTAACGGCGCCCATGTCCGTGATCAGAGTTGGCACATTGGCTATAAGCTAATTGAGAACTGTCAATTGACTGCCAGCTGCTATTTAGTTTGTATCACCATAGCCGGCGCGCCGGCTCCCGTTGATTATCTTTTTAGGAACCGATACCGGTTGCAGAGGATCGCATTAGGGGCCTACATTTTTTTAAATGCCAAAATTATCAAACAGGGCCGAATACAAGGTCTAACGCCTGCTCGGACAAATAGTGGCAGATCGGCCCGAATCAAAATGAATCCCAATTTTAAAAAGAATCATTTTAAATTATTGTTTTTGAAATGATTAAACAATTAATTTCGATAGTTACAGTAAAAACTCGAGGAAAAATAACAATAATTATTCTGGCCGGCCCGATTTTAAGGTTCGGCACGCCGGGCATTAGCCCGATTGCTCGGGCTTGTTACCATGTAAGTAACCATTCTACTCTATACCGCGTTAGACTCCTAGGAACCTTAGACTATGTGGCTTATGTACCAAAATTTTGATGTGTGACTTTCAAAACTATCCCTATACCGGAGCGTTTACTTACGGTAGCGGGAGATAAAAAAAAAATAAAGTAGATTTTTATTATAAACGTCAAACCTCTGAAAACAATATGAATGAACGAATACAGTTCTTACTTTATATTACATTTTGTGTGATTATTTTGCCCATGAAGAGATATCTGTTGCAAATATATTTACATAACATTTAAACTATTACTAATTAAAATGTAAATATCTTATGCTCTACGTAATTTTTTTGCAACCATTACATGATCTTTTAAAAAATTGCAAAACTATCTAATTAATGTTAAAATATTAATAATGATCATTGTTTAGTTTATTACCTATTATATTTTAAATAGACCATTTGTCAAAAGAATAAATTATATCACTTATAAAGAACATCAGCCTATTATGTATTCATTCATGGCTTTGCAAGATTTGCAACCAGATAATCTATCGCGGTCATTGGAAATCTGGGGAACCGAGTCCGATCGCTACCGACGCAAAAGAAGAAATATTTCGAATTTTAAATGGCACAAAATTGACCCCTGTGGTGCGCTCTGCACGCCAGAAATGTGTGCCCGTAAGATGACGCCTCGTAAACCCCCCACGGCACAAATATGTCATCATCATTACCGAAATCTGTGTACCAAGTAACATTAAGTAACATAAGTTTTCGAAAAAAAAAGAATAGACGATACAGTGGTATAAGGAAAGTACATATATTGAATAATTGAAATAATTAACATAGCTTAAGCTTTAACATTAATGTTTAATATAGAACTAGTGTACGTTTTCTTCTAGATAACGAAGTTTAGTTCTGATTTGCCCCATCAGTCTGGGGAGTTTTAAAATTTATTTTGTTTACCTTTAAAATCCTTCTCTTTAAATATTTTCATTTTCGGGCTCCCACAGATTTTTGAATATCTTTCATACGCCCAATAAGTTTCAATATAGAATTTAAATTGAAACCAAAGTTTTCAGATAAAATAATGTGTGCAGTAATTTCGAAAGCAATTGTTTCTAGATAGTACGTTGAACGTATTAGAGGTTTATACACAAAATTGCCAACCGAAGTTATTTGATTTCATCAATTTACATCATTTTAACGAAAATATTAAGTTTTGGTCTGACCCAGCTACATGCCACTATGCTCAAACAACAACATAGTAGTTGGAGGCAAAAATATACCATACAAAACAATCCTCCTAACGCACCTCTAGCAAGACATATTAAAACTTTTTAGACGTTACTTTAGGAAAGGTGTACGACAATGTGTAGGAGCCCCAAAATGAAAACAATTAAGGCGTAGGATTTTCAAAAAATACGCAAAATAAATTTAAAACCCCGCCAAAGACTCATGGGGCAAGGCAGAACTAAACTTCGTCGTATGTAAGTAAACGGGTCAGTAACTCTTTATTAAATATGAATATTAAAGCGTAAGCTATGTTAATTGTTGTATAGTAATAAGCAGATTCTCGGCTGTATCATGTAACATATCGCCTATATTAACCAACGTAGCTTATTTTTAAGCCAACATTGCTAAATTACTCAACATGTAACAAATATCGCTAAAACAGTAGCTAAACTTTAAATTTTACCAACGTCGATAATAAATAAGAGTGACGGTAGTTACAACTCAGGAAAGAGTACGTTTGACAACGGTGTAAATTTATACACGTGCGATTATTTTGACGAATATGTTGTCAATGTGGTTGACAAATCGCTTGTAAAAAAGTAAACAAAATGTCGTAAGAAAATGGGGCCATCCCACACTTTTTTTAATTTTAATTTCGTAAAATATAGATCAAAATATTCATCTCTGTGTATTTTTACTTCCTTGTACGTAAGTAAAGGAAGTATTGTAATCGCGAAAAATTTCGGTTTTCAGATTTCAGCGGAAATATCCATTTTGATGATCCCTGAATCCATTTTGACTAATTTCGTTGTGACGTCTGTACGTACGTACGTATCTCGCATAACTCAAAAACGGTAAGCCGTAGAAAGTTGAAATTTTGTATTTAGGACTCTTATAACATCTAGTTGTGCACCTCCCTTTCTGGTTATTACACAATTTCCAGAAGTGGCACTTTACTTGAAGCCTATAATAGATTTTAATGAAAAACTGTTTTAAAATATAATCCAAAACTTTTCAAATTTGGTATAAAAGACTTTTATGTCAATCGAAATAACATAATAGATTTTGGTTAAAATAGGCTAACCGGAAGTGGTACATTACTTGAAGTTGTTAACAGTTTTTCTTGAATAAAATGATTTTATTTTGATTTTAGAAATAAATGCTTCAAATAAAAGTTTTGGAGAATTAATGTCTGCGTCTATCACATTAAGTATTATTAAATTAGCCCTTTGTATAAGCGAGATATGTAAATTTAAAAATTATTTTTTTGTAATAAAGCTTGCTATGGATTAGGACAAAAAAATAAAATGTTCATGTCAAATTACGTTAAATACGTGCAATTTTATGATTCGTACAATAACAAATATTATATTTTTATTGTGAAATTAGTCATATTCATTGTTGTAATCAAATATTTCTTTGTTGTAATCAAAACTCTCTACAAAAACCAAAAAAAATACCTTTATGGTCGCTATATATCTTAGTGTTTTGAAGTTAAAATTAATATTTTGTAATTTATTTATTAAAAAAATATGTATAGTTTAATAATCGTACAAGGAAGTCGTGTGGTGACAACATCAGATTTTTTACACAATATAAATGTATGTATTTGGCGATATACTGTTTTAAAAATATCATGTATTTTTGAATGATATCGTGACGTCAAAAATTAAAAGACTAGGTTCGTGGAACGCACATTTTACCCTAGCGGTGAAAAATAGAAATAACATCTATCATCTGTCATTTTACAAGTTCAAGGTCATTTCTGTTTTGATTTAGTGCATGTTCACTCGTGAATAGAATAGCGTATTTAGAGTTCAGTGAGTTTTTAATTTAATAATGGAATCCGGATAAGAAGGGGCAAATTCTAACAATCTTCCAAAATTAGACGTTAGCACGATAAATGATTTTTTTTATTAAAAGTTCTGAGTTCCGGAATGCTGAAATACAAAGCGTAAAAATGAAAAGAACACAAACTTTTATACAAGGCATCAAATTTTTACACGTTTGTATGAATTTTAAACTTTAACGCCGTGCTAACTCCACATGATTTGTGAAGTGCGGCAACTCAAATTAAGAGTGCGTACCACAAACTCGGATTTTAATTCGTGATGTCACAGTAAAAGTCTGCGAAAAAGTATTACGAAAATTATGAATGAAAAGTAATAAAATTGTAACTATTTTTCATTGTAAAAGCAATGAAATTGTCTAAATTTTTTATTTCTACAAAAAAAAATGCATATATATATATTTTTATGGGATGGCCCCATTGTAAGAGAACAGCGAGAACAACAAAACAACAACTTGATTTTATGGTCAACTTTATTTGTTCAAATAAAGACATGATAATTTTCAGATCAGCATCACATAAAATCTGTACGTTGATACTGTAAAAACCTTTTCGATTCAAATAAATTGCGGGGGAATATTCTTCGGAGCTTGAATTGCCACATGCATTCCGTCTATGCAGCCTATGACACCGCCAATATTAAATTTCCGTGCAAAACTGAATATATAAAAAATCGAATTATTTAAAAATAAAGTCAAATATTATTTTCATATATTATTGCTTACCTACCCTTGTTTAACAACAATTTGTTCTTCATTACTTATTGGAAACTTTATGTATTGCATCATCAAATGATCAACAAAAATGTTTGTTACTTCCTTGATACAACCGCTAATTGCTGACTGGCACAACCTTATTTTAAAAACTCATCCAGTATTTTTTTGGTAGCAACCATGGACAAAGAAATTTAAGGTTGCTAATATTTTGGTACTATTGGGAAAACCTGTCGATCTGTTATTTTCTGTCATATGTGGTGATAATTGTTCAATATTGTTTCTGGCCATATCTCGCGTAAACCGATACAGCTTGTGAAAAGTGTAGTCTAGCAAGTCAAATGGATTTTCATTATCCCTTATTCGTCTTCTTTCCAAGCTCAGATTATTCCTTTAAATATGCAACATACATTCAATAATGAAATGCTAAGTGAACTGATTTAAATAAAATTATTGCAACATTTTTTTACTTACATTTGCTCTATTTTTTATAAAATAACATTATTGACTTCTACTAAAAATGCCATTTTGACATTAAAGTTGTCTTTAATATTTTAGACACAGTTCGTACCTTGTCTTTAAATATTAACAAAATAGCGACTAGTATTATCTACGATCGCTTAAATATTTGATTATATGATAAGATTTTAATACCAATGGCCGCTAGTATGAACAAGTGATTAAGGGTGATTAGCGAGCATTTGACTAGCATTGTTTTATCTCTGTCAATCGTTTATGTATTATTTTAGAGAAAAATACTTCAAATAAAAGTTATAGAAAAAATAATTGCACACATCTTTTATTTGAAGTATTTTTCTCTGAAATAATCTATAAACGACTGAGAGAGATAAAACAATGCTAGTCAAATGCTCGCTAATCACCCTTAATCACCGTTCATACTAGCGACCATTGTCTTTAAAGCTACGTATAGTTTAAAATAAGCGATGTGCTACGTGATACAGCCGTCTATATACTTTCTATATACTACAGTATTGTCCATTCAAATTTTTTACGATAACTTATGTTACATATGTTAGATTGGCACACCCAGAAATGGGTAATATGCTGTAGAATAATCTAAAATATACAATCTGCAAAATCAGTATATGAACATAGAAGTCATGCACAAAATTACATGTGTAAGACATGATAATGTATATTAATTTATAGTTTTTACATAGCTTTTATCTCGTAGTTCATAAATAAAACGACTGAATTACCTATTATTATTTATAATTAAATATTTTCTATTAAAATTCATAAGTGAACAATTTACTAATTACAGATTGGTAGATAAACAAACAATTAAAAGATAGAATCATAGCACAATATTTTAACCGCCAAGTTAATGATCTCAAACGTCGTTTTAAATTCGCGAAACGAAAGGTTGTCTATGAAATAATTTATGAAGATTTCATCACCGATTCGCAATTAGGACCAATTGAAGATGGCTTTGGCTGTGGCTACGCTTAACAAGAGCTCGAGTGTTAGAAGAATAAGCCGTGATGAAACGAGATAATGTGGAGTTTTTATCGCGGGCAAAAATGAGATTCTTAAAGTGTCAACGGTTTTGTAAGAGCAGCTCTGATATGTTATTGTTCTGAAGGTTACAGAAATAGTGAAGATATTTCTATATACTTAGAATGTTACATGCAACTTGAACTGTTTCTTGTATAAATATAACATCACGTCTTTTACTAATATTTTTGTACGGTATTTAATAGACACATTTTGTTCAAGTATTGATAGTATTTGAATTAGAGCGTAAAGAGGATCCACATACACATATACAAACACACACACACACACACACATATACACACACCCACAGACATCATCTTGAAAATGTGGATATACGATTTTTAGCACGATTCCTTTACCAAGGGTAGCGGGAGGTAAAAATATTTTTTAAAAATCTGACGTGGCCAGCACAATACCTTCCGTTAATCCTGTGTATTATGTACAAATTCCATACATACATTTTCTTGCAAAAGATTCTAAATTTTCAGTAAATTTATTTCATAAACAAACTATGCAAATGACACTTCGCACTGACATCTTCTTCTTCTTCAGCTTTTCCCATTTGTTAGGGGTCGCTATTTTTATTTTCTTCTTCCATTCATTTCTGTTCTGCGGGTCATCCTCATTCGGTTGTTTTTCTCTCAAGTCTTCCGCAATACAGTCCTTTCATCTTTTCTTTGGTCTGCCTCTGTTTCTTTCACCTTTTATTAGTAAGCTATTCATTCTTCTTCCAATATATTCTTTATCTCTCCTCATGACATGTTTAAACTAATGTAATTGTAAATTTTCAATATGTTCAGCCGTAACTTTGTGATACATGATAACAATAATAAAACAAAATAACTTAGTTAAATATCACTTTTATTTTCACACTGTGACTATAGTTTCAACCTACATGTTAGTGAACAAATCGGTAAAATATTGTCTAAACACAATGTACAAGTTTCTTTTAAACCTTTGAAAAAACTTTCCAACTGTATATTTAATAACAAAGATACAACACCAGCACTTTATAAATCTGGAGTTTATAAAATAAATTGTAAAAATTGTTATGGGGTGTACATTGGTCAAACTGGTCGCAACTTTAATATAAGATTTAAAGAACATTTACGCTCTTTTAAATTAAAAAAAGAAGATTCAACATATGCTAACCATCTTTTACAATATAACCATTCTCCGGATAATCAAATAATACCGCTACATTTTGCCGAAAAAGGTATTAAGCTTAACCTTTTAGAGTCATTAGAAATTTCCAAGCTTAAGAAAAATACCGCTACCTCTTTACTAAATGACCAGATTGACTTAATATACACTCCCCTCTTTTCTGCTTGTATGTAAATTTGTATAAATACTGTTAATCTTAGTAATATATTATATTGTCTGATGATGACCTTGTAGGTTGAAACTATAGTCACAGTGTGAAAATAAAAGTGATATTTAACTAAGTTATTTTGTTTTATTAATGTAATTGTCTCTCTTGTATCTTTCTAGAAATTTCTATCACTCGAGTTATTACCCTTCTATCTCAACATCCTGATCTCTGCCATATTCATTGACACTGACATCTGTCAGTTAGAATTTTCTTAATATAGTAGCTGTTTCCATGGTTATACCATAGCTGGCTGATTTATAAAATTTAATTTCTTTATAATTCTTTAACTCTATATCCATTGAATAATGAAATATAAAATACAATCATTTCGTATAGATAATAGAATATTATTTAATATTTATAATAACATTAAATGTGTAAATAATATTTAACAGCGTTTTTTCTAGAAAAATAGTTAAAATCTTCAAATGAGGGTACTTGCGGTTGACCAATTATAACCAAAATCTAATCAAGTCTGCAGGTAAGGAAGATGATTACAGTAAATTTTTTGAAAGATGTCCGATCAAGGTAATCTACGAATTATGAATTCAGATTTTTGCTCCGCCCATTCTGACAAATGCAGTAGTGTCGTTTGCTTAGTTTTTATGAGGGTACATAAGATACTACTGTTATTTTATTATTATAAAAATATATGTTACAATAAAAGCATTCAAAATTCAAAAATAAATCAACTGGTAAGTTTATTAGCAAATGTAAAACCAAATATGTGAAAAATAAGATATTGACACAATGTCAGTGTCAGTGATTCTGACAGAGTTATAATGTTATTCCTACCGCTATGAATCAAGGTAATATATCTGAATTAATATGTAAGCTTACGTTACAGCGAAATTATTATCAACAACGAACATCGTTTTAAAGTGGAATGTCCTAACTTAGTCGAAACAATATGAATTTTTGAAAGACAAGCGTGTTATACCCATCCTTATCGCACACGCTTATATACTGCAAAGGAGAGAGATAAATGTATGCCAATTTGTTAATTCGTTCATGATACAAATAACCTTGATCGGACATCTTTAAATAATTTTACTGTACGTAAGAATTGTAATTTTTGCAATTCTAGTGTTGGAGGCCGAAACCGCGGTCACACACACACACACACACACACACACACACACACACACACACACACACACACACACACACATACACACATACAGATATCGTAAAAATAGTAAAATCGTATTCCGGGGACTCTAAAACGTGCTTATTCATTTAAAACTCATCATCGATTTTTTTGACCAAAGACAATACATTCCTTAGTTAGAGGTGACGGAAGGTAAAAACTATCAAATCAAGAAACATGTCAAAAATAGGTATTCCACAGTTAATCGACGCCCATTTCTTGAAATATTGTATTATTTAAGAAAATTTATTAAAATAAATATATTAATTCCTGTGCAGTGTTTCATGCTTCACATATAAAACAAAGAATTAATTATGTGTATTATTTCTATATATTTTTCTATTGAAATAATATTGTAACATTGTTTCATTTTATTTAGTTTATAGTGTAGGTATTACAGTTGCACAGTAGCCAACCAGCTGAGTTAGTCAATTAAAGTGTAAAGTAATAATCGTTTGCACAATTTTTATTTAGTTTACGTGTGCGAAAAGCGCCTACATTGTTTCCCTCGTTATTTTCTCATAGTTTTACATACATTAATGGAACACTGAATTCTGAACGTTCAGGCATCCAGGTCACGGAAAAACCATTTTCACAATAACTCATAACACAAGAAATTTTATTCGAATATAATGTCAATTTGATATACTCTCTACATAGAAATACAATTAAAATTTTAAAGCAACTATTAAAATGTTGCAAATATTTTTTGTCCAAAGTCGTGATAATAGTTAATTGTTGTATACGAAATGATTCTATTTTATAACCTTCGGAAAATGTGCGTTTTAGGCTAAATTTAAAAGTCATTTAAACGTATTGTTTCGAAATTTAACCACGATTTAATTTTGAAATGTAATAGATGGGTTGTTCAATCAAAATTATCTTAAATAACAAAGAATATGGGTCACACAATATATACAACAATATTAAATTAACAGACATTGCATGCAGTAGTGGGTTTGTCCAAGAGTTCGCCTTCTACCCGAGTCTAACTAGTAGCCAAAAATAGTACTGATCTGAATAATTCTGAGGTCACTTGTAAGCCACTAACTACAAGTAAAATTGAATAAAGAAATTTATGGAATTATAATAATAATAATAATAATATAATAATAATAATAATAATAATAATAATAATAATAATAATAATAATAATATTTATTTAACTACGTATTTCCCAACCGGACATTCATGGGAAGATCTGAAAAGGTTTTGGTAACAATTAGACAACCGAAAGTAGAAGATTCTTGAAAAAAAATCTTCTACATATTATTTTATGAAATTTTTTCTTGGTAATATCAAAGAAAATTAAATTCTCTATCTGATACATTTAAATATTTTATTATATATTCTATAGATTTAGAGTTAAAAGAAATATAATATATAAAATAATCTGTTGTAATAAATATTACAGCCGGAAGAATGCCATGGAAAATAGTTGAAAATTTACAATGTTTGTAACTCACAGATAAATGTCAGTGTCAGAAATCCGAAGACATTACTGAAGATTTTTTCTGGGAAGTACATACATTATATTATTTCTTAATGTATTAGTAGTTAAATATTTAATATTATAGGTATATTACACATACCCTTCAGAAATACTGTTACTCCCGACAATGAATTGGAAACATCTCGAAAAATTACAAGAGTAGGACAAAATTTCTTCATAGAATGAATTTAAATTTAAAATAATCTAAATATATGGAATAGATATAAGTAGAATTTTTGGTGTAGGTACAAGAAATGTACATTAAGGCGCGAGCAGTCATGTGACTTTGTTGGCCTTGACAAGCAGATATGGGGGCCCATATAAGAATGATAGCTAGTAATAATTTCTCATTCTAAATTTAGTGATTTTTCAATTCCATGACAAGTAAATTCCACACTCCTGGTGACAAATTAACTACGTGAATTTAGAAAATCTTGAAATTTTTAATGAAAAATTCTGACATTTAACATCTATGTACAAAATTACTAATTATCATTCTGAATCGGGCCCCCACATCTGCTTGTCAAGGCCAACAATGTAACATAACTGTTCGCGCCCTATACTTATGTAACAGATTTTTTTTGCAAAGAATAATATAAAATTAGGTATTACAAAATACAAATAATAAATATAAGATTAATACTCGTATAACAAAAATAAGTGTTAAATAATGTTAAGTGATAAGCATGTATTTTATATGTCTACGAAAGGTAAATAGAGACAAAGATTTTAATGATCAGGAATAGCGTTATAGAGCATTGGTGCTAGATATAAGAAAGATCCCTTAAATTTTGACTTTCTAAAATACAAGTTCTTAATTCGAAAAGTATAATTATAATTCTTTTGAATTAATTTATCAAATAAATAAGACGAAGAACCTGTTAGTCAAACTTTATGTACTAGGCAGAGATACCCGATATTTACACAATTTTCGTTAGTCGGTATATTAGCTAACTATCGAAATTCGCTTATGTGGTCATATTTACGTACCCCGTAAACGAATCGTAAACAACTGTTTTTTAGAAGGGAGATTCTATTTTTATTAGTTTGTGTTAGGTTTGGTACATAAACACAAACACAGTAATCAAATAGTGGCAATATCAAGGTGTTCACTAGTCGTAGTTTGATTGCAGGACTAAGGTCATGTCTGAAGTGAAAAAGATGGCGTAATTTGATCCCAGCAGCACAGAGCTTTGGTTTAAATGATTACTAAAATTTAAATTTCTGTCAAAACTGAGACCCAAACTTTTACTAGTAGATGTAAGCTTAATTGTTTCGCCATCCATTCCTGCTCTATATTCTGAAACGGATTAACGGAACATTATTATTAAAGAAGGAAGTTGAAAGCGATAGTTACGACATCGCATAAATTACTTAAATCAAAGTTACCAAACCAAAGAGAAGAGGAGTTGAAAAGAAGACAGAAAAGAAATTTTGATAACAGATATGGAGTAAGAACTCGTGATAAGCTGTATCCAGGAGCTAAAGTTTGGGTAACTAATATAAAGAAGATTTATACAGTTGTAAAAAAAAAAACCAAGGAATCTTATATGTATTTATATTTTGAAGTAATATTAGCAGACATTTCAAGGATATTCGTGTGCAAATTTAAAGTATGTCATCCAATTTGTAACACACATGTGTAATGAATTATTCAAAAATTATATAGATGTGTAAGAACTTATTGGTTAATTACTCGTAACCTTGTTAAATACTCGTAACCTGGTGAAATACGTGCATTGAAACTAGCGTAGAAGTACTATACATAATGTACAAATTAACTTTCTCACAATTAGAATCTCTGGAACAGTAAAATATATGAAGCCGGTTAAATTAGACAAAAGTTGCCCCATTAGGAGACCATTTTAGATGTCTCTATTTATTTGCAAAAAAAAAATGCATAGGTCACTAGATATAGGCAAAAATGTAAATTGTGCAGTTTTAACCTTCCGTCACCTTTACGTAAGGAAGATATTGTCTTTGATCAAAAAAATCGATGCTGAGGTTTTAATGAATAAGCACGTTTTAGAATCCCTAGAATACGATTTTACTATTTTTATGATGATGATGATGTTAATGATGTGTGTGTGTGTGTGTGTGTGTAGGTGTATGTGTGTGTGTGCGTGTAGGTGTTTGTGCGTGTGGCGTGTTTGTGTATAGGTGTGTGTGTGCGTGTACGTGTGTGTGCTTGTGCGCGTGTTTGTGTGTATGTGTGTGTGTGTGACAATTTTTATCTTTCGTCACCTTTAGGTAAGGAAGGTATTGTCTTTGGTCAAAAAATTCAATGATGAGTTTTTAGTGAATAAGCATGTTTTAGGGTCCCTACAATACGATTTTACCATTTTTACGATGATGTCTGTATGTACGTATGTGTGTCTGTGTGTGTGTGTCTGTGTGTCTGTGTGTGTGTGATAAAAGTTCCGGATCGCATAACTGCAAAACCACGATTCCAAAAATTATAATTTTACAAGTTTACATCCAGAAGAACAAGTGATTAGATTTTGGTTATAATGGAATTGGTGAACCCGAAGTAGCCTCATTTCAAGATTTAACAGTTAAATTTGATTTATTGACATTTAACGTTATTATAACTTAAAGAATATATTATTCTCTATACAATTTGATTACATTATATACTTCATATTCAATAGATACAGAGTTAAAGAATTTTAAAGAAATTAAATTTTATAATTCAGCCAGCTATGCTAAACATGTAAACTACTAATATATTCATATAATTCAAAATGACAGATGTCAATATCAATAAAAAGTATATTAATGTGGCAGAGATGAGGATGTTGAAGTAGATGTTGGGGAAGACACGGAAAAGATACGGTAAGAAAATAACTCTAGTGTTACAAGTTTCTAGAAAGATACACGAAAGACGATTACATTGGTTTGAACATGTCACGAGGAGAAATGAAGAATTATATTGGAACAAGAATGAATAGTTTAGTAATAAGGAGGTTGAAGAAACAGAGGAAGACCAAAGATAAGATGGAAGGACTGTATTGCGGAAGACTTGAGAGAAAAGGAACTGAATGAGAACGACACAAAAATATCGACCCCTAACAAATGGGAAAAGCTAAAGAAGAAGAATATGTCAGTGTCAAGTGCAATTTGAATAGTTTTTGAAATAATTTTACTGGAAATTTAGAATCTTTTACAAGAAAAATTATGTATGGAATTTATACATTATATACAGGATTGACGGAAGGTATTGTGCTGGCCACTCCAATACTACAATTCCAAAATTTATAACTCTTTCATATTTCCCTTTTGTACATCCGTATGAAGAATTGATTAGATTTTGGTTATATTTGATAAACCGGAAGACCCTTATTTGAAGTTTTTAACAGTATTTTTCGAAAAAACGCAGTTAAATATCATTTTTTGACATTTTACGTTATAGTTATTAAAGAATATTTTATTATCCTTACTATTTGATTGCATTTTTTCTTCATATTCAACGTATTTGGAGATAAAAAAAAAACAGAAATTAATTTTCATAAATCTTGCAACCTATGCTGCTACACCATGGAAACCATAATTGAAAAAGTAAATTTTATTTATTGACAGATGTCAGGTGTAATAATATACTGGAAATATATAATCTTTGGCAAGACACTACCTTATCTGTGAGTAATTTATATAAAATACATAGAATTGATGGAAGGTCATGTGTTGGCTAATCATATTTTTTATTTTTGTGAATAATTTCCAAATGAAAAATAATTCAGAATTTTGGTTTACATCTCTTTAGGGCACTTTATGCTTTTATGGGCGTCATATTAGATTATTGCCTTGAAAAGAGATTATTTTAGCTTTCCAACTATACAGGGTGTCCCTTAACTTCGAGCAAAAACTTTAAGGGCATATAGTACTGACCAAAATGAATAAAAAAGCTTCATCAACATAGGAATGATCTTCAACTGTTTCCGAGAAAAGCGAAAAATCTAAGAAAAACTGACAAAGATAGCGATCGAATAAAATTTTGTCTATGTCAGTAAAAAGACTATAAAAAACAATAAAATTTTATATGAAACATTTTTCTCAATTTCTTATAGTTACGTAGTTATATGAAAATTAAATATTGACCAAGGTCGCCACAACATTTCACTTTTGATTTTTATAAAATAACAAAAGGCCATCTAAGATTACTTCTCAAAGGTAAACAAAAAGTCTCAATTAATCAAAATCGTAATTCTTATAGTTTTCGAGATAGCAAAGGTAAATCTCGTAAAAACTCATTTTTCACTGCGTTATATCTGGGAAACTATTAAAGATCGGACACATTTTGACTGAGCTTTTTTTACTCATTTTGATCAGTATTATATGCCCTTAAAGTTTGTGCACCAAGTTAAGGGACACCCTGTATATAACTTACCTATGTTTATTTGATTCAAACAGCAAAAATGCAACAATAATTAAAAGATTGTATCTGCAATAAAGAAAATTAATTTTGCATGCTTTGTAATGGCAGAAATTAGGTATGAAAATGTCGTAAATCACCCCTAAAATAGCGATAGCCATAGAACTGAAACTAAAAATATTAAGCAAATTTTAACGTTTTATCTATCAACTTAAGTTAGTTTATTTGTAATATTTTTAATACGTTTTATTTGTAATTTCTGTTCAAGTGTACATTTATCTAACTTAAATTATTTTATGCTCTTTAACTTTTCATTGATACTTTTTTACCTCTCGCTAAGAGAGGTATTGGATTCATGCTAAAAATCGCATATCCAGATTTTAATGAATAAGTACGTTTTAAAGTCCCTACAATCCGATTTTAACATTTTTACGACGTTGTCTCTCCCTCTCTCTCTCTCTCTCTGTGTGTGTGTGTGTGTGTGTGTGTGTGTGTGTGTGTGTGTGTGTGTGGGTGTGTGTGTGTGTGTGTGTGTGTATATGTATGTGTGTATGTATGTGTGTATGTGTGTGGGATGTTGGAAGGACGATTACTCAAAAACTATAAGACTTTATATTTGTTTAGCTACGTATTTCCCAATCGGACATTCATGGGAAGATCTGAAAAGGTTTTGATAACAATTGGACAACCGGAAGTAGAATATTTTTGAAGAAAAATCTTCTAAATATTATTTTTTGAAAAAACTTCTTGGTATTATTAAAGAAAATTAAATTCTCTATATGATACATTTAAATATTTTATTATATTCTATAGATTTAGAGATAAAAGAAATATAATATATAAAATAATCTGTGGTAATAAATTTTACAGCCGAAACAATGCCATGGAAAATAGTTGAAAATTTAAAATGTCAACAATGAATTGGAATCATCTCGAAAAATTAAAAGAGTAGGACAAAATTTCTTCATAGAATGAATTTATATATAAAAAACCTAATTGTAAAGAATAGATATAAGCGAGAATACAGCTCGAAGGAAGACGATATTTAAATTTTATAAACACAAGATGAAATTGAAGATGGTTTCTACTCTGCAACGTAAAATACAGAAAAATTGTATCTCATCGAAATAATGAGTAATGAAAGAAAAATGTACTTGGAGAATCTCTTAATTCTTGATCTGTGACTATTATGGAGGTGACAAGTATAGGCTAAAGAACTTAAATTTGTATCAAACATTATGGGACAATGTACACCAACACTGTAGACTAGAGTAACATTGCACTGCGAAAAAGCTATATCAAATTCTTCTCAAGTAAGTTGTAAATATTGACAAAATTACACATCGTTATAAAAATAATCGGAGTGAAATCTATCCATCACTTTATTAAAGGGAATTAATGTGTTATTTAGATACAACATGTATGAAAAAATAAAATGTTAAAGAAGATATGTAAGAATAGATGCACAATACAGATATATACATTTTAAACCGCCCAAAATTAATGTTTTTACTAGAAGAATATGAAGAGAAAGTAAACAAGAACGTTGTTAGAATTGAAAATCCCTGTTACCAGCCTAAAATTTATATATGGTAAATTCTACTTTGTAATTTATTGTACATAATTTATGGTAAAATATCCTATAGATTTTGTAAATATATGTGAAAATTGTTTTATGTTGAGACATGCTCTTATTGAATAATAAAGAAGATTATACATTATAGACTTATATGAATATATTATTTGTATTTCTAAAAATATTCTTTGCTTTATGCATACAGCCAGGTAAAATATACGGCGAGAGGTTATGTGCTGGCCACATCAAATTTTTACTTAATATAATTAGGGAAGCGGGAAATTGAGGAAATATGATTTTACATGTTAAAGTACGTATGTTCGGCAGTACCGGTCACCATCCTGTAATTCTTGTATAATCTAAAAATATTTTTTTATTCCAGATGGGGGTCCTACAGCCTTTGCATCCAGCATTTCGTTCGCCATCTATATATATATATATATATATATATATATATATATATATATATATATATATATATATATATATATATATATATATATCTCCGATCGTCTTCATCTATCGCACGAACGGTCATAGTTTCCTTTAATCCTGTGTATCCACGATGTTGTATGTCTACCTTTTTACCTCTCGCTAAGAGAGGTATTGGAATTATGCCAAAAATCGCATATCCAGATTTTAGTGAATAAGCACATTTTAAGGTTCCTAGAATCCGATAACAACATTTTTACGATAATGTGTGTGTGGATGTGTGTGTGTGTGTGAGAGAGAGAGAGAGAGGTTGTTGTAGGTACGATTTCTCAAATTCTATAAGACTAAAGACCTATGTAACTTCTACAGTGCTAACAGTAATGGGAAGAGTTGAATAGATTCCGGTAACAATTGGACAACCGAAAGTAGTACTATTTTAACAAAAATCTTCTAAATATTATTTTTTGAATATTTATGTTATTACAAATATTAAAAAACCAAAAATTCTCTATCAGGCACATTTAATTTTTTTATTATACCTTCTATAGATTTAAAGATATAGATATATAATCTATAAAATAATCTGTTGTAGTAAATCTCACAGCCTGCTCACAACCCAAACATCTCTATGGTAACTATTTGAGAAATTAAAATGTCTGTAATTGATAGATAAATATCACCAATGTCAGTGTCAAAAATTCAGAGAGAGTACTGAAGGCTATTTCTGGGAACGATATTTAATATTTCTTATTGTTTTATTAATTATATATTTAAAATTATAGGTATAATACATGAACCGTTCAGAAATACCTCCAATCCCGTTAATGAATTGAAAAAACCTCGAACATTTAGAAGAAATGGAGAAAACTTGCTCATAAAATGAATTTGAAATAATAAAAAATACGCAAATATAAATATTAGGTGTAATTAGAATTTTTTGTGTGTACAAGAAATGTTAAATACTGTAACGTGCGCCCCTGACTAAAGAGTATACGAGCGCCGCTACTGGTAGAATAATCCCGAGCGAAGACGTAATCCCCTGCGGCGGAGAAAGACTCATACGGCTAGACGTGTTAATTACACCGGTGACCTAAATCCATTGTATTCAATGTCATTGTGGCGCCAGAAAGTCCGAGAACGACATCGCGCTATATAAACCCGTCGCCAAAGCCAGCGAATATAGTCTGATATATAGAAGCAACGAGCAATGAAGTTGGTGATCTCTCTTCCCTCATCCTCATACCATGGCCATACCATATTAATTCATATCCGGGAATTTTTTACCTCTCGCTAAGAGAGGTATTGCATTCATGCTAAAAATCGCATGTCCAGATTTTATTGAATAAGCACGTTTTAAGGTCCCTACAATCCGATTTTAACATTTTTACGATGATGTCTGTGTGTGTGTGTGTGTGTGTGTGTGGATGTATGTGTGTGTGTGTGTATGTATGTATGTAGGATGTTGGAAGGACGATTACTCAAAAACTACAAGACTTTAAATTTGTTTAACTACGTATTTCCCAATCGGACATTCATGGGAAGATCTGAAAAGGTTTTGGTAACAATTGGATAACCGGAAGTAGAAGATTCTTGAAAAAAAATCTTCTAAATAATATTTTTTGAAAATTTTTCTTGGTAATATTAAAGAAAATTAAATTCTTTATGTGATACATTTAAATGTTTTATTATATATTCTATAGATTTAGAGATAAAAGAAATATAATATATAAAATAATCTGTTATAATAAATTTTACAGCCGAAAGAATGCCATGGAAAATAGTTGTAAATTTATATTGTTTGTAACTGACAGATAAATGTCAGTGTCAGAAATACATTATATTATTTCTTAATGTATTAATAAATATATAACATATATCCTTCAAAATTACTGTCAATCCTGGCAATGAATTGGAAACATTTCGAAAAATTAGAAGAGGACAAAATTTCTTCATAAAATGAATTTAAAATTAATCAATCTAAATATAAGAAATAGATATATGTAAGTAGAATTTTTGGTGTAGAGTGTAGTATACAAGAAATGTTAAATACAATAGGGCGCGAGCAGTCATGTGATTTTGTTGGCCCTGACTAGCAGATATGGGGGCCCATGACAGAATGATAGATAGTAATTATGTATATAGATGTCAAGTATCATAATTTCTCATTCTAAATTTAGTGATTTTCCAATTCCATGTGGTTTATTTTCCTCGACAAGTAAATTCCACACTTCTGGTGACAAATTAACTACGTGTATTTAGAAAATCTTGAAGTTTTGAATGAAAAATTGACAAGTGATATCCATGTACATAATTACTAATTATCATTCTGAAACGGGCCCCCACATCTGCTTGTTAAGGCCAACAATGTAACATGACTGTTATATACTTATGTAACCAAAAAAGTAAGTGGCGAGAGGTATTGTGCTGGCCACAACAGATTTTTTATCGTGCATTCCAACAACGTAATCTGCACTCGTGTTCCACTCGTGCTGATTAATACGTTGCTGGAATGCACTCAAAAAAAATTCCGGAAAGAATTAATGCTCTGGGGAGATAAGTGATAATTAAATTCTCAATCTGACACATTTAATTTTTTTATTCTATCTCGTAGAGGTTTGGAGATATAGTATATAATAATATAGAATAATTTGTTGTAATAAATCTCGTTGCCCGAAAAACAGTTGCAATATTTAAATGTTTTTAATTGACAGATAAATGCAAAATGTCAGTGTCAAAAATCAGCAGGTTTTTAACATTACTGGAATATTTTTCTGGGACGTACGATTACATTTAAGATATATTATTGTATTATTAATTAAATATGTATTTAAATTATAGGTATGTTAATATTACATTACATCCTTAAGAAATACCGCTAATACCGTCAATGAATTTGAAGAATTTTGAACATATTAGAGTAGTAGGACAAAATTTCTCATAGAACGAAAGAAGAGACACAATTTCAATTATTTGTGTGTACAAGAAATGTTAAATTCGTTACTTATAGGGCACGAGCAGTCATGTGACTTTATTGGCCTTGGCAAGCAGATATGAGGATCCGTGTCAGAATGATGGCTAGTAGTTATTTACATAGATGTCACAATTGTCATATGTCATAATTTTTCGTTCAAAATTTCAAAATATTCTGATGTTTATTTGTCATCAATAGCATGGAATATATTTGTCGAGGAAAATAATCCACATGGATTTAGAAAATCATAATGTTTTGAATGAAAACTTATGACACTTGACACCTATGTACATTATTACTACCTGTCATTCTAACACGATCCCCCATATCTGCTTGCCAAGGCCAACAAAGTAACATAATTGCTCGCGCCCTATGCAACATAAAATGAAAATGGCGAGAGGTATTGTGCTGGCCACAACATATTTTTTTATAGCAATTACTGTCAGTGCGATAAATAAACAAGGACGAAAAGTATAAAAAAAGTGAGTCGGTAGTCCGAGAAAGACAAAAAAATATTGTATCGTTTCGGTTTCATATAAAGTAAATGAAGATTAGCTGTTGTATTGTATTGAAGCCAAAGAAACAAAATTTGTTTTGTATTGTGTTAATATCAAATAGCCAGATGAAAAACATGCCTTATTAGTATTATGTTTTTGATTAATTAAAGAACCTTCTCCTTAAATGAAACTTGTTAAATTGAATGTTTTATTTTTATTTAATTATATATTCCGTATCGTAAACTTGAAAACTAGAAGCAAAATAAATTAGAATTTAATCACCGTACAGATTACATCAATCAAAATGTCAACAATTTAGATATTCCATATACCTATATTTTTTATAGATACGTATGATGTAATGAAATAAGTACTATTAAAAAGTGTTTATTGCTATTAGTTAAGGTATTTTTACCATTTAAGATGTGAAAATATGATATATAAAAAGTGACGATGCGTAAGCATGTTATTATTAAATATTATTTATTAGCAGACAATAAATTGTACTCACATAATTTGATATTAATATCTAGATAAATTATCTTTGTGTGGTTTTTAATGATTCTGACTACCCGAATTAAAAATCGGAAGGTCAAAATATTCCAATTAATTATTTATATTACCTAATACATGGGTATTTGCTACAAGCTACACCACACTCTATAAACGAACTGGTTTTGAACCCCTAAAAAAAGTTAAGTTCTGTTACGATTTATTTAAGAAAATAACAAATAAATATCAGTCTTCATAAGTTTAAATAATAAATCCTCAACGCTTTAAAGCTATATTTCGGGTTTGGGAATTTTCAGAAATTCAATACTAATTCTGACCAATTTTTTCAGGCAATGCCCGAATGGTCCATTTTCATTGAGAGTGAGACATTTGTTGCAAATTTTTGAAACTTCAAATTGTATTCTCTACAAAGCACTACAAAGCGATCTCAACATGACCTCTACTGAACTGTTAACGGTGTCAGCTGTTTCCGGCAACCTGTCAGACACATTTTTGTTTTCATTTAATTTGTTTTAGCAACTCGGGACACAACAATGTATTCTAACCATGATTTTAATAAAGACAAAAATACTTACTATATATAGTATATATTATTTTGACTCAAGGACTAGATACCAATGGAAGTAGAGAAATTCAATACTGCAATTCTCATACAGTTTTTATTTGAATATAAATGACTTGCATAAATAAATATATCATCATGGGATGTTACCCATTGCTGGGTGTGCCAATTTGCTTTGTACACTGATTTCAGTAATGATATTTGTACCCTGCGGGCGTTTACCAGGCGTCACCTCATGGGTACTCAGCTGGCATGGAAAGTGCACCACAGGGGTCAATTTGGTTCCATTTAAAATTCTAAATATTTGGCGTCGGTCGGGATCGAACCCGGTTCCCCAGATTTGCGACCAGACACTCTTGCAAGTATAAAGCAAGTAAACTTGTTCAGTGTCATTATATTCATTTTTTTTTACCTTCCGTCACATATAAGGAAAGTCTTTGATCAAAAAATTCGATGGTGAGTTTTTAGTGAATAACCACGTTTTAGAGTCCCTACAACCTACAATACGAATTTACTGTTTTTACAATGATCTCTGTATGTGTGTGTGTCAGTGTGTGTGACAAAAATTTCTTCTTCGATAACTCCAATACTACAATTTCAAAAATTATAATTCTTTCATATTCCTCTTTCGTTCGTCCATATGAAGAGTTGATTAGAGTTTGGTTATGACTGGTTAACCGGAAGTACCCTAATTTGAAAATTTTACCAGTTTTTCTTGAAAAAACGCTGTTAAATATAATTTTTTGACATTTAATGTTATTATAAATAAAAGAATATATTATTCCTTATTCGATTTAATTATATTTTTTTCTTTATATTCTTTGAATTTAACCTAAAAATTTATTTTTTATTAATATATTTATTTCAGAGGGTACGAATACATTTGCGATTGGACTCATACTTTCAGATGAAATTATAAAAAAAATGGTGGGGAATCCCGTATTGTACTCGTATTTCACTAAGTTGTTTAATATTTGCGATTTTCAAAATTGGAACAGAGACTCCAGGATGCTAAATAGTAAATAGTAGCCAAGCTTGACTGTTCACCTTCTGTACTTGGATGGATAACCGTTAGAAATCACCTTGGAGTTCTATTCGGATGTACACCTCTATGTTCGTACTAGTTGCGCAGTATTACAATAATTTATTGATAATTATTTAACTAATAGCTTATTCGGCATTTGCTTTTGACTTTTGAAAGCAGTTATAGTTTAATTACTGAAATTTTGCCAAAATATTAATTAAGATGCATAAGGTCTAAGTAGTCATGAAAATAAGTAATTATTTTAGAAAGTATTTGAAGTTAAACCGATTTTGATAAATACCAACTGTCTTCATTAAGTCTTTGCATTGATTAATTCCCTGATTGACAAATTGAAATTAACATTAAGCAATTTTTACTCCAACAGTAAATTATTATAATTTATTTTGTTGTAAAGGGATAATTTATTAAAGGAAATAAATTTTGAAAAACTTTATTCAAGCTGGGAATTTTTTAGGTCAAATGTCGGCAGTTTAACTGCTAGGATATTTATTTATACTACTGAAAACTGTGTAATTAAATGCAGCAATAAATTCTGAAAGGGATTTTCTACAAATTGAATTTTTACTTGGAGTGAATACATTATTTTATTACTTGTTTTATGTAATATATTACAGTAAAGGGCATTCCTTTCATACTTAACTTTATGCTTGATTGCTATCAAAATTCTCAACTAGTGTTTTGAGATTACCACATTCAATTTAGGTTTATAACAATTCCTCAGACAGATCATTTAGCAATCATTTTTTATTTCAGTTACAATTTTATTATCATTTTATACAAATATGAGTATGTTTCAAAACACAAATTTAATTATCATTGAAACATTGACTTGCAGATATACTTCGAAAGGAAAAAAAAGAAAATTCATATACAAAATATATTCAGTAAAATATAACGATGTGTAATGTTGTGAGTGCTCCGGAAAATAGTACTACAATCTATGATTCTCTGCGGAAGTATATTTTAATTTCATTATAGCTGCAACATGAAATACCAAACAGGCCCAATATACGAGGGTGAAATTATTGACGACAAAAAAAGCAGGTAGGTTGTGCGGAAAACAAAATTTGCACGTCATTTTAAGCACATAGTGATTTATCTGTCATTTAAAATTAAGTTGCGAAGGTTAAGTTTATTAGACATCAGTTAATCATTTTTTACCTCTCGCTAAGAGAAGTATTGGGATCATGCTAAAAATCGCATATCCAGATTTTAGTGAATAAGTACGTTTTAAGGTCCATAGAATCCGATAATAACAAGGTCGTCTACGAATTGTATGAATTCAGATTTTTGCTCCGCCCATTATGACAAATTCAGTAGTGTCGTTTGCTTAGTTTTTATGAGGGTTGGTACATAAGATACTATTGTTATTATATTATTATAAAAATATATTAGGTACAGTAAAAGCATTCAAAATTCAAAAATAAGTCAACTGGTAAGTTTTTAAGCAAAATGTAAAACCAAATATGTTAAAAATAAGATAATGACACAATGACAGTGTCAGTGACTCTGACAGAAAATAATGTTATTCGTACGGCTATGAATCAAGGTAATGTATCTGAATTAATAAATAAACTTATGTTACAGCGAAAGTATTATCAACAACGAGCATCGTTTTAAAGTGGAATGTCCTAACTTAGTCGAAACAATATGAATTTTTGAAAGACAAGCGTGTTATATGCATCCTTATCGCACACTCTTATAGCCTTTGCAAAAGAAAGAGATAAATGTATGCCTATTTGTTAATTCGTTCGTGATACAGATGACCTTGATCGGACATCTTTCAAAAATTTTACTGTACATGCAATAATTGTCATCGTTACTCGATTTTTGTCAGTTTTGAGTTACTATGATGTTTTAATGTTATATGAGCTCTTCTATTTACAGTAAAAATATTGTATGTCTAATAAAAATAATTCAGATGTTATTTGAATACAAAATTATTTATTACTTATCGTATAAACGGCTGAACTGAAAAACAGGCCACTCAAAATAACTTTTTTATTTATAATTATTTTTTATTTTTCTTGATATATTTCTATAGGCTTAAGGGCTCACAAATTATGGTATTTGGCATGATGGTAGCGCTTCCGGTTTAATTTTCATATTTCAAATGGGACACGCTATATATTTTTACATATTTGGAATCTACATAAAATTACGATATGCCTAAAGTGAATTTTTATTGAAGAAATAAATTACAAAAACGTAAGAGAAAATTATGAAAAAATAACCTCGTAAGCCATATCAGGTAGGCTGTGATAACAAATATACAATTAAATTACAAATACACAATAACTTACTATTTAAAAAATTAATTAAATGTTACTCATTCACACGCACGCAAGCTTGCTCGCCTAAAAAAATCTTGTGTGGCCAACACATGACCTCTCGCCATTTCCATTTTATGTTACATAAATAAATATATCATCACGGCATATTACCCATTGCTGTGTGCCAATCTGCTTTGTACGCAGATATGGGTAAATGATGAAATATTTGTACCGTGTGCGCGTACCAGGCCTCACCTCACGGGCACTCATTGCTGTCGTGGAAAGTGCACCGCAGGGGTCAAATTTGTCGGCCGGGATCGAACCCGGGTCATAATTAACGAATTTAACATTTCTTGTACATACAAATAATTCAAATTGTATTTATTTTTTCGTTCTATGAAGAATTTTCTCCTACTCTTCTAATATATTCAAAATTCTTTATATTCACTCACTGACGGTATTAGCGGTATTTCTTAAGGATATATGTAATATTAATATACCTATAATTTTAAATATTTAATTAATAATACAATAAGAAATTTTAGATGTACTTACTTCCCAGAAAAAACTTTCTGTAACATTACAGAAAACTGTTGATTCTTGACACTGACATTTTGCATTTATCTGTCAATTATAAATATTTAAATATCTCAACTGATTTCAATGAAGTTGTTTGGGCAGCGAGATTTAGGTATTACAACAGATTATTCTATATTATTATATAATATATCCCTATCTATAGAATATATAATAAAAAAATTAAATGTATCAAATTGAGAATTTAAAGATCTATATTAGTGTATTAACATAAATTTTCAAAAATAATATTTAGAAGATTTCTCTTTAAGAAACTACCACTTCCGGTTGTCCAATTGGTACCAAAACCTATTCAACTCTTCCCATTAATGTTAGATTGAGGAATCCGTAGTTAAACAGGTCTTTAGTTGTATAGAATTTGAGAATCGTACCTACAACATCTTATACATACACACACCCACTTTCTCTCTCTCTCTCTCTCTCTCACACACACACACACGCACACACAGACAGACAGACAGACATCATCGTAAAAATGTTAAAATCATATTCTAGCGACCTTAAAACGTGCTTATTCAATAAAATGCGGATATGCGATTTTTAGCCTAAATCCAATACCTCTCTTAGAGAGAGGTAAAAATTGATATTCACAAAAATATCAATACTTATGTGATTTTTATCTCGATTTTTGTACTCGCAGTACCTAATGCAGGCGGAAACAATAAAAGGAATCATATGTTCATACAGATTACATCATACGTAATATTTTTTTAGTGCGTATCAATGTTTTATTGCTACAATTATCCTATAAACAAAAATATTTAATTTGCTTGTGTAATTTCGCAGAGAAACGTACCCATCTAATTGATCTTAAACTCTTGAAAGTATTAATTCGTTACGAGTATCGTGAATCAGCCATTAAATCGTCCTGATTCATGTTTATTATACTAACGCATAAATCTCTACCCATAACGTATGTGATCAAATTTGACGACATAGACAGTTCGTGTTATAATAAGTATAAATTATATGCTTAACACTATAACAAGATAATGGTATATATTTTAAAGGGACTATAATATATATTACTAGTTATTTCCACATCATAATATTTTATTTATGATGGTAAATACCGTAAATTTGAAGCGTTTTACAAACGTCGATGTTGGCAAGTTTCCTAATATGTAATTTTAAACAATATATAAATAATAAATACATGAATTAAAATCATATTTATAAGAGTTATAAATAAATATATTACAATGTCTTCTATTTATATTTTTATTGCAATTCTGTTGATAAACGGATCTTGTAGGTGATATATGGATTTCATTTTACGAGTAATTAACTGATGATATAATTATTGCAATATTTTATAAGGACGTATTGTTTCCAAGAATTTATTAATTGTAGAAAGTTTGTTGACGAAACGTTAAGATCGTGTTTAATTATTTAAATAAGTTTAATGAACCATAAAGATTTATTGTTTTTTCTCTGAAGAATGTAGAATGAATATTTACTTAACTATGATTTATAGACTAGATAATATTGCATTTATCATACTTCCAAAATTTCTTTGTAGTACATGCGAATACCTCTGTAATGTATATAATTACCTTGTTGGTCAACTGTAGATTAATTATTAGTGGCTGTATCGTATCTACTTTGACAATACAGATATACCACATATAAGACTTTTAATGTATCTACATTCTTTTGTTTTAAACAATACAACGTGATTTAATAATTTATTGTCATGAAAAATTGAAAATGATTATGAAACTAATGAAAAACTCAGTTACATTTCACTTGTTTATTTCTAATGTTATTTTCTTCACTTTTTCTCATTTCTTTAATTACAAAGTGCATAAATTTGCTCACTTAGTAAGTTTTTACCTCTTGCTAAGAGAGGTATTGGATTCATGCTAAAAATCGCATCTCCGCATTTTATTGAATAAGAACATTTTAAAGTCCCTAGAATACGATTTTAACATGTTTACGATGATGTTTGTGTGTGTGTGTGTGCGAGTTAGGATGTTGGAGGTACGATTTCTCAAATTCTATACAACACCTGTTTAACTACGGATTCCTCAATCTAACATTATTGGGAAGAGTTGAATAGGTTTTGGTAACAATTGGACAACTGGAAGTGGTAGTTTCTTAAAAAAATCTTCTAAATATTATTTTTGAAAATTTATGTTCATACAATAATAAAGATCTCTCAATCCGATACATCACAGATCAGTACATTATTAATTTGTGCTCTGTAGATACATTTAAATTTTTTATTATATATTCAATAGATTTAGAGATAATTATATATAATATAGAATAATCTGTTGTAATAAATCTCGCTGCCCAAACAACTCCATGAAAACCAGTTGAGATATTTAAATGTTTATAATTGGCAGATAAATGTAAAATGTCAGTGTCAAGAATAAACAATTTTTTAACATTGCAGGAAACTTTTTTTGGGAAATAAGTACATTTAAAATTACTTATTGTATTATTAATTAAATATATAAAATTATAGGTATATTAATATTACATATATCCTTAAGAAATACCGCTAATACCGTCAGTGAGTGAATATAAAGAATTTTGAATATATTAGAAGAGTAGGAGAAAATTCCTCATAGAATGAAAGAATAGATACAATTTGAATTATTTGTATGTACAATGGTACAAGTATTATAAGACAATATTATAGAAGACCAAGGGGGACATCCAAATAGGAAAGATTTTTTTTCTACTCCCATGCGTGAAGTGAGTACTTCACGTATCAATTTTTATGTGTGAAGTTTGATTTTTTGTACAATGTGCGTGAAGTAAATAGTTCAGTTTTAACACATACAATGAATATCTTTATATACACGTAAATCATGTGTTGGTAAATGGTCCGTAGAAATAACAACTTCATGAGAAATGTGTTATTAGTTTATAAAAAATATATATATTTTATTGCAAGTTCGTAGAAAAAGTATAGTATGTAACACGTGTGTGAAGCCTATTTTACATTCGGGTGGTTAGCAACACTCGCCTTCGGCTCGTGTCGCAATCTCCACCCTCATGTAAAAATTCAGCTTCACACACTTGCCACATAATATACTATTTTTTATCTAGTGGTTCTCAAGGTACAACATAAAGTTATATTTTTTTAAATAGGATAGTATTTATTTTTTAGGCCCATTCGATAAAGTATTTTTTTCTAAATTCAAACATGTAATCATTTTATATCGTAATATGACAAAAATATTGAGAAAAATTCAATTGAAATTTAAATAAATTTGATTTTTACAATTACTTTTCAGTAGGCTATGTACGAAAAACAAAAACTGCTATCTGTCAATTTGAATTATTGAAGATGGAAATGAAATAGAACACGATTTATAAAGTTATTAAAACATATCTATGTTTCGTTTCAATTTAAGAACAATTGTTTTTCATACATAGCCTACTGAAAATAACTAAAAATGAAATTTATTTAAATTTCAAGTGTGTTTTTCTCAAAAAAATGTTATGTTAGGATATAAAATAATTACATGGTTGAATTCAGAAAAAAATACTTTATCGAATGGGCAAAAAAATAAATACCGTCCCATTTAAAAAATATAACTTTGTGTTGTAACTTGAGAACTACTAGTTTAAAAAAATAATATACAATTTATTTGAGGTAGCTCGTTTAACTGTTACACCCTGTATATTTTTAAATGGAACATTTTTTTCTTACTCTTTTATTGGAAAGACTATTTTTTCTCTTGCCAGTAAGGTAATATAGTTTGTGTACAATGTACCCGAAAATAATTGGCTAATAATAATTTTGTAAACTTCATTAATAGATATGAGTGAAAATAAACAAGTGATGGTCTGTAATTGATATTTTCATTTGTTCTATTTTTCACCTTAATGAATTAATAATTCTTATTTTATTTGTGTTTAAAACAAAAGAATAAAGAAAACTTATAAAATATGAATGAATATGAGACATAGGTTCCCATTTAAAAATTATTATGTTTGTATTCCAGAATTATTGGTAAGGTGATTTAACACCGAAGTTTGAATGGCGCTGCTGTAGTTTCGTCTTCTGCAATATGACAACAGTGTGTACGAACCGGCAAAATTGTTACTCAATAATTTTTTTAAAATTCTGTCATCCCTTAGTTGTCATATGTTTAACTTGGTTTCTGATTGTTATTGGTCGCTGGATAACAAAACATTTTGCAAATACTTAGCACAAATTATGTGCGAAATATTAACTATTGGCTAAAAATATTTATAAAATAGATGTTTCAACTTACAATTTATAACATTCAAACAAAACACATGACAGATGTCAACAATCAGCATTCGATGTTCAAAATGGTGACAAAAGAAGGAAAATTTAGTTTTACATAAGCGGCGTTTCGTTAACTAACTTTGCTAATTAAGTTTTCAAAAAGTCAAATTACAACACATACGTAAAAAACAAATAAAATGTATAACATTTTCTATATCTATCATAATAAGCGAGAAATGAGGTACTTTCAGAATAAACGAAAACAAAAAATTCTTTAGTGACTACAAAATTTTATAAAAAAAAATCTGTTGTGGCCAGCACAATACCTCTCGCCATTTTCATTTTATGTAGCATAGGGCGCGAGCAGTTATGTGACTTTGTTGATCTTGGCAAGCAGATGTGGGGGCCCGTGTCAGAATGAGAGCTAGTAATATACATAGATGTCAAGTATCATAAGTTTTCATTCGAAACATTATGATTTACCAAATCCATGTGGATTATTTTCCTCGACAAATTTTGAATGAAAAATTATGACATATGACAATTGTGACATCTATGTAAAAACTACTAGCCGTCATTCTGACACGGATCCTCATCTGATTGCCAAGGCCAACAAAGTCACATGTCTGCTCGCGCCCTATAAGTACACACAAATAATTGAAATGGTTTCTCTTCTTTCGTTCTATGAGAAATTTTATCCTACTATTCTATTATGTTCAAAATTCTTCAAATTCATTGACGGTATTAGCGGTATTTCTTAAGGATATATGTAATATTAACATCTGTAATTTAAATATATAATTCATTAATAATACAATAATATATATTAAATGTACTCTTACCTCCTAGAAAAATCTGACAATGACATTTTGTATTTACATGTCAATTACAAAAATTTAAATATCGCAACTGTTTTTCGGGCAATGAGATTTATTACAACAGATTATATTCTATATTATTATATACTATATCTCCAAACCTATACGAGATATAATAAAAAAATTAAGTGTGTCAGATTGAGAATTTAATTATCTTTAATATTTGTAGTAACAAATTTTCAAAAAATAATATTTAGAAATTTTTCTTTTAGAAACTACCACTTCCGGTTGTCCAATTGTTACCAGAACCTATTCAACTCTTCCCATTACTGTTAGATTGAGGAATCCGTAGTCAAACAGGTCTTTAGTCTTATAGAATTTGAGAAATCGTGTCTCCAACAACCCCACACACACACATCCACACACACACACACAGACATCATTGTAAAAATGTTAAAATCGGATTCTATGGACCTAAAATCGTGCTTATTCAATAAAATATGGATATGCGATTTTTAGCATGAATCCAATACCTCTCTTAGCGAGAGGTAAAAAGAAATTCACCCTGAAATGTGTAAACGGTTGTGCTTTAACAATATTATTCGAGATACCCTAATAAACATTTTATCTTATTATTTGTCAATTATTCATCATATTCCAATACGGGTGGAACAAGATATAGTACATGTTAAATTTTCGATTAAATTTTGACTTTTCTTTGCTAAAGTTCTAATATATGTAATTGCAAATACATATTGGACTACACCAAGCAAAGCAATAAGACACATTATAAAGATCAGTATCATATGCAAGTATTTTAAATTAAGCCAACGAAACGAGTAATATCTTCTAATACTATTTAAAAATATATTTGTCTAATTTTATTGCGTATAGAATCATGTACAATTAAACTGCACATAATCTCACAGAAGAGGATCTAGAATAATAAGGAAAGCAGTAAATCTTTCAGACAATTCGTAGTCGTTGAATCAGTCTTGTATCATCAAGAGAGTGTACTCTAAATTTATTGTTATCCCTATATGTTACCAAGGTAACTGCCACGTATGGTTACAACAGATAAAAGAAGCATCGCTAAAATCACAGCAAATGCGGTAATAATTAAATTACTATAATCAATTTCAGTAAATGATTTTTTTTAAATAACTATCTATATATGTACAGTAAAAATTTTGAAAGGTGTCCGATCAAGGTGATCTACGAATTATATGAATTCAGATTTTTGCTCCGCCCATTCTGACAAATTCAGTAGTGTCGTTTGCTTAGTTATTATGAGGGTACATAAGATACTACTGTTATTTTATTGTTATAAGAATATGTTACAATAGAAGCATTCAAAATTTTAAAAAAATCAACTAGTAAATTTGTCAGCAAATGTAAAACCAAATATCTGTAAAATAAGATACTGACACAAAATCAATGACACTAACAGAAAATAACGTTAATCGTACGGCTATGAATTAAGGGAATGTAATGTATTTGAATTAATAAATAAATTTACGTTACAGCGAAAGTATTATCAACAACGAGCATCGTTTTAAAATGGAATGTCTTAACTTAGTCGAAACAATATGAATTTTTGAAAGACAAGCGTGTTATAGCCATCCTTATCGTACACACTTATAGCCTTTGCAAAGGATAGAGATAAATGTATGCCTTCTTCGGACATCTTAAAAAAAAAATACTGTACTTATAATATAATTTATTTAATAAAAAATGATTATAGTTATTAAAGAATGCCATCTTTGCATCAACAATTACAAAAAGACAGTCTTGAAAATAAACAAAATGTAAATAATTATCAATTTTCTATTCGTATTTTTGCATGTGGCAGCACTCTAGATATACTTATTTATTGTAGAATAATAAAATTCATGAACTTGAACAATCTAGCTTGTATGCCAATAAATACCCTTGATTCCTTTGAGATATTCTCTAACACGTAGTATTACTCGAAGACTAAAGCCTAATTTAGATGGCCATGATACTATTAACAAACAAAGTTACCATATTTCTGCTGAAGAATGTTTCCAAAATAAAAGGCGCCTTCTAAATCGGAAGAAGAGTGGAGATCAAGTGAAGCCATGGATTGTTGTCAATAGTCGGTAGGGTAAGTCCGGGAGAGATGGCTAACCGGGTGAGATGACTTTTGTTTTCTTCAAGGCACACTTATTACAATCGACTTAAATTATAACAGCATAATTTCCATTTGCATTTTTCTCAAATATTTCGTAATATTAGGGTATTACAAGTGGATATCGTTAAATTCAGAAAAAAATCCTGAATCGAATAAGCAAATAAAATAGGTTGCCATTTAAATTAAGAAAGTTTTGAAACCTTGTATTTCTACCTTACTCTTATGTGGAAATATGCCATTAGATTTTGGAGTAAATCAGATAAACGGAAATGGCTCTTTACTGGAACCTCAAAATAGTTTTTCTTCGAAAAATACCTTTAATTGTTATTTTTTCGAGGTTTGTTATTATAAAAATTAAAGTTTTTTAAATTTTCTCCAGGTTTGCGTTAATATTTTTTGTATATATTTTATGGATAAATTTATAAAATTATCTATAATTTTAATCCCGGAGCCTACTCTTGAAACACAACTCCATGGTTACACAGTTCAGATCTCAAAGGTATGTAACTGACATATGTCACTGTCAACCAACTAATCATTTCAAATAATAATACCATCATTTTAAAAAGAAAATAGTAATTGGAACAATAATTATATGGAAAGGAGCTTAATACAATTCCCAGCATAAGTAAATATGTAGGAATATAGGTAAGATAATAAAAATATATAATATATCATCACGGCATATTACCCATTGCTGGGTAAGCCAATCTGCTTTGTACACAGATGTCGGTAGTAATGATGACATATTTGTACCGTGCGGTTGTTTACCAGGCGTCACTTCACGCGAATCTGAGGAACCGGGTTCGCTCCCGACCGACGCCAAATATTGACCACTGTGGTGCACTTTCCAGACCAACAATGAATATAGGTAAGTATATAAATAAATAAAATAAATATATCATCACGGCGTATTACCCATTGCTGGGTCTGCCAATTTTCTTTGTACACAGATTTCGGTAACGATGATTTCATATTTGTTCCGTCGGTCTGGGTCGAACCCGGTATTTAAATTTAATTTAGTTTTATGTATTTACATCAGATTTTTTATGGTCAAATTTGTGACTCGTTAAAATCTATGTTTTGCATAGTCATAATTCTTAACAAATTTGTTAACTACACATTAATTTATAAATGCTGAGAACAGGCTTAAAATGTATCAATATGTATAAGATATACGTTAATATGTATATTTATTTTTACATCTGTGAAGCGATCTATTTTTTATAAATAAAATATATGTATTTGTAACTGTCTGAACAGAATTACCGTAACAATAATATAAATATTATACGTGACGATATATTAATATACATAGAAAGTCTCATAATTTATGTATCAGTAAATAAAGACATATCTTTGTTATCCTTATAAATCATTTGACAGGAATTTCATAATTTATAAGGTATATTATTTCTTTAAGCCTTCATAAATTATTTGGAAAGTAATTTGCTAAAATTATTTATTACATATGTTCTTTCCTTAGTCCGTAGGTTGTAAGAAGAAGAAAATATCAGGTACAAACGAGTACATATACGTGTGAAAATTAAAATGATATAATAAAAATTCCTAACGATTATACTGCAGTGTAATTACGATACGTATACGAGTAGTTAGGGATTTTTATAAGTGAAATCATAAGCACGCAAGAAGTAAATGGTACTCATGTTATCACCTAATCACGCTAATTATTATTAATCTTAATTACTAATAGTTTCATATCTCAACAACTATAAATGAAAATAGAGAAATACTGTTCTCTTAATTTCAAGTCTAATTTGTGTGGTAAAACACGGTATTTCATTCAGCAAATTTTACGAATATATTTTCTCAAAACACACTAGCGATCGTTGAAATTGAAAATGCAACATTAGTAATTTTTTGTTTCAATTCCACGGCTATCGCTATTTTTCAGGTGATATTCGACATTTTAATATCAAATATCTGTCATTAAAAAGCATAAACAATTAATTGTCCTTATTGATTTAGATGCAGAATTTGATGCTTTACAATTTTTATTTGACGCTATTTTTACCTGAAATAATTAAGAACGCAGGAAATTACAAAAGTATGATTTTACGTTAGTCCTATGTTCAATTCCATTCTCTACGCTGTTCGACCGGTTTACATTTTCAACAAATTATAAAACACAAATGGTTAGAAATTCTACAAAATTCTTTCGGCTACGTTAAATATAGACTCAGAACTTAAAAATCTGTTGTGGCCAGCACAATACCTCTCGCCTCTTTAATTTTTGGTTACATAAGTATTGGATTTAACATTTCTTGTATGTCTGCATTCTACACCAAAAATTGTACTTATACCTATTTTATATATTTAGATTTTTTAATTTTAAATTCATTCTACAGAATGCGAGCAGTCATGTGAGTTTGTTCGCCTTGACAAGCAGATATGGGAGCCCGTGTCATAATGATAGCTAGTAATTATGTATATAGATATCAAATGTCATAATTTTTCATTCAAAATTTCAATATTTTCTTAGTTCAAGTGGTTAATTTGTCAACAGGAGTGTGGAATTTACAATGGAAAATTATGACATACATCTATGTAGCTGTTTTTCTGACACGGGCCCTCATATCTGCTTGTCAAAGCCAACAAAGTCACAAGACTGCTCGCGCCCTATGAAGAAATTTTGTCCTACTCTTCTAATTTTTCGACATGTTTCTAATTCGGTCGGGATTGACAGTATTTCTGAAGGGTAATATATCTATAATTTTAAATATGTAACTATTAATACAATAAGAAATAATATAATGTATGTACTTCCCAGAAAAAGTATTCAGTAATGTCTCCGGATTTTTGACACTGCCATTTATCTGTCAGTTACAAACATTTTAATTTTTCAATTGGATTCCATGACATTATTTGCGTTGTGAGTTTTATTACAATAGATTATTTTATTTATTATATTTCTTTATCTCTAAATCCATAAAAGATATAATAGAATGTTTATATGTATCAGATAGAGAATTTAATGTTCTTTAATACCTGCAAGAATATTTTTTTTTCAAAAAATAGTATTTAGAAGAATTTCTTTAAGAATCTGCTACTTCCGGTTGTCCAATTATTAGCAAAACCTTTTTAACTCTTCCCAGTAATGTCCGATTGAGAAATACGTAGTTAAACACATATTAAGTATTATAGTTTTTGAGAAATCATCTTTCCAACATACACACACACACAAACACACATACATACGCACATACATCTACACACACAGACATCATCGTAAAAATGTTAAAATCGGATTGTAGGGACCTTAAGACGTGCTTATTCATTAAAATCTAGATATGCGACTTTTAACATGAATCCAATACGTCTCGTACCGAGACACTTTACTTTTGGCACAATTCAATGCGTACAGTAAAACCTACCTTGCAAGACATATGGGTCAATTCTCAAAGAAAAAATTGCAATGCCTAAATAGAATTAAAGCTGGTATTACTAATAAAAGCGATGGAACCTAATACTAAATAGCGGAATACTTGATTAACATATTCAGTTTTTATAAGTTTAAAATCTATATTTTAAACTTTTTGGTCGAATGTAAATTATAGAAATTTCATACCATTTGTGTAGGTTTTATAATTTGTTGAAAATGTAAACCGGCCGAAATATTATAGGTTTGGGCTCGTATATTATATAATTAAATTCGTTTCATTTAAGTTTAGCAAATAGTTTAATCCACATCATTCACATATTCATATACATAACTTATTTAAAGATTCATTATAAAAATTATCCAAATTTATCTGGAATTTCATAATTCAGTAACTAAACTCATATTTAATGTAGGTTTCTGCAAGGAGTTGCATTTTATAGTGCCTCAGAAAGCACTCGCACACATCATTATTAATTTAAATATAGTATGAAAGACATGTTCTACATTCATTGCTTATATCATAATCATGACCAATATTTCGTAAATAATTACGAACTATTACTGTCAGAAATCAATACAATAGGTAATACACGATGCTAATAAGTGTCGTCAAATTATGTTGTCATCTTTTAATCATGCATTAGCTGTGAGAAAAATATTTAAATTGCTTAAATAATTAACCGTATCTTCCTTGAAAAGGTGTGAATCTTTAACATTTTAGCCTAATTGGTGAGAGAAAGCCTATCTCTTAAGGATAGTTAAATTTTTTTAAACAATAGCTTAATTTAATTGGGAAATTGGATTACGGAAGTATGTATATGTATGTATGTGAGTATGTAGTTGCTTATTGTTGCATGATACATGAGGTTTTGTATAGTAAATTGTCAATTATGTTCAGTACAAATTTACGTATTCAAATTAAGTAGAGGCATAATTATAAATACCATTAACCATTATATCGTTGTATATGTGTGAGTGTTTGGGAAGGCACCGTAAATTTATGTTCAACGCCAGTTTAATTATCAGTGAAACTCAGTATACTTCGTTTCATTTAAGAAAGAAGTAGATGGTTTGACAAACGACCAATTTCACATACATTAAATATGAAACATAGTTCGATTCACGAAAAATGACTATTCAAGGACACTTATTTGGAGAGAAAATCTGATGTGACTAACACAATACCTCCCGCCATTTAATTTCTATTAATTTAAATACATATACCTATGGGGTCTCGTGGTCGCGTGCCTGAGTGTCTGTGCGCGAATTTTGAATGGCACTTAATATACACAATTTCAAATTAATAATAATAATAACGTTTTAAAACGAAAATTGTAAATAGAACAATAGTTATATGGAAAGAAACTTAAGATACATAATTTTTACTATTAGTAAATATGCAGGTATGTATTTAAATAAGAAAATAAATAAATACATTATCACGGCATATTACCCATTGCTGGGTGTGCTAATCTGCTTTGTACATAGATTTCGGTAATGATGATGACATATTTGTATCGTGCAGTCGGTTACCATGCGTTATCTCACGGCTACTCATTTTTGGCGTGGAGAGTACATCACAAGGGTCAGTTTTGTGCCATTTAAAATTCGAAATATTTGATGGTAGGAATTGAATCCGGTTCCCCAGATTCGCAACCAAACACTCAGGCACGCGGCCATTAGACCCAATAAGTATATGTATTTAAATTAATAAAAATTAAATGGCGGGAGATTCTGTGTTGGTCACATCAGATTTTTTATTTAAATACATACCTGTATATATACTGGAATCTATGTATATTAAGTTCCTTTCCATATAACTATTTTCTTTTTAAAACGTAAATTTGAAATGAGTATATTTTTTTACAGTGACATTTAGCTGCCAGTTATATAAAGTAGCGCGCGCCCAACCGACGCGCCCGAATGCGAGCGCCGCCACTGGTAGAATGTTCTCGAGCGATGACGTAATCCCCGGCGGGATAAAACCCATACGTCTTGACTGGTTTAATTACATCCGGTGGGCTGATGCTTTGTATTCAATGTTATTGTCACGTCAGAAAGTTCCAGAAAAACATCGCGCTATATAAACCCGTCGCCAAAACCAGCCAACACAATCTGTTATATAAAAGCAACGAGCAATGAACAGTGGGTGATATAAATAAACAGACTACAAGTTGTGAACATAAATAAATGTAGTTATATAAATAAATATAGTGAAATAAATATTGTTTAAATAAATAATCTTAGTGTTAAGTATTTAATAATATTCTTCATCTTAAATTAGTGCTTATAATTATTTAATTATAGTGTTAATTACTTTTATTATATTTATCTTAATTATTTATCGTTTAATAAACTTTTATTTTAATTAATAATATTTCTTTGATTTTTACACTTCAACCATATAAATATACGTTACAATACATTTGAAATACGAACTGTGTAACTAAGAAATTGTGTTTATCTTTAAAACATAGACTCTGGGATTTATAAAATTGATTATTTTACTAATTCATCTATAAAATATATAGAAAAATTATTAATGCATTCCTATAGAAAATTAAATAATCTTTAAATTTTATAAAAACATAAATCGTGAAAACATGACATTTAAAGGTATTTTGGAAGAAAAACACACACACACACACACGCACGCACGCACGCATGCACGCACGAATGCACGAACGCACACACACACACATAAAATAATATTTAGAAGTTTTTTTTATATTAAATATTTATATTATATATTATATATAAATAATAAACTAATAAATAAACTTATAAATAAAAGATGTCTACTTGTTTTAATCGCTCTCTAAAAGAGGTATTGGATTCATGCTAAAAATTGCATATCCAGATTTTAATGAATAAGCACGTTTTAAGGTCCGATTTAACATTTTTCCGATGATGTCTGCGTATGTGTGTGTGTATGGATGTATGTGTGTGTGTTTGTGTGTTTATGTGTGTGTGTGTGTGTGTGTGTATGTGTGGATGTTGGAAGGACATTTTCTCAAAACCATAATAATATCTGTTTAATCATATATTGCTGAGAATAGTAGAAAAGGTTTTGGTAACAATTGGACAACCGGAAGTAGCAGATTCTTAAAAAAATCTTCTAATTATTATTTTTTTAAAAAATTTGTTCTTGCCAGTATTAAAGAAGATTAAATTCTCTAATACATATAAATATTTCATTACATCTTTTATAGATTTAGAAATAAAGAAATATAATATATAAAATAATCTGTTATAATATGGAAATCAATTGAATAATTAAAATGTTTGTTACTGACAGATAAATTTCAGTGTCAGAAATCCATAGACATTACTAAGACTTTTTCTGGGAAGTACATACATATATTATTTCTTATTGTATTAATAATTAAATATTTAAAATTATAGGTTTTATACCCTTCAGAAATACTGGCAATCTCAACAATTGGAAACATCTCGAAAAATTAGAAGAATACGACAAAATTTCTTCATAGAATGAATTTAAATTTAAAAAATCTAAATATAAAAAATAGGTATAAGTAGAATTTTTAGTGTACAGTTTAAGTATACAAGAAATGTTAAATACAACTTATGTAACCAAAAATGGAAGTGGCGAGAGATATTGTGCTAGCCACAACAGATTTTTTTTACTATAAAGAGGGAGGGGGCCAAAACAAAATTTTGGCCTATGGCCCGAATATCTGATAAAAAGGCCCTGGTTATATTTTGTTTATATCAAATTTTAAAGTCTACCCAAATAACAGATTAAGTAACACATAAACGCAAGGGTACTTTAATTTTTATTTAAATTAAATACGTTGTACATAAATAATAATTTAATTTATAATTGATTTTTCTTATTTTTTAAAATATGCTATAGAATTTTATAGACGACGATAAAAATTAATTATCGTCTTTATAGTCAAATTAGAATATCGCTATTAAATCTTAAAGTCTGTCATATTAAAATCAGACTTATTACCGTTTCTTGTTACCAAATAAAAGGTTAACGGATTATGAGAACATCCACACATACATACATACACATGCACATATATACCAACATGCACGTACAAGTATGACTTTTCGTGTAATGATTTTTTGAAGAGTGAATCTTTTGACCTAGTCCTCAATCATAGAGTAATTTTCTCAACTACTAATGAATTACTAAATTAAAGTATATGATCTCTGTGTAAGTATGTAGTTAAACGCATATACGTGATACGTGACTAAAACGAAACGTGTGGTCTTGCATTTATGTTGAAGGGTGAAAGACAACGTTATGAAATATTTGTTGGCAAATTTTAAATTACATTTTCATCACAGCGTTTAACAATATTTTTTATGAAGTAGTCTCTTACAGAAAAATCGCATGAATATCAATGATATATTTTATAACTATATACCCTGTTAATAAATTATAGTGCATTGCAGATAAGAAAATAGTATTGGCCCAGATAGGGAAATAAATTCAACCCTCTAATTGGTCAGAATGTGGTCAAAATGCACACCTACAAATGATATAGAGCTTTAATTCAGTCACCAATCAATTCAACAGAAAAAATATTTCTTTTGCAAACTATATTTTTACCTCTCGCTAAGAGAGGAATTGGATTCATGCTAAAAATCGCATATCCAGATTTTAGTGAATGAGCACGTTTTAAGGTCCGTAGAATTCGATTATAACATTTTTACGATGTCTGTGTGTGTGTGTGTGTGTGTGTGTGTGTGTATGTGTGTGTGTGAATATGTGAGTTGAATAAGTTCTGGTAACAATTGAACAACCGGAAGTGGTAGTTTGTAAAAAAAGTTTTTCTAAATATTATTTTTGGAAATTTATCTTACTACAAATAATAATTAAATTCTCAATCTGATACATTTAATTTTTTTATTATATCTCCTGTAGAAAAACAGTTCAGATATTTAAATGTTTGTAATTGACAGATAAATGCATAATGTCAGTGTCAAAAAACAGCAGTTTTTCTAACATTACTGCGGAAGATTTTTCTGGGAGGTATGAGTACATTTAATATATCTTATTGTATTATGAATTAAATATATATTTAAAATTATAGGTGTATAAATATTATGTATACTGCTAATACAGTCAATGAATTTGAAGAATTTTGAACATATTAGAAGAGTGAGACAAATTTCCTCATAGAACGAAAGAATAGATACAATTTCAATTATGTGTACAAGAAATGTTAAATTCGTTATTTATAGGGCGCGAGCAGTCATGTGACTTTGTTGGCCTTGGCAAGCAGATATGGGGATCCGTGTCAGAATGACGGCTAGTAGTTATTTACATAGATCCCACAATTATCATATGTCATAATTTTTCATTCAAAAATTCAAAATATTCTGATGGATAGAAAATCATGATGTTTTGAATGAAAAATTATGATCCTTGACACCTATGTACATTATTACTAGCCGACACGTGTCCCCATATCTGCTTGCCAAGGCCAACAAAGTCACATGACTGCTTGCACTCTATGCAACATAAAATGAAAATGGCGAGAGGTATTGTGCTGGCCACAACAGATTTTTTTTTTTAGTAAAAATAAATAATAAATTCTTTCCAAGCCAAAAAGCTTTAATTCAGAAACAATACATACTTCAGATCAGAGTACATACATACATATACATACAGACATACATACGCCCATACATACATACATATGTACGTACATTTAAATGAGCATTTTTTCCTTTGGTGTATAAAATCAATTATAAAGTAGCAACCATCTATTTATTGACAGCTTGAATAATGAAAGAAAATTGTTTTTGAAAGTTATGCAACAGTCTCAATTTATGCATAATTTTTGCCAGTATTATGTACCAGCTATTTTTAATGATTTCCGTATATTATAAACAATTAATTCAGTAATTATCGAAAAAAATAATTAATACAAGATTTCTCCTACAAATTTATATTTACTAATAACTAATAGAATGTTTATAGATTTCTAGATTTTTTACAAATATTTTAATTGTATATTTAAGATGTTTTCTAAATTTAAAATATTTTCTTAGAGAAGCAAATACATTTGTTAACGTTATCTCATCCCTGATGAAAATACATTTCAAACATATCATTGAATTAGTAATTTTACATAGATTCCAAATATATAAAAATATATAAGGTGTCCCATTTGAAATATGAAAGTTAATATCACTTCTGACATGACAAATATATAAAGTAAATTGAAAAATAATTGTAAATAAAAAAGTTATTATAAGTGACCCGTTTCTATAGCACTTATTTCTTCTTATAGCAAATCGATTTTTTAAATAGCATGTATATAGGCATAACATTTATATTTTTAATATAGCATTTAATTTATTTTCTATTAATAATGTATTTATATTTTATTCAAGGTCCCATACTGTATTATCGATATGTTTTGTAATATGCAATATTGTACATGAAACATAGAAATTGACACCGCGGTCGTCCTAAAAAACGTTGGCTAGATCAAATAAATAAAGATGCCCTAGAAAAAATCTGTTCCGGCCATCCCAATACCTCTCGCACCCTTTTCATTGTGGTATATATTATGTATTGTATTTAACATTTCTTGTATACACAAAAAATTCTAATTACACCTAATCTTTATATTTACGTATTTTCTATAATTTTAAATTCATTCTTCTAAATGTTCGAGGTTTTTCCAATTCATTAACGGGATTGGCAATATTTCTGAAAGGTTCATGTATTATCGGATTCTACGGACCTTAACACGTGCTTATTCACTAAAATCTGGAAATGCGAGTTTTAACATGATTCCAAAACCTCTCTTAAGGTAAAAGGTGGAATAAGGCATCGCAGTATTAACGCAAAGAAAGAAGAAGAAACGTAGATTACTAATTAGATTAGGCATTACTCCAAAAAATAACTTATTTTATACCTACCATAGAGCATATTATTTATAATATTACAATATTACATTACATTATTCATTTACAAAAAAATATTTATAAATAGGTTCATATTAAACATAGTATAAATAAATACTTACCATTAGAACTTTTACTCTTATTTACCGATATTTTACCCAAGATTTTTCTTATTAATAAATATCATGTCATTTCTACGTTTACCATAATGTCGAATGCAGTTACTACATTGTGTTAGATATTGATACAATATGAAACATTAACATTTATACCATAAATACAAATCGTGTACATTTGATATTAATTAATAAACCATTTAGATATCATTAGCACATATTCGAAACTGTTTCTATTTCGTTTAAACTACTATCTAAGCCAACTCAATTCCGCTTAAATTAATCTCCCTATCTTCAATCTTCAATCACCATTCAAATGAAGATCGCCCATCTGAGCAGCATTCAAATGTCACCCTTGTGTTCTTCATCGTAAGATGCATCTACAATGATGCTCGTTTGTTTGAAGGAAGTCGCCGCGATGTGATTTTGTTTCTGCAATAGACAGAAGACGCCCGCACCGATAACGAGTGAAAGTAACAAAAGAAGATCGGAAAACGATTGACGGTAGATCACATGTGAGGCAAGAGGAGAGATTTCATTCGATAGCAAATAAAAAATTAACTGGCAAGTTCTTGATGCAAGATTTTTTTTATAAAACTGAGTTATTGTTACAGAATAAAATAAATGTATTTGTATACATAAGAATACCATTGAGAGATGAATTGAACTCTAATACTAAAATAATTTATAATCTACAAGGTCTGTCTATGAATATAGTAGAATATTAGCAGAAAATTATTAAAAAATATTAAGTTCTATAAACAAATACTTTTGTATTTTGATATTATTATAACTAAACTATATCGCATCAATCTATTAAGAAATAAACTATACTTATAATGACATCTTTAATAAATAGGATGTACCGCGACTCGATTACCATAGCTTACGGGTGTATGTAATGATTACAATTTTTTGTTTTATTGAAGCAGTTGTTTCTTTTCTAACCTTCGTTATTATTATATCGTAACTATTATCTTTGAGAACACATGAAGAATTTAATTTATACAGAAAAATCGCAAACCAGGGATGAATGGGGTGTTGCAAAAAAAATTAACATATCTTTTTACCTCTCGCTAAGACAGGTATTGGATTCATGCTAAAAATCGCATATCCAGATATATGTGAATAAGTACATTTTAAGATTCCTACAATCCGATTTTAACATTTTTACGATGATGTCTGTATGTGTGTGTGTGTGTGTGTGTGTGTGTGTGTGTGCGTGTGTGTGTGTGTGTGTGTTTATGTGTATGTGAATGTTGGAAGGACGATTTCTGTATAAGACTTAATATCTGTTTAACTACGTATTTCTCAATCGGACATTAATGGGCAGCGTTGAAAAGGGTTTTGTAGTAATTGGACAACCGGAAGTAGTAGTCTTTAAAAAAAATCTTCTAAATATTTTTTTTTTTAAATTCTTGTTCTTGCAAATATTAAAGAAGATTAAATTCTCTATCTGATAATATATAACATATATCTAATCATATCTGCATATGGATCTAAAATTGAGTAATACGAAAAAGTTTTGGAATCGTACTGGAGTTATGCGATCCGAAACGATCGTCACATACACATATATATATATATATATATATATATATATATATATATATATATATATATATATATATATATATATATATATATATATATATATAGGTGATCACGAGAGAATGAACCAGCAATTATCTCCGTTATTAAGCGAGATAGCGATTATCTTCAAAAAAACAAATTTACTATAGACAATACGGGCAATAAGATGTCGTATCAAGAAGCGTTCTGTTACTTCCGGTTCCGGAGTATGTGATACCAACTTTGAAATTTCAAATGGAACATACTGTATTTTTTTATATTTTTGAAAAGTACATAAAATTTGCTTTACAATGATAGTAAACAAGTAGGACGTTATATTATTAAAAAGTAAAATGGCGGACGTTCTTACAAAATAAGTCAAAAAAATGTGGAATTTTGTTTTATTTGATTTGTTGTCTAGATTACGTCATACAAATAAATTTTCCTACGACCACTGTTAAAAGTAGTCTTTTTAACGGTTGCTTAGCGAGTTAAAAATAACAGTTTATAACACAGTGAATACTTTTAAATTGTTGTCATTGACAACGGATTAAAAGTAAAAAACAAATTTACTTTTAACACTAATGTTCAAAAGGAACTAAATCTAGTTACATTTAGTGTTAAAAATATAACTAAATGTAGTTACATTTAGTGTTCATAAGTAAATGTAGTTTCATTTTATATTTATTTTTGTACTGAAATTATTTATAAATCGTTAATGGTACTTTTTTTCAAATTTTACTGCTGGTAATGAATTTAATAATAAGTCACCTTATAAGATTATATAAATTATTAGTGATTTTAGGTCATGTTGCAAACTTCTGTAGGGTGTCAAATACTGATAAACATTTTTAGCATTTTTTTATTAGTTGACACCCACTGGCAATATATAATACAGGGCATTTTTTTAAAAAAATATTATAGTATTTCCATTATTTGATATCCCATAAATGCAGCTACTTGTATATATTACTAAATTCCTATATATTTTTCAAGTTAGCAGAGAAAGAAAAGAAACATAAAAAACTCACGAAAAATAAAAAAAAAGAAATGTGAATTCCAAATTTCTGTGGCCTCTAATGTGTGAACCATATACTGGAGTAACTTATTTCGTAAAATATTAGATATACAACATATTTTACAGGGTGTTTACTACTGGTATATTTATGTGTCAACTACTAAAAATTTGATAACTGCCAAATGTCAACTACTAATGCATTTTATTTTCTCATTTTAATAATACTACAAACGCACTAATTCTGTGATTTTAACTAACTATAGCACTAAAGCTCTTCAGGATTTTACTTACATGCTTATACATGTTATTACTGCAACAGATGGGTGCCAATTCTTATAGATTTCTTTACAACTTTAGTTATTCTTATACATCAAATTATAGCGTATTTTTGTCGATTATACAATTAATCTTATTATATTAAAACAAAAAAAATTACATTGATTATTCTTGCATTAAGCAAGACATATTAGTAATTAGTAATCATATCAATAAATAATTTAGCATAAATTATGTTTAGGAATTAACAATAGATTTGTCGAAGTATGTCATTATGTTGAGTTGAAATAACATAATTTATAAATTTAATCGTAGCAAACATAGAAATAAATTGTTTTATTTCAATGACAATATGATATTAATTGCATCATTGACATTTAATATTTATTCCAAGTTTCACAATTAAATTTTAATATTAAATAAAATGAAAATATATAGGCATATCAAATTCTAGGCTAAATACCACCCTATGTTAAAATTAAATTAAATGTATTATTATATCATATAACCATTAGCAAAGTTAAATGCTTGCTAGTTACTTAAATAAACACATGCAAAACAAATAGCGTTTTTCCATTTATATACATATTTAGTTTTGCACTTAGTGCAGCTATATTTTCAGACAATTGAACGTTTCCAATAATTCATCTTCTTTTTACCTTCCGTAACCTTTAGGTAAGGAAGAAACGTATTATCTTTGGTTAAAAAATTCAATGATGTGTTTTTAGTGAATAAGCATGTTTTAGGGTCCCTGTAATAAATAATTTTACCATTTTTACGATGATGTCTGTATGTATGTATGTATGTATGTATGTATGTATGTATGTATGTATGTATGTATGTATGTATGTATGTATGTATGTATGTATGTATGTATGTATGTGTGTGTGTGTGTGTGTTACGAAAGTTTCGGATCGCATAACTTCAATACCACGATTCCAAAAATTATATTTTATGAATCAGCCAGCTATGCTAAACATGGAAACTAATAATCATATAATTCAAATTGACAGATGTCAGTATAAATAAAAAGTAAATTAATGTGGCAGAGATGAGAATGTTGAAGTAGATGTTGGGAAAGACACGGAAAGATAGGTAAGGAAATAACTCTAGTGTTACAAGTTTCTAGAAAGATACAAGAAAGACGACTACATTGGTTTGAACATGTCATGAGGAGAAATGAAGAATATATTGGATAAAGAATGAATAGTAATAGAAGGTTGAAGAAACAGAGGAAGACCAAGGATAAGATGGAAGGACTGTATTGCGGAAGACTTGAGAGAAAAGGAACTGAATGAGAACGATACGTAAAACAGACATGAGTGGAAGAAGAAAATAAAAAATAGTGACCCCTAATGAATGGGGAAAGCTAAAGAAAAAGATGTTAGTGTCAAGTGCAATTTGTTTGTTTATGAAATAATTTTACTGGAAATTTAGAATCTTTTGCAAGAAAATTTATGTATGGAATATGTACATAATACACAGGATTGACGGAAGGTATTATGCTGGCCACATCAGATTTTTTTTACATCCGTTGTACTTACAGACACTTTTTACAACTCAAATGAATTTGGCGGACGGCACTGACAAGAACTGACGATCTTAGTAAGTGCAAGAAAGTGCGCACTCAGTAGGGTTCAGTTCACTCGAAAAGTATACATGAAACACGTAGGCTAGACGCAAATTGAGACACGTATAGCGCGTGTGAGGTGACATGACACGAGCGGTACGATGCGCAAGATCCACACGCGTAGCGTGGTGATCCGCATATTGAGACGCAGCTTGGAAGCTTCCACAAGTGACTTGCAAACCATCTCCAATCAAAAATGTGTGACTCGCGAAGAAAACATTTGTTATTAAACATAAGTTCCGAATCAGAATCAGATAATGATGCTGAAAACGAAGTTTTACTTTATTCCTTGATAAATAAGAAATTTAAATCGCCAAATAAGTATATTCTGTCAGAAAGGAAAAGCTCCCTCACCGCCTCTATTAAATTTTCTTCTGCCATTTAAAAAAATCTGATGTGGCCAGCACAATACCTTCCGTCAATCCTGTGTATTATGTAGAAATTCCATACATAAATTTTCTTGCAAAAGATTCTAATTTTTTGGTATTTTATGATTTCCTTTCTCGGCAACTGAATTCCATATTCCTGATAACAAACAAACCACATGAAATAACAAAATCATGAAATTTTGAATGAAAAATTATGACACTTGTCAATTATGGACATAATTAATTGCTGTCATTTTGATACGGGTCCCCATATCTACTTGCCAAAGGCAGCAAAGTCATGTCACTGCACGCGTCCTGTACATAATTTTTTTGCAAAAGATCCTATATTTCCAGTAAAGTTATTTCATAAACAAACTATGCAAATTGCACTTGACACTGACATCTTCTTCTCCTTTAGTTTCTCCCATTCGTTAGGGGGTCGCTATTTTTTAATTTCTTCTTCCAGTCATTTTTGTTTTGCGTGTTGTCCTCATTCAGTTCCTTTTCTCTCAAGTCTTCTGCAATACAGTCTTTTATCTTATATTTGGTCTTCCTATGTTTCTTCCACCTTCTATTAATATATTCATCTCTCCTCATGACATATTCAAACCAATGTAATCGTCTCTCTTATATCTAGAAACTTCTAACACTAGAGTTACTTCCCTTATTCTTTCATTGATTTACATTTTATTGATACTGACATCTGTCAATTTGAATTACCTGAATATATTAGCAGTTTCCATGGTTAAGTTAGCATAGCTGGCTGAATTTTGAAATTTATATGAATTTTTTTATCTATATTATTCTTTAACTCTATATCTGTAGAATATGAAATATAAAATGCAATCAAATCGTATAGAGAATAATATATTCTTTAAGTTATAATAACATTTAACTGAGTTTTTCAAGAAAAACTGTTAAAATCTTCAAATGAGGGTACTTCCGGTTGACCAATTATAACCAAAATCTAAACATGTCTGCATATGGTTGTAAGGAAGAGGAATACGCAAGAATTGTAATTTTTGGAATTCTAGTATTGGAGATATCGTTGACAAAACCGCGGTCACATACACACACACACACACACACATACACACATACACACACACACACACGCACATACGAACACACACACACACATACAGACATCATCGTAAAAATAGTAAAAAAGACCCTAAAACGTGCTTATTCAATGAAAACTCACCACCGAATTTTTTGACCAAAGACATCAATACCTTCCTTACCTATAGGTGACGGAAGGTAAAAAATCTGTTGTGGCCAGCACAATACCTCTCGCCATTTTCATTTTATGTTGCATAGGGCGCGAGCAGTTATGTAACTTTGTTGGCCTTGGCAAGTAGATATGGGGGCCCGTGTCAGAATATGAGCTAGTAATATACATAGGTATCAAGTATCATAAGTTTTCATCCGAAACATTATGATTTTCCAAATCCATGTGGATTATTTTCCTCGACAATGGATGACAAATAAACATCAGAATATTTTGAAATTTTGAATGAAAAATTATGACATGACAATTATGACATCTATGTAAATAAGTACTAGCCGTCATTCTGACACGGATCCTCATATCTGCTTGCTAAGGCCAACAAAGCGAAGCATCCCGCGCGGTCGAATTCCACGAGGTCGAAATCCCAGGCGGTCGAAATCCCACGCGGTCGAAATCCCACGCCGTCGAAAAGGTCCCCCACCACTTTGACCGTTGTGCAGAAATTAAAATATTCCCAGCTCGTCGAATCCCGCCCGGTCGAACTGTTACACGATACAAATCCATCGTCGTGGTAAGACCAGAATCGCTCTCTATATCGATCGTATTGCATTCAAACAATCTATGCTCCGTGGTAGTTCCGAGTGAAATGTATAGATGGTAATGCATTTCGCCAGTGGACGATGTCATGTCAAAGATAATATATTAAAAAGAAATTCATAAACATATATTATTTATAACACCATATACAACGGACTATTTAATGAATGGAGCAGAAGAAAAAATACCTATACATTTTTAGTAAAATTATTGACATTCTTGGCCAGCCATTTTAGATTTGCTGTTATATTAAGCCTGTCATGCTTTATTTCCGTTGAAAAATTATGTATTACTGTTTCTATTTTAAATGTTATGTTGATTTTATTTCCAAATATACTTTCTACCAATTGACAATAACATATTTAAAGTACTATACTTGAAAATAAATTTAATTATTTTATAATATTTAATAAGTAATAAACTGCCATGTTTTAGTATTTTACGTTATAAATCGTGAGTTACCTGGTAATACGTCCTAAATGATTTTACATACAGTTTATAGGATACTTTTATATTACAATTTAAAAATTGGGACAAAATCCAAATCTCCTAATAAGTGTAAAATTCATACGATTTAAAAGGTACATGAAAACAGGAGAGATCCTTCAAAATATTTAAAAACTTTCCACATAGGAGTATTGTGTTAAAATTTTTAATATAATAAACCGAAATACTTTCTTTTTGGCAAGGAAAATTTATGTGAATATTACAAATATTCAAATTATGTGCTTTATTTCTCATGTTTATTGTTTCAGAATAAAGTAAACCGTGTTAAGAACGATGTCAGTAATAATATTACCGTACGAATACAGTCATTCAGTTTCCGCCATGGTAACTAAGATGTAAACAAACAATTTTAATGCAGTTAGTTAGTTAGTAAATAAGAAAAATTAATTACTTTTCAATTTTTTTCTTTTTAGTTCTGTCATTGGCTAGTATTTCTTGGACGTCACAGGTAGTGTAATTTGGCGCCAATTTATACAGTACACTTTTAAATTGCAAATGTGTTTAATATATACAGACATTTGAACATAAAATCATATTTACTATAGTCACCGTTAAATGAGTATGACTGCAGATTTCTACACCGCTGCCAATTCAGGGGCAATGTTGAAAATTATGAAGAAGCGGTAACACCGAAGGGCAAGGGATAGGGTGCGGAGAACGAAAAAAGTTAAGCATCAATCCATACATATTTGACGGCGAGTATAATACTATATAAGGTACTTCTTCGAATTTCAGAGTAAAAAAATATGTTAACACATCATTGATCCTAAAAAAATATAATGTGCAACAAATATGTTAAGCTTTTATATAATTGTGTAGTTGCACTACTCGCTTATGACTTACGTCGCAATTTGTTGTATACTATTTAATAAACCTACTTGGTTTTTTGTTTTCGATATAATTTTTTTATAATTTAAAAAATCAACATCCAAAATAGTTTTATATAACGGAAAGAATGTGAGTATAATTGATATTCATTATTATTATTATAGTATAAGACTGGAGTTATGGTTCTGATGGATCGAATCCGAATAAACGTCAACTAGAAAAAGTTATTTTGAATTTAAAAACGAAAGATGGTGACCCCTGTGGGGCTCTATACACGACAGCTTTGAAAGCCCCTGAAATGATCCTTGGTAAGTACCCTTAATATCTGCGAATAAAATTATTTATACACATTTGTTATTCTCATACATTTAAACTTTGTAACGGGTGTTATGTTAGTTTTATTTTTAAGGATTCCACAGTGTAAGTAGTACAGAGAACATAAATAAACGATGATTATATTGAAACGCAAAATAATTGCAATAAACAATTATAGCAGAGAATACAACATATAAAAATAAATAAGTTTAAACGTATAGTCAACGTGCAGCGATCACACCCTACTAATTCTCTCTATTTTACAACGCAAATAAAGAATGAACAGCTTAATATAACAGCTAATCTAAAATGGCGGGCCAAGAATATCGATAATTTTACTAAAAATGTATAGGTAATTTTTTTTCTGCTCCATTCATTAAATAGTCCGTTGTCCGTTATAAATAATATATGTTTATGAATTTCTTTTTAATATATTATCTTTGACATGACATCGTCCACTGGCAAAATGCATTACCATCTATACATTTCACTCGGAACTACCACGGAGCATAGATTGTTTGAATGCAATACGATCGATATAGAGAGCGATTCTGGTCTTACCACGACGATGGATTTGTATCGTGTAACAGTTCGACCGGGCGGGATTCGACGAGCTGGGAATATTTGAATTTCTGCACAACGGTCAAAGTGGTGGGGGACCTTTTCGACGGCGTGGGATTTCGACCGCGTGGGATTTCGACCGCCTGGGATTTCGACCGCGTGGAATTCGACCGCGCGGAACGCACTCCAACAAAGTCACATGACTGCTCGCGCCCTATACGTAACGAATTTAACATTTCTTGTATACATACAAATAATTGTAATTGTTTCTCTTCTTTCGTTCTATGAGAAATTTTATCGTACTATTCTAATATGTTAAAAATTCTTGAAATTCATTGATGGTATTAGCAGTATTTCTTAAGGATATATGTAATATGAACATACCTGTAATTTAAAAACATATTAAATTAATAATACAATAATATATATTAAATGTACTCATACCTCCCAGAAAAATCTGACACTGACATTTTGCATTTATTTGTCAATTACAAAAATTTGAATATCGCAACTGTTCTTCGGGCAACGAGATTTATTACAACAGATTATTCTATATTATTATATACTATATCTCCAAACCTATACAAGATATAATAAAAAATTTAAATGTGTCAGATTGAGAATATAATTATCTTTAATATTTGTAGTAACAAATTTTAAAAAAATAATATTTAGAAAATTTTTTTTTAGAAACTACCACTTCCGGTTCTCCAATTGTTACGGGAACCTATTCAACACTTCCCATTACTGTTAGATTGAGGAATCCGTAGTTATATAGGTCTTTAGTCTTATAGAATTTGAGAAATCGTGTCTCCAACAACCTCACACACACACATCCACACACACACATATACACACACACACACACACACACACACACACACAGAGACATCATTGTAAAAATGTTAAAATCGGATTCTATGGACCTTAAATCGTGCTTATTCAATAAAATCTGGATATGCGATTTTTAGCATGAATCCAATACCTCTCTTAGCGAGAGGTAAAAAGGCATAAACTATAGGAAATATAAAAACTATGCACACACGACAACATATGTACATAGACGTGTTGCACGAGAAACTGTGCCTCAACCACAGCGCCACGCGAGCGCGAGTAGACGTGAGTCGTACCATGTAGCGTCATGTTGCCAATTTGCGCCGTTGTATTTAAACCTACAGGATTACAAAAATACGTGCTGTGCTGCGCCACCTCACACGCGCTATACGTGTCTCAATTTGCGCCTAGCCTTAAAGCTCAGCTAGTGTGCACTGATTATATAAATAGAAGACGAGTTATGCACTCAATGCAAAAAAGTTCGTACTAAATATATAAATGGAAAACGCTATAACATATTTTCTATTAGTTTTATAAAAAAAAATATACATGTTTTGTCATTATACCTGTATAAAGTCTAGGGCCCGAAGTAACGCTATTTCGATTTTTACCTTCCGTCACCTTTAGGTAATGAAAGTATTATGTTTGGTCAAAAAATTCAATGATGTTTTTAGTGAATACGCACGTTTTATATGGACCATATAATACAATTTTACCATTTTTACGATGATATCTGCATGTATGCATGTATGTGTGTGTGTGTGTGTGTGTGTGTGTGTGTGTGTGTGTGTGTGTGTGACGAAAGTTTCGGATCGCATACCTTCAATACCACGATTCCAAAACTTATATTTTTTTCGTATTCCTCAAGTTTACATCCAGAAGGAGAAGTAATTAGAGTTTGGTTATAATTAGTCCACCGGAAGTACCCTCATTTGAAGATTTTAACAGTTTTTCTTGAAAAAACGCAGTTAAATATCATTTATTTACATTTAACCTTATTATAACTTAAAAAATATATTATTCTCTATACGATTTGGTTGCATTTTATACTTCATATTCAATAGATATTGAGTTAAAGAATTATAAAGATATTAAATTTCATGAATCAGCCAGCTAAGCTAACCATGGAAACTGCTAATATATACAGTTAATTCAAATTGACAGATGTCAGCATCAATGAAAAGTAAATAAATTTGGCAGAGATGAGGATGTTGAGGTAGATGTTGGGGAAGACACGGAAAGATACGGTAAGGAATGAAAGAATACGGAAATAACTCTAGTGTTACATATTTGTAGAATGATACAAGAGAGACGATTACATTGGTTTGAACATATCATGAGGAGAGATGCAGAATATATTGGAAGAAGAATGAACAGCTTAGTAGTAAAAGGTAGAAAGAACAGAGGAAGACCAAAGATAAGATGGAAATGCTGTATTGCGAAGGACTTAAGAGAAAAGGAACTGAATGAGGACAACAAGCAAAATAGAAATGAATCGATGATAAAATTCAAGAATAGCGACCACTTAACCAGTGGGAAAGCTAAAGAAGAAGGTGTCAGTCAAGTGCAATTTACATAGTTTGTTTATGAAATAATTTTACTGATAATATATAACCTTTTGCAAGAAAATTTATATAAGTAATTTGTACATAATACCATTGAATAAATAATCTACTAATCTACTAATAATCTAGTAGATTATTTATTCAATGATAATACGCTGAATTGATGGAAGATAACGTGCTGGCCACATCATATTTTTATACTATTGGATAATATTTAAATCATTCGCTATTGTATTTTTTAATAATATAATATATTATTGTTTTTATACTATTGGATATTCAAGTACTATTCCATTTGAAAATACAAAGTTACATACCAATGCGTAGAAAAACCTATACTGTAGATTTACAGACATTTGCGAAAAAATAATGCGATTCTTTTAGCACGAACCCCGCCGAACCCTTTACTAACCGTATCAAGGGTGGAGGGAGGTGACATAATTTATTATTATTTTATTAAAAAAATCTGTTGTGGCCGGTACAATTCCTTCCGTCAATCCTGTGTATAATGTATAAATTCCATACATAATTTTTCTGCAAAAGATTCTAAATTTCCAGTAAAATTATTTCATAAACAAACTATTCAAATTGTACTTGACACTGACATCTTCTTCTTTAACTTTTCCCATTCGTTAGGGGTCGCTATTTTTGCGTGTCGTTATCATACAGTTCCTTTTCTCTCAAGTCTGCCGCAATACAGTCCTTCCAACTTATCTTTGGTCTTCCTCTGTTTCTTCAACATCCTATTACTAAACTATTTATTCTTGTTCCAATATAATTCTTCATTTCTCCTCATGACATGTTCAAACCAATGTAATCATATTTCTTGTATCTTTCTAGAAACTTGTAATACTAGAGTTATTTTCTTACCGTATCTTTCCGTGTTTTCCCCAACATCTACTTCAACATCCGATACTGACATCTGTCAATTTGAATAATATGAATATATTAATAGTTTCCATGTTTAGCATAGCTGGCTGAATTATAAAATTTAATTTCTTTAAAATTCTTTAACTCTGTATCTATTGAATATGAAGTATAAAATGTAATCAAATTGTATAGAGAATTATATATTCTTTAAGTTATAGTAACGTTAAATGTCAATAAATCAAATTTAACTGTTAAATCTTGAAATGAGCGTACTTCCGGTTCACCAATTGTAACCAAAATCTAATAACTTGTTCTTCTGGATGTAAACTTGAGGAATAGGAAAAAAATATAATTTTTGGAATCGTGGTATTGAAGTTATGGGATCCGGAACTTTTGTGACACACAACAGACACACACACAGACACACAGACACACATACATACAGACATCATCGTAAAACATGCTTATACACTAAAAACTCATCGTTGAATTTTTTGACCAAAGACAATAGACAATACCTTCCTTAGGTGACGGAAGGTAAAAAACTGCAAAATTTACATTATTTGAGTTAAATCTTTTCTCTTGTGATATATTTCTTAAAAAGACAAAATCCAAATATAATCCTAGTCACCTTGCTCTGGAAATAACAGCTCGTATTAGTCTATGATTAAAATATGTTATGCAGATTTGCCGGTCAGAAGAGCTGCCATAATTATAAATCCGTTTAGAAGATATGACGATCTATTTTTGCAAATTCTACGTTTTTGAACAAACAGGAAATTAATTATACTCTGTTTATTTCCATCTTTTTAGGAAGTAATTTATTAGTTCATTACCTTTCATACGGTTTTCATTATTTCCGTTTAATTGTAATATTTGTAATTTTCCTTTTATTGTTTTTCTAATTTACATTTTCGCTGAATGTTGTGGGAACTACAAATTTGATGTGTTAATTAAATTTTGATTGTGTTATTTATTATACAAGAGGAAAAGAATATGTTGGTAACTTCCTATCTTAAAGATCTAAAACTGTTAATGAATTATAGTAATTATTGAACTAGTTTAAATAAATAGGATTATGTAATGTACAATGAATTATTGGTGAAATATTTGAAACTATGCTTAACAATTTTAAATAGATAATAGTTTCTGGAGCATAATTATTCATTTCCGAATATGACGTAATAAAAGTAGATCAAGTTTAAAGTTCAGGAGAAATGAAAGTATAACAACCATTCTGTACAAAATTTGACATAAATTGATTAAAATTAATTGAGTTATTAAATTAATAAGTACAGGGTGTTTCAAAACTTTAGGGCATATAATACTAACTAAAATGAGTTAAAAGGCTTAATTAATATGGATCCGAAGTTTCGGAGATATAAGGCAATGAAAAATGAATTTTTACGGGGTTTACCTCTGCTATCTCGAAAACTATAAGTGTTACGACTTCGATTAAATGAGACTTTTTGTTTACCTCTCAGAGGTTATCTTAGATGAGCATTTGTTTTTCAAAAAAGTCAACCAAGTGTAAGTTAAATTTGGCGACCTTGACCAATATTTAATTTTCAAATAATTTCTTTACTATGTAGAAATTAAGAAAAATGTTTCATATAAAATATTATTATTGTTTTGTAGTCTGTTTACTCACATAGATAAAAATATGTTCGAAACTATCTTTATTGTCAGTTTTTCATCGATTATAATACGAAATGGAATCTGTCTCGGAAACAGTTAAAGATCATATCTATAATATGTTAATTAAACTTTTTACCTCTCGCTACCCTTGGTAAAGGGAGGTATAGGGTTCGTGCTAACAATCGCATATAGAGATTTTGGTAAATAAGCACGTTTTAAGGCACGAAAAATATATTTAAATTACATTTTTTCACGATTTATGTTATTATAAAAATTATAAGATTATTCAATTTTCTACATATTTGCAATAATACTTTTTCTATATATTTTATGAATAAATTTATAAAATAATTTATTTAACAAATACTGTAACCCTATACTTCAAAGATAAACTTATTTCCTTGATTACACAATTCAGATCTCAAATTTATGTAACTGACAGAGTGACAGATAAATGTCACTGTCAATAAATTAATTATTTCAAATTAATAATGGTAGTATTTTAAAAAGAAGATATTAAAATATGAATTTATGAAATATCTAAGCAATAAATTAATTTTCATATGTTTGTCAATTCACGTTACTATCAAAAAAAAAATGAATTAATTTAACAGTAATATGCTGGAGAAGAAAATACTGATAATACCATGATTGATCATACATGATAAATTGGAACAATATTTATATGTAAAGGAACTTATGTAAATAAGTACAGTAAAATTTTTGAAAGATATCCGATCAAGGTCATCTGTATCATAAACGAATTAACTAATTGGCATCCATTTATCTCTTTCCTTTGCAAAGACTATAAGCATGTGCGATAAGGATAAATGTAACACGCTTGTCTTTCAAAAATTCATATTGTTTCGACTAAGCTAGGACATTCCACTTTAAAACGATGCTCGTTGTTGATAATACCTTTGAATATATAATACATATAAGAATGGCAACGCATGTGGCCTAGCAACGTACTATATCTGTCTCTTTTTATTCACAAAATTATTATAGATAGCTAGTGACTCCTACCATAAAACTATGAACTACAGTAAATCGTGCTGACAGCATTGCCAGATACTATTTGTTAGAGGTATTCAATAATCAATAATTCAAAAATATTGTTTCATCATAACCAGATAATATATTTTGAATCTTCAATGTACATGTATACTTGTTTTACAGTAGCAAATTTAAAAACCTTTATAAAATCTTAACTTGCTGTTCTAGCTACGTGGCAATACTGTGCAAAATCCACCTATTATGTATTTTTTGAACTAACTCAGAAATAATTCGTATAGGGAGGGATAGATGGCACCATCTCTCGAAATATTTAATCTAAATACATTACGTTGCCATTCTTATATGTATTATATATTCAAAGATAATACTTTCGCTGTAACGTAAGTTTATTTATTAATTCAGATACATTACCTTAATTCATAGCCGTACGAATAACGTTACTTTGTGTCAGAGTCACTGACACTGACATTGTGTCAGTATCTTATTTTTCACCTATTTGGTTTTACATTTACTAAACTTACCAGTTGACATATTTTTGAATTTTGAATGCTTTTATTGTAACATATATTTTTATAATAATAAAATAACAGTAGTATCTTTTGTACCCTCATAAAAACTAAGCAAACGACATTACTGAATTTGTCATAATACGCGGAGCAAAAATCTGAATTCATACATTTCGTAGACGACCTTGATCGGACATTTTTTTAAAAAATTTACTGTATATATGTATTTAAATTTTTAAAAAAATGGCAAGAGGTATTGTGCTGGCCACATCAGAGTTTTTTACTTATTCTGGTCAGTACTACATGCCCTTAAAGTTTGTACCCCAAGTTGTAAACATCGGCACATTATTTTCAAAATTGTATAAAATATTGTATAAACCACTTGAGTTAAAACAACATATTAGATTTGGACTATATGTATATGATAAACCGGAAATAGTACTTAATTTGGAGCTCTTAACAGATTGTAGAGGAAAAACATTATAAAATATAATCCAAAATTTCGTAATACAGACTTTTCTATTTATTGGAACAACAAATTAGATTTTGATTACAAATGATCAACCGGAAGTGATACTTTACTTCATTGCTATTTTTATCAACCGTAAGTGATGTGAAGCATTAACCGATCAGGAGGCGGAGGCGGTAAGTAAAAAACAGCGATCAAAGTTTATTTTCAAATTTTTTTTTTTTTAATTTTGTGTGTCGGCCGTGCAAGAAAACGTAATAAGCAATAAGTGCCATTTCGTCTCGATCTCCAAAATAATCCTCAACCGGTAGGAAGAACTTATTGACCTTAGTACTTAAATAATTAAAATAAGCCAATCAATAAAATTCAATAATGTGTTTTAAACTATTTCTAATTTATGAACCACGTTACGGAAAAGTCCTGACATATCACGAGCAAACTTTACAATTTTTTATGTATTTCATATTTTCGATATTCAAGGTATCATTCCAAATGTATGAACCACAAATCACTCTATATTTTAGTCTTGGAGTAATATGAATTAATATTACAAGGTTATAGTCGCATATGAAAATAAAGAACGTATTACTCAGAATTTAGTGTTATTTGTTGTATAATTCGTATGTTTTACCGCAGTATATCTTTTGTTATATTTGGATTTGTAGTACAAAGACTCTAATTTCACACGCATTCTATAATTATCAGCTATTAAAATAATTAAACTAGGAGTACACTAATGATTTTCACAGAGAATTAGCTACTACATATTACCCATACCTCGGTAACAATTAACGCATTAGAATACAAAATGAAAACGAGTATGTTTCACAAATAATGCTGCTTTACACATTTATTAAAACGGTCATCCATCCCAAGTTTAACAGCTTACACTGATCTCGTAAACAAATCTTCTAGATGACATATTTTTTAAAAAAGTATGAACCAATAAATATCACCGTTATTAAATGAGAGGGAATGAAATTAATAATTGGTGTGCCAAAATTAAACCATATATTGGGGGAATCATTTTGAGTAAAAAATCTTTTATGAAGTTATTTGGAAACGTTTCGTTACAGAGCTACAATCCGTTAAAGGTGCACTGCACCTTATCAAACACTTTAATTAATAAATGGTCAGTATAATAAAAATATAACTTAATCTAATCTAAACCATAAATCAACCTATCTAACCTAACCTGAACAAAATATTCATATACTCGTGGACTGACAATTTATTTTACAGAATATCAAATAAATAGAAGTGAATAAAAAATATCGACAAATCTCGGTCATCGGTTCTCAGTTTTGGAACCGAAACTCATCGGTTCTCGGTTCCGGAATCGAAATTCATCGGTTTTGGATTCTGGGACCGAAACAGGGTGATTCTTGATTAGGAAACTGATACTATATGAGTATCGATCTTGGAAACTTTTCAGATCTTTGAACATTATTACTATCCCGTATTAGATTAAGGTATGTATTATGAATCAATATATTATTATTATGAATAACATGTTCATTATTTTGAAAGGTAATTTTTATAATTAATGAATTAGAAAAAAAACAGGCATAATAATTTTGGAAAAGTGGTATCAGATATTCTGATAAACTGATATAATGCAATTCTCTTAGAAACGACCAAAAGGCAGGTACACTTTCCTCGACTGGTGCCTTTATTGCAATTTCTATAGGATTTGTACTTTGAAATGCACCTTTCGCTTTATTTTAATCTTAAATTTCAATTCAATTGTGTATGGATTTGGGAATCTCACTATTTGAGAAAATTAAATCCCCCTTTTTACCTTCGGTGGAAAAATGAGGAAACGTAATTTATGTATGGCAACATTTTAAAAATGTTGATAAAAATATTAGTATTTGTACTGATTGCAAAATGACAATAAAGTAAAGTATCAGTAATATAAGCCGGCAAGTGAAATTCTTGGAAATATCCATTGCTTTGTCCTCGATGCCTTCAATTTTATGGCCCCTATTGTCATTATGTAGGTACCATTAACTGAAAACCAAAACATAACCCAAGGTCAAGCTATTAAAATAAACCATTTTGAATGAAAATTGACCGACAATTATTTATACGGGCCATTTATTTTACAAATCACCATTAATTAATAAAAATAATAACCTAAAAAATAGAAGTGAGTAGATTAACTATTTTATTGTTTTTTCTTCATGCATGATGAGAATCAATAAGACGAAAATTCACACATTCTTGTTTTATGTCATGAAATATTCCAAGGACATAAAAACCAATAAAAGTTCACACATTAATTTATTTTATGAAATATTTCAATATTCCACTTTTATTATCTTATAATACAATCACACTTATTTACCTATATCACTATTGTAAAGCAAATTTCATTTGCTTTTCAAAAATGTTAAAAAATATAAGATATTTAAAATTTTAAATGTATTACCGCATATTTCGGAACCCGAAGTGATAACACACATTTGAATCCAGCATCTGTTAGCCCATTTTGTATTACAGTAAAAAACAAACTATTATAATGATTTAAAGGATGTAACGAGTTAACGTAAGAACAAATATCTATGTATATATTTAGTTCTCATTTATAACTATGACGTTTATACGGATATAGCGAGGAATAATAAAAAGTCCCACTGATTATGGCACTTTATGAATTCTGTTCTGTATGTATGTATAATTTACAATGTTTACAAGCATACTGCGTATGTATTTTTCAAGAATAAACGTATTACTAAAATGTAATATTTTGGCAAACAGAATTAACACAAAAATAAGATCCAAATTAATAGGTACTTTCATTTTTGTTTTGAAATGTATGTATATTATTTAATAAATGGATGAATAATTGATATTGTGTTTGATCATAAAAAATCAATGGAGAGTTTTCAATGAATAAGCAAGTTTTATAGTCTCCAATACACGATATTACTACTTTTACATAATGATGTCTGTGACGCCAATTTTTTCTACTACAATAACGTATGTCCCAACTGTTTCATAAGCAACAAAATTATGAACTTAAATTGAAGTTCGTTTGAGCTTCCCATCCTCCATCGTAAACTTTTCGAGATACAAATCTTTTATGAGTCGCGCCTGGGGAAGGTTAGAGGGATTGTCGTTTCGCGGAACAAATAATACGTTTTAGTCTGTTAGTCAATTTTAGTTTGTCTTGCATAGTAACAGGATGCAATTATCGCTGTACCTTTGACCACAGTACAGAGAATACCAGTAGCGACACTCTTATCGGAACCTTTGATCTTTCCTAATAAGGCAGTGGTCACATTGAGTAGAATACAATCGATCAACCAAGATCAACTGTCGTAGATCAATAGCGACCGACTGAAATTTTAGGAGATATGTCACACTGCATGAATCGACATAAATATTTCCACAAATATGATACCAAAGAAAGAAAATTATTTTTTTCTTGCACTGAAACGCCGCAAATATATGTTTTCAGGAATATTTAAATAAATGACAAACCTTATGAGTTTTTGTTTTTAAAATTAGAGAAATTTGCATCCATAATTTTTTCATTGTCTTACAATTATTACTGTATCCTGGTGTGCTTTGATCATAAAATTGTACATTATTTCTTACACAGTTTTTCAACTATATGGTCTATTTCATTAACTCTCCATATTTCCGTCATGATACTAGTAATATGGCTGTAATATTCTAACAATATTCTTTTTAACCTGTACACAAATGTCAAAACAGTTAAGTTGGTATGAAAAATATGACAACGCTGAGTATGCGTAAACACATCTATCGCTGTCGATTGACTAGAAAATCAAACATGTTTGTTATATCAAACCGCTCGTCGACGTTCGACATCGTTCGACCATAGTGGATGCATGCAGTGCGAATTTAAATAGACCATAAAAAGATATATTTAATATTTGTTCTTTAATATCAAATAATAAATTTTGGTATGGTAAAAATGAATAAAAGAAAAGTATAAATTTGCAAAAAAATATACTTAAATAAATAATAATCGTTTATTTTTATTAAATTTTAATTTGTTACAGAGAGCGTTTTTCATACTATTGATTTTAAATGTAGGTAGAACAAATATTGAAACACAATCTTAGAGCGAATTAATAACCAAGTAACAAATATTTATATAAACGTTATATATCAAATCAATTGTACTAAACAAAAGATAATTATAAATAGTATATATTTTTCTATTGTAATTATTATATTACAATATGAATTATATTATAATATATCTATATTATACATTTCTAAGTTTCTAGAGAACGTGAAAAATGATACTTTTGATATATATCTCATATTTTTACACGTTTGTATCTCTTGAAATATCTCACTTTATCTGCATGTGTAAGCAAATAACAAGTACATACTTTTATTTCAAAACATAAATATTTAGTACCAAAATGAAAATATATGATATAAAAATGTTACTATTTAAATTTATAATAAATAAAGCTATTTATTATATATTTTTTCTACTACCACTACTGTAAGAGGGTCATTACTGGACAGACTACTAACAATGTAAGTTCGTGCTTATGAATAGTGTTACGTAATGAAATTTCATTACGTAACACTGTTACGTAATGAACAGCAAATTTAAGTTGGCAGGACTGATTGTCAAACTAAAAAATGATTAAAATTTGATAAATAAAATTTAAGATTTAAATATAATAGAATGAAATTTATCTGATATATACATATAAATACATATTTTTTTGGGTTATTATATTAATATTATATTATGTCAACAATACATATTTCATTTCAATCAAATATGCAGTGGGGAACTATTTTTCATCGTATATCCCTACGCTTAGCAGTAACCATGGTAACATCGTTGCGCAGTTTTATTTTTATAAATAAAACCCACCAAACTTTTTGACGTTTCGAACTGATGTTTTTTTGTGTGATTACAAATACATTTACTGAGGTAATAATTATTATTATAAACAAAATTAGTTGATAATATTATTTGTAATTTGTAAGTAATGCAATAAAAAAATAAATAATTTATAACTATATATCTGAATTTTGCTTCAATTTAGAAATATTAATGAGTGGTCGTAGAAAAAGTATAGTACATAATTCGAGATGTAAAGCAATTACTCACTCGTAAAATTACAAACTCGACGCTACGCGTCTCGTGTATCAATCATTTTACTCGTACGTAATCTGCTTCTTACATCTCTCATTATGTAATATACTATTACCGGGCACTGTATATTAAATTTATAATAGAATGATCTTGATAAAAATCTAACAAATACATGATAATCATTTATAAATAAATACTATGAATCTGCACGTAATATATTACTTTGATGTGATTCAATGTCGTGCTCTTCATTATTTCCCCCTTCAACCCGATCGGCTTGGAACTAAATTCAGTGAAGTGTCGCTACTGTATAATCCTTTATACTGTGCTGTAACTATCCAGGGTTTCACTTCACTCAGCCCACATAAGGTCTGGATACCCCCCCTGTGGAAATAGAGCACCATACCATTTTTCTTTTTGTTTATATATCTGATATTATTAGGGACTATAATTCTAAGGCAAACGTTTCGCCCCCAATTGGAACTTCATCAGGCAAAAGAATAATATATAGATTAAAATTTAACATATATAATATAAAATCATAAATATTTCGTCATAATTTTTTTTAAGAAACCGGGCCTAAATGCTTATACTCGTAATATTCAGATAAGTTTCTATATCATTACCAAAAAAGTAATATACATAATGCGTTCATCATAGTAGTTTATACGAGCCCAACCCCAAATGTATATATCTGAAATAAATATATTAACAGTAATAAAAAATATTTTTTAGGTTACAATAGTTAAGACTATATTTGGGCATTTTTTTTATTTTATGTAGTAATAAAGTGGACTGGAATTAAATACAATGTTATTAACTAAATTTCTCATTTAAACAATAATCTACGGGCAAATAAATGACAATAGACAAGTCCCGATTTTTTTCGGTCCAACAGTAAATAATACAATATTTATGTTAGTATTATCTATAAAACTGAGGGTAAACGTAACTGACAATATACTAAATTAAATCTAAAATTTTATTACTTTAATAAAAAATATTTGCGAATTATTAAAGACGAAAACATTTGTCACATGCAGACAATGGTTTATTTGCAAATAAATTTTTATTAAACTTAAGAAATTTTATTATAAGCAATGTTTTCAAGTTTATACACCATATCAAAATTTGTTGAATTGGAGTAATAATCATAGCATCCAGAAGTTTATTTATTCTTGTTTTTATTATAATTGTGGGTGGTACTTTAATAAATAAATATCACTTTGCAAATAATTTTACTAAAAAAATAAAATTTAATATAGTAATTAATTGAATATATTGTCAGTTTCCTTTACCTTCAGTTTTATAAATAATACTAACATAAATATTGTATTATTTACTGTTGGAACTAAAAAAATTAGCATGTATCTGTTGTCATATATTTACCCGTAGATTATTGTTAAAATGTTAAATTTAGGTAATAACATTATATTTAATCCAGTACACTTTATTAATACATAAAATAAAATAAAAATCCCAAATATAGTCAACTATTGTAATCTAAAAATTTATTTCTTCTTGCTGTTAATATATTTTTTTCAGAGAATACGAATTCATTTGGGGTTGGGCTCGTATATCAAGGGAGTAAAGTTCGTAATTATTTGTCGAGGGCGAAAATTGAATCCTGAGGGTGTAGCCCGAGGGATGCAATCACTTGATGCAAATAATCACACTTTACTACTATATTATATACGATATTTTATATACAAACTAAAAATTTCGTTATTTAACTAAAAAGACAATTAACAGCATGTAAAATTAGCAAGAATGAAGCACATTCCTATAAACGAAAACTATTTTATAATTTTTACAAAAATCATATTTTTTTCCAGAATAAATATAATTGATAATATTTGACATATCTGTTAATCAACAATTGAACACTAAGAAAATAAAATTCTTCCTAGGTGGCACTGCCAATGGCCTTGAATCATTTTATTTCACTAAAGAGTACTTGCCATTTTTATTTTCCTTGATAAATAATGCAACACATTAAGTACTGATTTTGATAAGAATAAAGTTAACATTATTTATAAATAATTTTATTGAAAATATATTTCTTTACAAAAAATGCCACAAGGAATAGCTACATCCATCATTTATTTAATTTCATTTTTGTGTTTTACGTTTATAATAAAACACATATAATGAGCAAATATAACAAGCCCATTTATGACTGTTATAAACAAGCTCTATTATACGAGTACATCATTACACCTTCGACCCGTATTTTCGAACGTAACAACTCTATACTTCGACATAGTCGACATACCACATATTTACCTCAATAAACATTGTCTCAAATTTTATACACTTATTCCCTCAACAAGAATTTGTATCTCATCGCATCTTCAGTCAACACTCTCCCACTATACGGATCATTGTACGCGACTTTCACCTCTAGATCTCGGCGTCTTAGAGATTGTGCATCTACTAACTGTTTTAAGAAAATGGGGGTGGGTGAATCTTCTTACAGACTTAGATGGTATAAAAGCCGCGGAGAAGATTCTAAGAGCAGTCAGGGTGACTAAGTGTGTGCTTACAGTTCTATCTTTATCACAGGTGAGTCTGTGACAGATATGTGCAAGCGAGTAGAAATAGTTACTTAAATCTAAGTCAATTTTTTTTTGAGGCAGTTCGCAGTTCTGATCACGAACAGATCTATAACGGCCTTTGATTTTTTGGAGGCTATACTAAACAGACCTTAAATGATCAATAATTTTGCACAATATTTGATATTGAATAATATTATTGATTGCCTGGAGGATATTTGTCTATAATTTAATTCCATAAGAACGTTTTTAAAACTATATTATTGCATTACTGAAAGTGTAAGAGCCACTTTGAATGTTTTTCAATAAGCTGTTATTGTATTTTAGTATTAAATAATTCAATTTTTATTCTATTTTTTTAAAGGATATAAGGAATCAGGCCTATGCCATAAATAAATGAAAAAATCAATTTTAATTCATGAAAGGTTTTAGTATATCCAAATAATTGGCTACATAAAAATTGCATCTAAGTATTGCAACTAAGGTTAGAATTTTAACTGCAAGATAAATAAACAATATTGAATCGGATAATTGAAAGCGATGATCAATTTGTCGTTTAACATTTAATTTCATTTCAATTTTGTTTATTTAAGTAATAGAATTTTAACATGAGATTGTAAAACTGGTCCGTATAGTTGCAACACTTAAATTATTAATATTATTATAATCTTTCGATAGCGACAATTACACATTACGCTCGTAACACACACATTATTTTTATATTTTGTTCTATATATCGATATTTCTAAAGAAATCTGACAAACAGAAAGAAACGAAAAATTTATCTATTATACTTTTGAGTTCAGGAATTAATATTAAAAATTGTCAAAAGCGTGCAATCTATTTTAATAAAGTATCTTTGTGAGTGAGCGAAATAGTATATTTCATAACGAGTATTGAAAGTGAAAAATATCGTGCAAGTGTGAAGTTTGACGAACGAGATGTAACCGACTGAGTCAACACACGAGCAATACGATATTACTTTCAAGCGAGTTATGAACATTATATCCTTCAAGAATTGTATTTAAAATGACAATTCAATACCTACTGCTTTTTTGAAACAATCAAACAAAGCAAAGCTGCCTAGTTATGTTGATTTGGTCTCATCATTGCAATATAATCATATCGTGCTAGTATAATATTCATATCATGCTAGTTGCTAGCTGTACGATATTTTCAACTTTCTTAAAATGTTGCAATACTTATTATTTTCTGAATTGGTGGTCTAAAAAAGTTCTTTTACGCTTGTTGCCTTGGGAGACGCGCGAAAAAGAACTTTGTTACTCGCTCCTCAAAAAACACGATGACATTGATAATAAATGAGAGCGTAAATGTCTATTTTTCATAGCACTCGTGGAAAATAATTATTATTTATTATTAGAAGGATTAATGATTGAGACACGTTAATTGTTGAGATCATTAATCTTCAATTAACACACGTTAGTTACAATATTTTTCTATTGACCGTATCTTATTGAATTGAAGACGGCGGGATAGCACAGTGGTAGAGTGCTAGCCTCTGGACTCAGAGGTCGTGGGTTCGAATCCGGGTCAAGTCGAATTTTTCTCGACTGATCTCGATCGGTATCTACTCCCGTCACCTTTCCAAGTTGGGATACAATTAACTTGGCAATCACTAAGCTATCTGGCACCGGCTAGTGGTTGTAACAAGGGCTTGCTCGGGTGGGCATCACACATGACATCTACGCAAGGAACTTCGTGGCAATTGTAAAAAATTAAAATAGATGTTGTGTGTGAGACCTCCCTAGGGATATAACCTGTAGGGTTGATAATCCTGAAACAATATACATACATCTTATTGAATTGGAAAATCTAATTTTATTTCATGACAAAAAAAATTAGTTTAGTATCGTTTGAAATATAAGTTTTGACAATTGTTCAGTAATGGTATGTGGTAATCTATGGTTACCCACTAAAATCATTTAGTAATAAAAAATAATGCAATAATAGGGGTCATTAATTGATGTTTTATCCATTAACATAACCTATTAATAAATGGTCAACGGAAAAAATAATTATGTCTGATGTAAATGTTAAAAGAATCACTTGGGCCATTCCGCTGTGCGCCGTATCTCAAATTCATCACACGAGAAAATCGCTTTTAACACAATAATATTCAATATTTTATCTAGTAGCACTATTTTTACATTTAAATTTGTATTTCTACTAATTTTTGATATAACTACATATTTTAAAGTATGGATTTGTTGTTTCATTCTTCATTACCAAGGTAATTAATTCAATTTTATCATTTATACGCACTTTTAATAACGCTGGTGACATAAAATGGCATTTTTAATTTTAATTCTAACAAAAAATATTAGAAATCCTCCTTTTAATAATGTTTGTAAGATGAAGTAATTTTAAAAGCATTTAATTTTATTATTTGAAATCTAAAGTTTCTGAAAATAATCCTAATCTAAACAAACATAATCGAACCTAACTTTAGTACATACACACTGTTGTACGAATAAATTATACAGTACAAACTTACATTATAGGTTCGATTCAGGCTCGCTTCTACCACCTCTAGTTAAAGTGACAGTGCTAATCAACGGTTATGTTTTATGTTGCAAAATTGTTCTTACCAACTTTGATTAGAGTTAACAGGAAGTTAAACTGTTATTCGTATCGTATCGCTTCTAACCTTCAGTATAATTCTTAACTAATGGTTAATAAACTGTGACTTTAACTAGAGATGGTGATGGTAGGATCGCGCCTCCAGTCAGAAAATATTAGCTAAAGAAATATTATTTTAAAAATAGAAATAAATTAGAAAACAGCGAATGGCAATATTTTGTTTCCTTCTTTATATCTTTTCTCCTTAAAATTACATTTCAAAATCACTGTATATGTCCATATACATTTTTAAACAAAATATTTTATCAAACCATAGCCCGAATTATGCCACTTCCCGAATTGTATGAGATAAACTAGGTTAGTTTTGCGATTTTTACTAGGAGTAACCGTAGTCAGTACGAAAAATGATATAAGTGGCCGTGGCCAATATGCAAAATGAGTGGATCTAGGCTTTAGTCATAACATACACACATTTTGAATGGTAACTCTGATAAATAACAAATTACAATCAATGTTTAATATATAATTTTTTTTTTAAATTTTAAATGTTACCGTTTAGTTAAAAAAAATCTTGTTAATGTAGTTGTAATAAACAAATATACTCTTGGGATAATTCTCTGCCGATTTTTTAAAATATACGTGAAGATATTCTTATATATTTATTCGTAAACGAAATATTTTTAAAGTCAATTAATTATATATTGCAATTTTACTTGCAAATTTTAATAACAAAATTCAAATTATTATAATTATTATTTATAAAATTAATTACATGTATAATTCAACTAGTCAGGCCTTGCAGGACCAAGGCTTGTACCTACAATTCTTTCTATTCATTTGTGTTGATTGCTTTATCTTTCCCCTTCTCCAACCCTATAGCTAGTAATTTTTTTGTCATTCTTATTTTTAATTTTTAATTCTCAGTGCTAATCTTTTTTTTCGGAAGTCTTTTCACAGGCCATATGGAAAGAAATAAACATAGGGCATTCACCTTAATATTTCCATTTTAACTAAGATGCACTATTTGATTCACAAAATTCTTCTTCAAGGTTTATCCTTGTATTTCACTAATTGCTTTCTTTGTTATATTCATAAACTTTCAATAATTTGCGGTACAATATCTGCGATGCTCTTAGTTCATTAGTGTCAAAGTATTACAAAAGTATAATAATGTGAATTTTATCATAATTTATTATAATTTATTTGTATGATACGCCTGCTCGCTACAACTTATTTAGCATTTCTGAAATTTTATTTATTTTTATCTTTCGTTACCTTTAGGTAAGGAAGGTATTGTCTTTGGTCAATAAATTCAGTGATGAGTTTTCATTGAATTAGCATGTTTTAGGATCACTAATACGATTTTACTATTTTTACGATGATGCATGCATGTGTGTGTGGCTATAATTTCGGCCGCGATAACTCCAATACTATAGAATTCCAAAAATTACAATTGTTACATCCATATGCAGACTTGATCAGATTTTGGTTATAATTGGTCAACCGGAAGTATCCTCATTTGAAGGTTTTAACAGTTTTTCTTGACAAAACGCTGTTAAATATCATTTTTTCACAATTAATGTTATTATAAATAATAAACAATTTGTATTCTCTATACGACTTGATTACATTTTATACTTCATATTCAATGGATATAGAGTTAAAAAATTATAAAGGAATTAAATTTCATAAAGCAGCCACCTATGTTACAACCATGGAAACAGCAACTATATTAAGAAAATTATAATTGAAAGATGTCAGTGTCAAGTGCAATTGACATGGTATGTTTGTGTTATAATTTTACTGGAGAATCCTTTGCAAGAAACTTTCTGTATGGAATTTGTACAAAATACATAGAAATGTCGGAAAGTAATATACTGGAAATATAGAATCTTTAAAAAAAAAAACTTTCTATGTGGAACTTGTGCAAAATATGTAGAACCTACGAAAGGTATTGTGCTAGCCACATCAGATTTTTTATTATTGTTCATTTTAAAAATTACTGCTCTATAATATATTTTCAACAATTTTGCAAGTATTTCTTACAATATGTTAACCAACCCTTTAGTACGATCGAGCCGCAGTGTTCTTTTTCTACTGCATTTCGTTATACTATTTCAAATGTCTATGTCTATTTGTCATTTCAGGTTGGAGCACCAAAGCAGGAGACACCGAGATGCGGAAGTGGTCGTTGTTGTTAGGTAAACTCATTTTAATTGTTCCACAATGGTTCTCTATCATTAGTACGCTGCTTTCTGCTTACTATATATTACTACAGCCATAATGAATGCTTATATCATCCTTTCTTTTCCCTACTGCGAAATACTAAAATAATTTGTTTTTGGAACTACTAAATTTGAACACCGAAAATATAATATTTGGAAAGTTCTGAGCGGAAATCTATTGTTTAAGTTCTATCAAAGATTGTATAAAATTTGGTGGAACTAATGAGATTTCCAATTGTATTTATATATTGTTCTTTTCACTCCTACGAGTCAAAATAATTCGGTTCTTATTTTCAGAGAGTTAATTGTCATTTTTACCCCCAAGAGATTAAAATGCAAGTAAACTGTGAGATAATATTTTTTTATGATTTTAGTTTTACTGTCAATATTACTGTAAAATGATATCAAATTATTTAGAGTTCAAAAAATAGAGTATACCTATATTACTTGCACTAGACTAACTGCTTTTTAACACCTTATAAAATCTTGAAATTAAAAGATTTAGCGCCATTGTCTTTTAACTAATTTTAAGTTGTAATTTTTTCTAATATATGCTTTATGAACTTAATTAAAATAATTTCAGATCTGTATATTTATGGCCGGTTTTAGAAAAGTCCAATTTAATTTACATCCACAATAATTTATTGAAATAAAAATATTCGAAACAATTTCCAAATTCTTATGACATTAAAATAATGCCTGAATTATTTTTTATTTAAATGACAAAATTTTCTATTATACAACAAAGGGTTTGAAAATAATCGAAGATACAGTTAAGAGGACTATATAAATGTTACGAACTGTAAAAAATATAACTTGTTTATTTATATACATGATTCATTTGTTTGCAAATAACCGATGTCATACAACGTCACTAAGAAAAATTGAGCTGATTGATTTTCCGATGAGTTGTATAGTCAATTTTATTCATATTTTTTGTTATGACCAGAAACATTTGTTACTTTCCAATGCGATATCTGCAAGTTGATGGAAATAATTTTTAGCAAATTTAGTAAGAAAATATTTTTATATTTCATTTTGTACAATAAATCTTTAAAATTGATTCATAACTAAAAATATTTGCTCCGCGCCACAGTTACGCTCTTAACAACTAAATATATAAATATGCAAACAAAAACGAAGCATGTGCGAGATTTCAATACATAATGGTCCCTTTAAATATTACATGTAATATAAGTAATACACTTAAAACTAAAAATAAAATAAAAAATTGAGCTCAAATATTTCATTCATTAATTATTGTATTTACATATTTGTATGTTTTGTATCACATATGTAAATATCTCACATATTATTACGTTAAATAGCACGTGTTTTAAGATAACAGTATAACGTAAACACAAAATTACTACGTAATGCTTAGTTAATGCTTCGTTTTTAGATGTACATGCAACACTTCAAAAAAAGTAAAATGCCACGATGATTAAATTCACTTTTCTACACGCAATGCATCTCTCTCTTTTCTTAAGTCTTCTTATTCTACCGCAAAGAGAATCAAGAGACATTTTAGATAAATTAGGTTAGGTTAATTTTGGGATTCGTTGCATATAAATTTTTTTGGTTATGAATGCATGGCTTAAAATGTTTCTGAAATGAATTATTTTTAATCTAATAAGAGTAACATATATGGGAATGTAAAATTTTCACAATTCAGTGCACGTCATTATGTGAGTCCAAGTGAAGAAATTAGTGTGTGAATGTTGTTAACTTGCTTTGTGTATGTGTGACAATTAACCCAACCATGAGAGAAATGGGAGTTTTTAGAACACCTTTATGTTTATTACATTATGTAATTTGTTGTGAATTTTGCAGCACTTCTTTTGGCGTGTGCGAATCGGGCCGTTTTGGTAAGTAAAAATTTGAAGATCATATAAATAAATAAATATCTTACCACGCTTTTTATTCGAATATTGAGTACGGCAGTTCTGTTAATACCGCAAAAAGATTTTATAAATGTATATTCAGTGATCTGTAGATTACAATTTCGACTGGAAACTCTTACATGAAACTTAATAGCCTAAATTCAACTGATTACATTCAACATATCAAAATGTTTCGTTAAACATATTGGCGTGTAGCATGAACAACTGACTATGGGTGTTTAGCGAGTAGTTGATTAGCACTGTTCTATCTCTGTCAATAGATTATTTTGAAGAAAAAAACTTCTAATAAAAGATGCCTACAATTAATGTTTCTATAAATGTTATTAGAAGTATTTTTCCAGTAATTCATAAACGGTTTATACAGATAAATCATTTCTAGTCAACTGCTCGCTATTAACCCTTAATCAGTTGTTTATACTTCCAGCCATTGAAATTATTGTCTATTATTACGTGATTTCACATAAGAAAATAGCATTGGTTTAGATAGGGACATAAATTCTGCAAACTTAGTTCACAAAAACGAAAAATATATCGTCTGTCAGTTTTCAATTATCAAATATAATCTACAGAATTAAATAATGTTAAACCATGTTTTGTTGTAATTTTTAATGTTAAGATTTTACAGATAAAAATATTTATTATTGACAAAGTTTGATTTCACGATTTTAAATTATTTATTTAATGCATGTAAATACGGTCGGCTCTCAAGCGCCATCTACTATTTTCTTACGTGAAGTATAGTTTCATAAACGTCCAGTTAAATTTGCTTCCAAAACATATTTAATTATATGAACAAATGCGAATCAGTTTCCACATGATTATAGCACTAAATTCATTACTGTTAAAAAAAAATTCGTTGCAATTGTTCAATTTCATTATGCTACAAATATATTTTGTTTCAATTGAATTTATATTTATATATAATTAAATTTGAACATACTTTGAGAGATATTGGAAATTATATGAGCTGGTTAGAATGAGAGTGGTGTAAGACATATGAACTTTGTTTTGAGTAATCGAAGGTTTTTAAAATCATCTGTTAACTGTTTAGTTCAGCAAAAAAAAATTGTTGCTGTCCCTAGTGGCCAATTATTGTACTATTGTCTTATACCACTATCACACTAAATAGAGCAGGGATAGGAAACGTCTGGCCCGCAGGCCGCATAAGGCCCGCAGTACTTTTTGCTGTGGCCCACTGTCTAAACTCAAAATTCAATAAATATAGACAAAAAAAGTTGCGAATAGCAACATTATCAATACCAGCTAACTTTACCAGCCTCACTAAAGAGAAATAGTTACATCGATCACAGTAGTTGTTAAATAATTAAATGTTTGACCAAATATAAGACAATTTTTTAAATTACACTTGGCAGAAAAAAGGTTTCCCACTCCTGAAATAGAGGAACTAAAACGGAACACAAATTCACGCATAAGTCATTCTAACCAATTCATAAATTTCTCATTACGAATAACAAAAAAATTGTACGAAAAAAACAAAACAAGTTTTCAATCTTACAAAGTAATACATTTTGTAATAATAAAAGATATCTCAAACATATTCACTTATAAAAATAAATATATTGTCATATCTACCACATAAAGATTTTATTTTAGTTTTGAAGTAATAGCAAAAATATTCACATAAATACATATAAAAATATATTGACATATCCTGTTATTATGAAATATGGCAGCTCTGTTCAAAAATAGATCTTATAGACTATATATTTAATACCTAATAATATAAAACGGCTGTGTTGGCGGCAGTCAGCCACTGCGTATTCAAAAGTTCTGGGTTTGAGTCCCAGGAAATGAAAGGTCTTTTCATCTTATCTTGTATATTAATCTACTCATCAGTTGCATATGACCAGCCGTAATAAATTAATACTATAATAACAATATATCTAAATGATATTCAAATATGGAAATAGATTATTAATAAAAGTATACATCTGACAGCTCTGATTATAAACGGATCTTGGTAAACTATATTTGTATCCATGAAATCACTTAATTAAAAATATACGTATACGGATTTGTTTTATAATTTTATACATATAATTAATGTTCAGTGTAACTGATTTTATTATTAGCAACAGCAAGTCCGTTTTATATGAATCTGACAAAAAATATATAGACGGTAATTTTTATTGTCTCTTATGTAAGACAAAAATCAATTAATATTATCTTGTACAGAAATCCACAACTGACGATTTTCAAAAATATAATTATAATTAAAAACATATACCTCTATTTAACAGTTGGACAATCGGAAGTAGTAATTTCTTTAAAAAAAAATTTTATTATTATTATTATTATATCTTCTATAGATTTAGAAATAAAAAAAAATTGTACAAAACTTGTCGTAATAAATCTCACAGCCCAAACTGCTGCAAGGTAACCATTTGAGAAATACAAATGTCTGTAATTGATTAATTATAATAATATGTAAAATAAAATCAATATAAATATATAATATTGAGACCAAACTTCAGACGTATTTTCTACGATATATGATTTAATATTTCCAAAATTTCTTCAGGGTCAAAATGGCTACCAGTATGATCGTCCCCAAACACCGTTAGAACCTCCAGGAGGCCCCGGCGCACCGGGAGGTCCCGGAGCAGGTCCTGGAGGTCCAGGGGGACCTGGTACAGCACCTGGAGGCGGTTATCCTTCCGGCAAACCCACCACACCCGGATTCCCAGGCGGTCAAGCACCAGGAGGTGGATATCCTGGAGGTCCCGGACAGCAGCCTGGACCTCAAAAACCAGGCGGCGGGTATCCTGGCGGACCTGGGCCTCAACAACCAGGCGGTGGATATCCAGGTGGACCTGGTCCTCAACAGCCACCAGGAGGTGGATACCCAGGCGGCCCAGGTCCTCAACAACCACCAGGAGGCGGATTTCCAGGAGCACCCGGACCTCAGGGACCTGGAGGTCCTTCAACAGGATATCCACCAGCAGGTAGACCAACAGGACCGGCTTTCCCGCCTGCAGGAGGTAGACCAGGAGGACAACAACCAACAGGACCTCAAGGAGGTTATCCTGGAGCGCAAGGACCTTCAGGTGGACAAGGACCTACTGGCGGATATCCTGGTGGCAGACCAGGAGGACAAGCTCCAGGAGGTGGATATCCAGGTGCTCAAGGACCCACAGGTGGACAAGGACCTCAAGGTGGATATCCAGGTGGACGGCCTGGAGCACAAGGACCAAGTGGAGGATACCCAGGAGCGCAAGGACCTACTGGTGGTCAAGGACCCCAAGGTGGATATCCTGGTGGCAGACCCGGTGGTCCAGGAGCTCAAGGACCCTCTGGTGGCTACCCTGGTGGCCCTGGAGCTCAAGGTCCCTCGGGAGGCCAAGGACCTCAAGGTGGATATCCAGGTGGCAGACCCGGTGGCCCAGGAGCTCAAGGACCCTCTGGTGGCTATCCTGGCGGCCCAGGAGCTCCAGGACCCTCTGGTGGTTACCCCGGTGGCCCAGGAGCACAAGGACCAACTGGTGGCTACCCCGGTAGCAGACCAGGAGCACCAGGACCATCGGGAGGGTATCCAGGAGCGCCAGGACCTAGCGGCGGATATCCTGGTGGCACAGGACCTAGTGGACCGACTGGTGGACCCGGAGCAGGTGGATTCCCTGGAGGTCCTGGTGCAGGAGGTTTTCCCGGAGGTCCTGGAGGACCTACTGGAGGTGGTTTCCCTGGTGCTGAGGTATGTACATTTTCATTATAGTAATAGATTATCATAATTCTACTTCTGGATATGTTTATATCAATTACTTTATGGCGATCAATAGTATTCTCATAGACGAACAATAAAAAAAAACTGAACCTTGCTTTCGCAAAAATCAAAATTTATTATCAGTGGATCTATTACAATTCTTATGAAACCCTACACTTTATTCCATTATTAATCATTGAAACAAAAAAAAGCAGAAAGCGTTTGTCAAAAAAATATCAGCTCACTTACAAGTATTCAAAACTAATGTGAAAATTATGTCACTTTTGCACCTGAAACTTAAAACCTAGATAATATATTTAAGTACATACATATATGTGTTCGTTATTCGGTATATATTGTAAACATAAAGTATATAACTTTATGAGAAAAATCTACAAACATCAAATTTTAGAGTTATCGAGCGTACTGAAAATTCGAGTTATCGAGTTTTTTTACTAGGTACGTATAAGAGTCAGAAATTGTAAATAGGTTTGCTTATAAAATATGTACGTTTTATTTGTGTCAAAAGAAACATTAAAACTTTTATAAAAGGAACTTGAATTTAAATAATCAGTTACTTTTTTTTTGCAAATAGACTAGGTTACGTAAATCGATTACATTTACAACTAAATGCAATGTTGCGGAGTAGCGGGGAAACGTGTATGTATATATTCACGGAAACTTCGTGTCGTAGTCTCCCGTCCCACCGAATTAGATTTGCAGAGTCTAAGGGCTCCTCTGATTGTAATTTTCATTTCGAGTTATAGAGTCTTGTATTCTAGTTAAGGAGTTCAGTTTTGTCCATAAATGCATCGGGGAACAGGGTTGACTTATCGAATTTCGAATAATAGAGTTTTAACTGTACATTATAAATCACTGAAATTCTTACCTTACGTAGAGTATTAATTAAGATGTTTTTCTTTTTAGGGTGGTTTCCCTGGTGCAGCTCCTCATGGCGGCGACGAGGGCCAATACGATGAAGGTGACTACTCCGCTATTCCTGGCGAACCAGGCGTCGACTATCCCATCTACTCAGAAATTCCGCAAACTTCCTTCAGCTGTGACCAACAAGAACTCCCTGGATATTACGCCGACGTTGAAGCTCAGTGCCAAGTCTTTCACATTTGCGCCAATAACAAAACCTACGATTTCTTATGTCCCAATGGAACCATCTTTCATCAAGAATATTTCGTTTGTGTATGGTGGAACCAATTTGACTGCAGTACAGCGCCAAGTTTGTATAGTTTAAATGCGAATATTTACGATTATTCTATTATTGGAGCTCAACAACCCGGATTCCCCGGAGGACCTGGAGGTCCTGGAGGGCCTGGATACCCTGGAGGGCCTCAAGGACCTGGCGGACCACAAGGACCTGGATATCCCGGACAAGGACCTAGCGGACCTCAAGGACCTGGCACAGCACCTGGAGGACCTGGATATCCTGGTCAGGGCCCGCAAGGACCTTCTGGACCTCAAGGAGGTTACCCATCAGGGCCTCAAGGACCTCAAGGACCTGGAGCAGCACCAGGAGGATATCCTCAGGGTCCATCTGGTCCTCAAGGACCTGGCACGGGACCTGGTTATCCTGGCCAAGGACCCCAAGGACCAAGTGGGCCTTCCCAAGGGCCAAGTGGTGGCTATCCAGGAGGAAGACCGACAACATCCTTCCCAGGAGAAGGCCCCAAACCGCCGACTAGAGAGTACCTGCCCCCCATAACCGGATAACGACCTGCCATGCTACGGAGAAGACGCGACGGTGATGACCATTAGGTGTGCCGCGCAAGGTGTTACAAAACCAAGTGATAGATAGGAACTTTAGTTAATAGTTTAAGTAATTATATTTTTATATCAGAGTGTATTAATATATTATGCTATATGAATAATCCTGTACGTATGTATGGGTTCTGTAGTGCAATGATGCCATTGTAATGATCTTCTAGTTACTAAAAAGTAGAAACTAGAAGATTTTTGAATGCAATGTGAGTTACCGAGAATTCTATCAGTATTATAATAATTTATAAAGAATGTGGCATTCAATAAAAACATATTTGCAAAGATGAAATATCTGTATTCATATTATTTTGGTTTTACTACCTTTCTGTTCCGGGACATATCTTTATAATTGATATGTTTTAGTAAAGAAATAATACCATTCGACATTTCAAGAATATTCAAATACGGAGGAAATGAGTGTAGCACTTGAAAATAATAAGAACAAATAAATAAATCTATGAGCTTAACTTCTATTCATTCTTTTATAACATAATGAAATCACAAGAATTATAATAGTATATTAAAGAACGAATGTCATTATTGTCACTTTATTTTGTGAGAAGGAAGTTCGAACAAAATAATCGACAATAATTATGAAATGATTCTTTAAAGTATTTTTTTCTAATTTGCGCCTTTTATACCCTTTTTAAATAAAAAAATCGTAATTTCAAAATTTAGGTAATTTTATATCAGTTGGTGATACCCCTGATCACACTAATGTGACGTTTGACCACGTTTGACGTTCAACAACGTAACCTTATTTTTTTAACATCTACGATATATTCTATTTCTTTCTAACTTTACTTTCTTCTTTTCTTATTATTACTACATTTAAATTCATAATTATATAAAAATAATATTCTTAACAATCGTTTGTGTTCATTTATTTAGCGAGATTTTCATTTGATATTTTATACATTGGTAGCCACCAAACTTAAAAAAATAAATTGCACTAGTCTATTACAACATAGCACTCGAATGAGCTATTAACAAAATCTTTTGGGTGCTGTAATAGTTTTGTTATAGACGCAAAATAGAATAAACCAGATCTTTACAATAAACTCGTATTATTGTCTTTACAATATTACATGTACACAAGAATATCAAAAGTATTTAATTAAAGTAAAGAATGCATTAGGTACCCGAAAATTTTAGAAATTAAGTACATAGACTGGTAGTACCTATTTACTCAAAATTTTAGTCAGTGTAACTAACTAATAAAACTAATTACCATGGCTACCATTTTTTGAATGAATAAGACAAGTGAATATGTTATTTTAGTGAACAAAACTATGTCTTTTTTTACTAACGTGAAGAAAAACCAAAATAATAATAATTGTAACAAATAAACGTTTATTAATGAGCTGCCTTAAGTCAACAACTGTTTTTTACTGTCAGTTTCATGGTTAATGAGATTATGCATTTTTTTAAATTTTGTGGCTTTATATGAAACAGAACTGTAAAGTGTTTATTATCAAAAAAATCGTAATTTTTTACCTCCCGCTACCCTTGGTAAGGGAGGTATAGGGATCGTGCTAAAAATCGCATATCGAGATTTTGGTAAATGACCACGTTTTAAGGTCCCTAGAATCCAATTTTAACATTTTCACGATGATGTCTGTGCGTCTGTATGTATGTATGTATGTATGTGTGTGTGTGTGTGTGTGTGTGTGTGTGTGTATGTATGTGTGTGTGTGTGGGTGTAGATCCTGTTTACGCTCTAACTCAAATACTATCATTCAGAAAGTTTTGAAACCATGTATTTCTACCTTATTCTAATATGGAAAGAAGCCATTAGATTTTGGTGGCAATCGGATAACCGGAAATGACAATTTAATTGACGCTCAAGATAGTTTTTCTTCAAAAAATACCTTTAAATGTATTTTTTTCGCAATTTGTTATTATAAAAATTAAAGATTATTCCATTATCTACAAGTTTATTTACAAATTTATAAAGTAATATAAAAAGTATACCCCATAGGTAAATGGCGGGAGGTATTGTGTTGGTCACATCAGATTTTTTCTCTATAATGCACCAATTCTTTTTCGTCTAAATTAATACAACTACTTTTGCAGGCCAAAAAACTGTTTCTCTATGTTATAGCCCTATGACCCGTTTTAACAATTACAAGCTGTTCATAAATTCACACATCCATCACCTTCTTCGTGAAAATAATTTTCCCATGTGAGAATTTGAAAAACTTTGATATATGAACAAATAAATCAAAGTAGAAAGTTATATTCTTTTAATTTCACATTCCATAATTTATATTTCTTTACAATATTACTTACATTTTGAATTTAAGCCCATAAAAAAAACGCTTCAGCTTATAATGCCATCATATCACTACCATACAACAATAATGTTGTCCGCGATAGTTGAACCTACAACTTCCTGTCTACAAACCCTTTGCTCATTCTTAATAACTTAATTAAATCACTCATTACGATCTAGCCATCGGTGTGAAATAATACGAGTGTGAGAATTTACATTAAGCAAGAAGTTACAAAACCTGACTGTCTACAATTAGTCGAAGACAAGTATCACGATGTATCACTGTCATGCTACTTGTCACTGTCACATTACTTGTCGGAAGATACTGGCGCGGTGACGCGTGACAAGAGAATTTATAAGAAATTTCTTAAAATATGACGAGTTGGTGACAGATTGGACATTAACCTATAATTTACAATATGTGTTTAAGTGTTTACCTCGCAAAACAGGAAGTTTATAAACTAATATGTTAAACAAGTTAAACTATGAAAAAAAATCTGTTGTGGCCAGCACAATACCTTCCGTCATTCTCGTGTATAATGTATAAATTCCATAATTTTTCTTACAAAAGATTCTAAATTTCCAGTAAAATTACTTCATAAACAAACTATTCAAATTGCACTTGACACTGACATCTTCTTCTTCTTTAGCTTTTCCCATTCGTTAGGGGTCGTTATTTTTGCATGTCGTTCTCATTCAGTTCCTTTTCTCTCAAATCTTCCGCAATACAGTCCTTCCATCTTATCTTTGGTCTTCCTCTGTTTCTTTAACGTCCTATTACTAAACTATTCATTCTTGTTCCAATATAATTCTTCATTTCTCCTCATGACATGTTCAAACCAATGTAATCGTCTTTCTTGTATCTTTCTAAAAACTTGTAACACTAGAGTTATTTTCTTACCGTATCTTTCCGTGTATTCCCCAATATCTACTTCAACATCCTCATATCTGCCACATTAATTTACTTTTTATTGATACTGACATCTGTCAATTTGAATTATATGAATATATTACTAGTTCCCAAATTTGGCATAGCTGGCTGAATTATAAAATTTAATTTCTTTAAAATTCTTTAACTCTGTATCTATTGAAATGAAGTATAAATTGTAATCAAATCGTATAGAGAATAATATATTCTTTAAGTTATAAAAACGTTAAATGTCAATAAATCAAATTTAACTGTTAAATCTTCATGAGACTACTTCCGGTTGACCAATTATAACCAAAATCTAATCAGTTGTTCTTCTGGATGTAAACTTGAGGAATACGAAAAAATTATAATTTTTGGAATCGTGGTATTGAAGTTATGGAACCCGGAACTTTTGTCACACACACACACAGACACACATACATACAGAAATCATCGTAAAAATGGTAAAATCGTATTATATGGACCCTAAAACGTGCTTATTCAGTAAAAACTCATCATTGAATTTTTTGACCAAAGACAATACCTTCCTTACCTAAAGGTGACGGAAGGTAAAAATATTTAAAATATATTGCTAAATATAAAAACTAATTTTGTAATATTTTTAATGAAATTTTAAAAAAATACTAATGAATTCACATTGAATTTGTACGACTAAGGCCGTTACAATTGTAAAAATATTAAATTTTATAAAGTAAATTTTAATTAAGGTAGTTACAAAATGTATGCCTAATGTAATTACGTATTTAGGTGGCAATGATATGGGAATATCGGGAGCTTGTAGAAGGGAAGAGTTATACAACATGAAAATGAAAGATATTCAAGATCGTGGAGAACTAATTATCATAAAAATTCCGAACACAAAAAACAAAATCCAACGCACCTTTACTATTGTGAACCAAGGAGATGAGGAAATTCATTATTTGGAAATTCTTCGCAAGTACATAAAACTTCGACCGCGCAATGCAAAATCTGAGCATTTATTTCGAAATTTTCGTAATGGAAAATGTACAAATGGTGGGGAGGGGTACAATAATTGGAAGTTGGCCTTCCGAAATTGTGAAATATTTGAAATTAGAAGACCCAGCTAGTTACACCGGCCGTTCATTTAGATGTACTTCGGCTACATTGTTAGCCGACAAAGCGGTGGATGTTCTCTCGGACTGAAGCGAGATGGAGACTGGAAATCTTCGACTGTGGTCGACAGTTACATTGAAGATTCCATGTAAAAGAAAGTGGAAATTGCTAAAAAATTGCATGATAGCAGAATATCCTGCCAACATCCCTGAAGATGTACAACCATGGCCTTTCGGTTCTGTTTCCAGCGACACATTTTCTATGTGCAAAAATAACAATGAAAATTCGTATTTTAATAATTGTAATGTTAATAACTGTACTTTCAATTTGAATAATAATAAATAAAATAAAATATATATGTGATATAAAATAAAATATATCATATGATGATAATAATGCATTAAATCATTTCTGTGTAATATTTGTACTATACTATATTTGAATTACATAGCAACCAGTAAAACCAACACTGTCATGGAAACAAAGTAAGTAAGCAAAAAATCTGTTGTGGACATCACAATACCTCTCGCCCTTTCCATTGTGGTATATATAAGTATTGTATTTAGCATTTCTTGTAGACACAAAAAATTCTAATTACACCTAATCTTTATACTTAAGTATTTTCTATAATTTTAAATTCATTTTATGAGCAAGTTTTCTGCATTTCTTCTAAATGTTCGAGGTTTTTCCAATTCTTTAACGGGATTGGCGGTATTTCTGAAGGTTTCACGTAACATAACTATAATTTTAAATATATAATTAATAATACAATAAGAAATATTAAATATCGTTCCCAGAAAAAGCCTGCAGTACTATCTCTGAATTTTTGACACTGACATTAGTGACATTTATCTGTCAATTACACACATTTAAATTTCTCAAGTAGTTACCATGGAAATGTTTGGGCTGTGAGACAACAGATTATTTTATAGATTATATTTCTAAATTTTTAAATCTATAGAAGATATAATAAAAAAATTAAATGTGTCGGGTAGAGAATTTTGTTTTTTAATATTTAGATATAAGATTTTTGTTAAAATACTACTACTTCCGGTTATCCAATTGTTACCAGAATCTATTCAACTCATCCCATTTCTGTTAGATTGAGGAATCCGTAGTTACACTGGTCTTTAATCTTATAGAATGAGAAATCGTATCTCCAACAACCCCCCCCCCCCCCCACACACACACACACACACAGACATCATCGTAAAAATGTTATTATCGGATTCTAGGGACCTTAAAACGTGCTTATTCACTAAAATCTGGATATGTGATTATTAGCATGATTCCAATACCTCTCTTAATGAGGTAAAAAAAGCATGATCGTGCAAAAATATAATTAAATCGAATAGTGAATAAAATATTTTTTAATAATATTTATAACAAAAAATATCAAAAAGTAATATTTTTTTATCAAGAAACACTGTTAAAATCTTCAAATTAGGGTACTTCCGATTGACCAATTATAACCAAAATCTAATCAAGTCTTCATATGGATATAAGAAAAAGGAATACGTAAAAATTGTAATTTTTGAAATTCTAGTATTGGAGTTATCCATGAGTTATCGCGACCGAAATAATAGTCACACACACACGTACATACATACACACGCACACATATACAGACATCATTGTAAAAATAGTAAAATCGTATTCCATGGATCCTAAAATGTGCTTATTCATTAAAAACTCATCATAGATTTTTTTGACCAAAGACAACACCTTCCTTACCCAAAGATAACGAAAGGTAATTAATCATAGTCTTCTTTCGATATTTCAGAAGCAAATGATAGTCATAGTCATTTTAAAAATGTTTTGTTTACTTTGTGTAATTCTACTGAAAACAAATATATACAAAAATTGAGTCACAAAATTATCAATACACCTACAGTTATAAAATTATTTAACACATAATACTAAATTTTTACCTCCCGCTACCCTTGGTAAGGGAGGTATAGGGATCGTGCTAAAAATCGCATATCCAGATTTTGGTAAATGACCACGTTTTAAGGTCCCTACAATCCATTTTTAACATTTTCACGATGATGTCTGTGTGTATGTGGGTGTGTGTGTGTGTATCCTGTATACGCTCTAACTCAAATACTATCATTCAGAAAGTTTTGAAACTATGTATTTCTACCTTATTCTAATATGGAAATATCTGTTTAGATTTTGGTGGCAATCGGATAACCGGAAATGGCAGTTTACTTGAAGCTCAAGATAGTTTTTCATCAAAAAATACCTTTAAATGTATTTTTTTCTCAATTTGTTATTATAAAAATTAAAGATTATTCCATTTTCTACAAGTTTGCTTTAATACTTTTTCTATATATTGTATGGATAAATTTATAAAGTAATATAAAAATTATATACGTAGGCAAATGGCGGGAGGTACTGTGTTGGTCACATCAGATTTTTATATTTAGTGATGGAACCATTAGTTTTAATTACAGTTTCCAGTACCCTAGGCATTGATTTGATTAAATTAGATTATATAGAAAATGGAATTTTTGTCTATTCCTTAATCAGATTCGTCCGGAGTTGTTAAATAATGGAAAATGTTCTTTTGCGGGGTCGCCTATCTAGTTCCGACCATAAGTTTTCAGTAATAATATAACGAGAGTGAGAATAAATTGAAAATAATTTGACAGACCTTTCGAAAACTTGTTGCCAGGCAATAGCCACTCAAGCCCTTCGGGCTTTCATGACTATTGCCTGGCAACAAGTTTGAGAAAGAAACTGGAGAATTATTTTCTAATTTATCAAACTCTCGAATTATATTTAATTAGATTATTTTTTGATCTACAAATTTGTTTCAAACGGTAAGACACAACTGTCATGTTATTGTGACGCCATCTACTGCCGTTATTAATTAACTTCATTCATTTACACTAGAACAGAAATATTTTGTCAAGGCCAAATGCCAAATAATTATAAATAATCAGGATTTGATTTACATATGTATGAAGAAACTAAATACATGACATTTGTCAACAAAAACAAAAGCTACAAAGATTATTCCCGGGAATAATCTCTAGAGCTTTATTTTCAGTATAATAATGACAGTATTGGTTAAAACACAAACACGTGACAAAAAAAGAAACATTTCATTGGTTTAAAGAAATGTCAAAAATAATCAATAGGATTGATATAGTTTGAGCCGTTTTTTGGCGTTGAACCAGTTTCGTTATGTTTTCAAAACTATTTCGTACATGACGTCATAAATGTGGGACTCGCTAAAATATTGTGATTTGAACTAATGACGTATAAATTTCAATGTGTCAAATGTAAAATGGACGTTTGAGTGAGTTTGAATTTGTGGTGTACATAAAAAGTATTCAAAACACTGTGTTTAATATAAACTGGTTCCTTGGCTGCACTTTATTGTTATTTTCTAACAAGTAAACTCTGTATATTTATATTTATTTATACGTACAAACGTTTTAATTTTCTCAAAAAATGGAGCATTCAGAATTATTATGTTTTAAATTAGTATAGAATTATTTACAAACGTTTATCAATGTTCCGTGTTCTCGAGGTTTACCCCTTCTACTACGAAATAATTCGAAACTGTTTTAAACCAGCCCAGCGGATCGGTTTGAAAACATACGAAACTGTTTCAACCAATTTCGTCTCTGACGTCACCGTTGCGTCGCCAAAAAGCACCTGGTTCACGAAAGATGACAATTCAAGGTCATTTCAAACCATCTGGTATAATATTATTTGCAAATAACTTCACTACATTCCATACACATAGGCGTGCACCAGGTATAATATTTGTGGACACATTTTAATCATTCAAAATTAAGTGTTAAATGTCTACACATTTTCAAAGATATATTTTATTTTGATATAATAATGAACATAAAGATACAACACATATGTACATTTCATATATTATTCTTCTAATTGCATCGGTGTTAAAAATATCAAGATCAGCTGTTGCAGTTGATTTTCTGGGTCGTTTTGTTTTTCAGAAGAAGTTAATTGTTCTTCATTTTCGATATTATTAACACGTTTTAATACCCTGTTTACTGTGGTTTCAGATATTTGTAGCGCATCTGCTGTACGCTAAAATAAAATATTTGCTAAATTTCATGTATTAATCATGAAACTTTTTTTGTCTAGCAATTTCAATTTTCAAAGGAATTTAAAAAAATATATTCACATATATTACCTGCTGCACCTGATGGAGATCTAATAATGGTCCATTATTTTCTGTTTCCCGTTGAAAATATTCATGTTCATTATGCACAAATTAAATAGCTTGCCTTTTGCCTTCGCAAAGTTTTTCCTTTCTCATCCATGATTATGTTCAATTAAATCGCGGAACAAAATTAGAAACTTATTCGTTGATTTTCATTAAACGTCAAGTCGTGCGTCAAATTCAAAAAATAAACTCCGCCACTGGATTTGCTTTAACGTAGAGGGCAGTTCAATAGTTAATTGCATACCAGCAACTCATCGACATACGTTCTATTATTTTTAGTGTGTTAGAGAGCAATGTGAATATGGAACGTAAATCTGTCTTATAGCATAAATCACGTAGACATACGTCAAATAATCTATCTCTTTCTAATACATAATGTTGCTATATTACCGCTTTATAAAATGTTTATTCTTTCTTCGAACAAATGGCCTTGAATTGTCATCTTTCGTGAACCAAACTATATCAAGAAACTGAAGAGGTGTTTTAAGTTGCAGAACGGCCAATCCTTAACAATAAGTGCTGTATGTTTGGGATCATTATCTTGCTGGAATATATCCTAGTCTAAGTTTATTCGTAGAAGATCGCAAATTTTCTTTTAAAATTGATATATAATTATATTTATTTATTGGACAATAGTAGGGACACATACAGATTCAAACGACACAACACATTAGAACTACCTTTCAGATTTATTTAACATTGTATTGTAAATAAATATGGGAAATATAATATATATATATATATATATATATATATATATATATATATATATATATATATATATATATATCATTAATAACACATAAATTTCCCAACCCGTGTAACGGCTAACACCGATTTTATCTTTTTACCGAGTAAGCTCCTGTCTTTTTTTGTTTTGCGAATTTGATGCTAGAGGTCTTCCCGATCGCTGCTGAACACCGGGATTGGGCACCAGTGTTGCAAGTGGTAGCGGAATTCCTCTAACGATGGCGGAATTTTACACAAATAGCGGAGTAACGGCAGTGGACTAGAATTCTCCAAAAAGTTGTCTTGATTGGTTATTATAATAGAATAAATTGAATAAAACGGAAAAACATCATTAAATTTTTACTTAAAAAAATATTAAATATCAGTTATTAGTAATTTGTATACCGATGAAAAATATGGTTAATAAAATTATATTATCTGAATTTCGTCTGTGTACATTTGGTTGCCTGCTCGGGTCCTAAGCAATGCGGGGTTCGGGGTTTCTGTAATACTCGTATATTGGGGCTTCACTTTAATACATTGGAGAATGGGAGTTCACTGATTTATTAGGTTGATATTAATTGGTAAGTTAAGTAGGTATTTCCCCTAACATAGCAGGTATAAAATGCGGATTTCGGAAGACCTAGGGATTTTCGATATGGGAACATAGAAAAAGTAATAAAAGAGGAATACCGGACCCCTATTCTGTAACTTTAGAGCTTAGAGCTTGGCTCTATAATAATGACGTCACTGTTTCTATATCGAAATAAGTACATGTCTCTATCCTAGTGATTTTGATGTTATAAAGTTGTTACCGAATATATGCTGGCAGCTGGTTTGTTATCATTGATACGTGCAGTTTCAAATTGTAAAATGACCTCGAAGAGAGACGAGAGAATTACGCTGCAACAGAAAGAATTTTTAGTTTCTTTTATGGTGAGACAAATAGCTTTTTACGAGTTTAATCGTAATTGAATAAATCGGCAACCGACTGCTACCGGGTAGAGGGGGTATGCAAATCAAATACCTTTTGTGGGTTCGTAAGGGTAGTCCAAAATTATACTTACTGTATATTGGGCACAATTCAAAATACCTGAAATATAAATGTGATAGGAGGGGCGCCACTCAGTTTTGGCGAGGTTAAAACTGAGAAAATAAGGGTGAGTATTTGGGGAAACGTTGGAGGATGTTTCAGTAGGAGGAAAACTCACATATACAGGGTGTTTCCTTTAAAACAACCAGCGCTTTTTTGGGCGAACTAATGACTTTAGAGAAAAATGTTATATACAAAAAATTACCAGGAAAAAGGGCTTAATTTATGAGGAATAATAAATAAATAATTCAACCAGTGGTTCTCAAACGGTAGAATAAAATTATATTTTTTTAAATGGCAACCTATATAATTTTTTTGTCCATTAGATAGAGAATTTTTTTCTGATTTCAACGATATAAATATGATATGGGGTTGTATAACAATTATTTCGAGAAAAAAGATATTAAAAATCAGAAATAATTTTACAATATTGAAGTAGGCTATGCAATAAACAACTATTAATACGACTATTGCCATTTTTTATTAATAAGTAATTAAACAATTACGAAAACAAACACTTAATAACGTAAGTAACAAAACTATCTGTCACCTGTATCATTTGTTTGCATTTGTTTATTGCATAGGCCCCCTATTCCTTTAAAAAAAAAGTCACTGTAAATTTATAAAAGAAATAATAAAAACAATAGATATTGTAACGTGCGCCCCTGACTTAAGAGTATACGAGCGCCGCCACTGGTAGAATATTCTCAAGCGGCGACGTAATCCCCGACGGCGGAAAAACCCATACGTCTAGACGTTAATTACACCGGTGGCCTGAAAATTTTGTATTCAATGTCATTGTGGCTTTCCGAGAAGGACATCGCGCTATATAAACCCGTTGCCAAAACCAACGAAAACAATCTGATATATAGAAGCAACGAGCAATGAATAGTGGTTAATATAAATAAACAGTCTACAAGTTGTGAACATAAATAAATGTAGTTATATAATTAAATGTAGTGATATAAATATTGTTTAAATAAATAATCTTAGTGTTTTACCAATATTTTTAGTCTTAAATTAGTGTTTATAATTATTTAATCATAGTGTTAGTTGTTTTTATTATCTTTTTAATATTTATCCTAATTATTTATCGTTTAATAAACGTATTATTTTAATTAATATTATTTCTCTTATTTTTACACTTCACCCTAATAAATAAACGTTACAATACCTACATACTCAAATTACACAAATAAAATTACCTACAATCAAGAGGGTGTGCTTGTTTTGATAAGGACTAACTCTAATAAATTAATAATTATTCAGAGAATGAATTGTATTGGTAATGTTGGAATTGGAAATAAATTAGATACATAGATACTTTACAATATGAATATGTATCTTAGAATATTAAGAAATGAAAATTAGAGTAGATAAATTGATAAATATTTTATCGCAACATGTCAAAGCGGGCCCTAAGGCATGGCCTCGTTGGCTTATGGCTGTATTACACGTAACGATAAATCGACCGATTTATTGATCAACTGCGACCTTCAATTTATCGGTATGTGTAATACAGGAAAATCGATCGATTTATTTACGAAAATAAATTGATGAATTAGAACGAGTTCTATTTTCTGTCGTTTTTTTGGGGAATATTTGGTTACTTTTCTAGTGCCAACTCTATAACATTTGACATTTCAAACTATATTTGACGTATGCAGATTATAAGTTTTCATATCTGTTTTTTATACAAAAATGACAAGATCGGTGCTTAGCACGTAGAAGAAGAATCGAAAATCTAAAAAAGGATAACGTTTGCGTTGATGGTTATTCTATATGTGAAAAACAAAAAATGTAGATGGTGGGTGAGACCATGGTTTGATAAAACCAAAGAAAATTTATCTTTGGCCTTGTTAACAAAGATCCGGACCAGTTTAAATTATTTGGATAATGGATACACCAGCCCAGCACCATTACTTGAAAAGGAAGATACTTTTATGAGAGTCAGTTTCTGTTGAAGATAAATTAATTAGAATTATTAAAACCTTAATCTCTTCTTTTATATCCGCTTTTACTCATTTTTAATTATAAATACACTACAAACTCTAACAAAACTAATAAACGATACGACAGAAGCCATAAATCTATTGAAGCTCCACGAAGTTAAATTCCAACCTCAAAAACATTCATAAAAGACATGACTAGTAGAGTAGTTGGTAAGTTGAAGTTGGTAGCTTTGATTCCAACAAAAATAAATTGATAGAAAATCGTTGTGTGTAAATTCTCAAGATTTCTACGATAAATTAATCGATTTATCGGTCAATAAATTGACCGATTTATTGTTACGTGTAAAACCGCTATTAGGCGGTAATAAGGCCCAGATTCGTGGCGTTGTTCTTTAAAAATTTATACGTAAAATGTGAGGAAAGTCCTTGACAACTGTAAAAAACTTCTCGAAAGAAATTACTTCTTTTATTTAAGCTAAAATGTATAACGATGTAAATTTTCATCGAGAATACAGGTATTTTAGTGTCTACAATATTTTTGACGTTTCGTTTGACAGCCCAGTTAATAATTGCAGGCGCCATTTTACTTACTATGAGCACAGATAGTTGTTAAATTGAACAGGTGTATTAAGTAATTACACACTATATTTTGGCCCGCCGTTGACCGACCCTACACAAATTTTCTGGCTACGTCCCTGATTCTAAACCCGGGAGTTAGAAACAAAAATAAATCGTTACTACAAATAATTAACGTGTTCTATTTATTTTTAATGCAATATAAAATTAACAAAAATATATAAAAAATATAAAAACTAGAGAGCCAGTCCTTTGAATTCAAATGTTTCAAAAATTTTGCGAATCCCAGTCATGTATGCAGCTCGGCGGACGTTTAGACACAAACCATGTCTTCCAGCCATTTCCAAAATTGACTGCAGGCAAAGAGAAGATTAGTAAATGATATAGGGAGAAAATAATTAAGACTTCTAGTTGCAACCAACTTGTATTTCTGTGAAAACTGATTACAGTTTAATAATACAATATTATTTGAAATCATCACTAACGGCCGAATTCACCATTAATTCGTTGATTAATAATCAAGTGATTAAGAAATCAAGCTGATCTGTAGATCAGCGTATGTTCTAATTAACCAACTTGATTTCTGAATCAAGGAATCATGATCAACAGATTCACAGTTTTGTTTTGGTTTTTGACAGTTAATGTAATTAAGAAATCAAGCTGATCTGTAGATCAGCATATATGTTCTTATTCGCCAACTTGATTTCCGAATCAATGAATCATGATCAACAGATTTACAGTTGTTTTGGTTTTTGACAGTGAATGTAACTGTCATGTAATTTTATTCGTGGTAATAGTACTTTCCGTTAAAAAGGTATTAATATGTAAGTTTTTAATTTATTTATAAAATATTTTTTTAAATTTTCCCAAAACAATATTATAATTTTATTTTGATATAGGTAGACATTACACGGATTCCAATAAAGGAGTGTTTTTAAATATAATGAAAATGAAAGATATAAAAATATATCTGAAAATAATAAAACCAATGCAGTTTTAAATAAGCATAAAGAAGAAGCATGAGACAAAGATACAAATGAGTACAACAGCCAGAATCCTGACATATCTATAATTGTTAAAATTAGGATTCAAAGATATGATCAGTTCTTGATTCATCGAATATGACGAATCAGTTGATCATTGATTTTGATTGGTAGATTAGCTTGATTTTTAATGGTGAATTGGTTTGATTCAGAATCAGCGTTGATCTGTGGATCAACTCATGATCAATGAATGGTGAATTCGGCTGTAAAGGGCATAAAAATCGTGATCGATAAGTTCTATGTCCGAGATTAGAAACATTGAGTGTCAGACTGGCATATAGGTAAACATAACCTATAAAAATAAATATTCCTTTTATTATTACAACTAGGGTGACCAGACGTCCTGATTTTCTGGGATTCGTTCCTGTTTTGAGTTGTAAGTCCCGGTGTCCCCATGAACATCTTCGGGACACGTAATTGTCCCGGATTTCATTCCCGACTTATATCATCTATCGACGTTTGTAATATTTATTTTATTACTAAATTTTTATGTGTTTTATAATTATATTCTAACTTTATGCGGTACATTAATTTTATTTCTTGCATTATGGATGCATTATGTATATGTTTTAGACAGTTTATCCAAGTAAGTCAACAATACGTTAAATATATTCTCTTTTCTAAAATGTTTTGTAATTTGGAAATTAATTTTGTACATGAATGGGGAAAAGCATGCAGCTTCGTATTCCTTGAAAAAATGTAACTTTCAATTATAAGACATTTGACCATGAATGAAAAAAAAATCGTCTGCGGCGCTTTTTACCTTCCATCACCTCTTGGTAAGGAATGTATTGGCTTTGGTCAAAAAAATCGATGGTGAGTTTTCATTGAATAAGCACGTTTTAGGGTCTTTACAATACGATTTTACTATTTTTACGATGATGTCTGTATGTGTGTGGACGTGTGTGTGTGTGTGTGTGTGTGTGTATGTGTGTGTGGCCGCGGTTTTGGCCACGATATCTCCAATACTAGAATTCCAAAAATTACAATTCTTGCATATTCCTTTTCCTTACAACCATATGCAGACTTGATTAGATTTTGGTTATAATTGGTCAACCGGAAGTATCCCCATTTGAAGATATTAACAGTTTTTCTTGAAAAAAATCAGTAAAATATTATTTAACTTAAGGAATATATTATTCTCTATACGAATTGATTGCATTTTATATTTCATATTCAACACATATAGAGTTAAAGAATTATAAACATATTAAATTTCATACCAGCTATGCTAACTTAACCATGGAAACTGCTAATATATTCAGGTAATTCAAATTGACATGTCAGTTTCAATCTTTGTTTCAATAAAAAGTAAATGAATGAAAGAATAAGGGAAATAACTCTAATGTTTCTGGAAAGATTTGAGAGACGATTACATTGGTTTGAACATGTTATGAGGATGAAATATATTGGAAAAAAATGAATAATTTAGTAATAGAAGGTAGAAGAAACATAGGAAGAACAAATATAAGATGGAAGGACTGTATTTCGGATGACTTGAGAGAAAAGGAACTGAATGAGAACGACACGCAAAACAAAAATGAGGAAGAGAAAATAAAAATAGCGACCCCTAATAAATGGGAAAAACTAAAGAAGAAGATGTCAGTGTCAAGTGCAATTTGCATAGTTTGTTTATGAAATAACTTTACTAGAAATATAGGATCTTTTGCAAGAAAATTTATGTATAGAGCGCGTGCAGTGACATGACTTTGCTGACTTTGGCAAGCAGATATGGGAACCCATGTCAAAATGACAGCAATTAATTATATCCATACCTGACAAGTGTTATAATTTTTCATTCAAAATTTCATGATTTTCTTATTTCATGTGGTTTGTTTGTTATCAGGAGTATGGAATTCAGTTGCCGAGAAAAGGAATCATAAAATACCAAAAATTTAGAATCTTTTGCAAGAAAATTTATGTATGGAATTTGTACATAATACACAGGATTGGCGGAAGGTAATATGCTGACCACATCAGATTTTTTTCTGTATATCTCGCCTCACCAAAGTATTGGTGCACGAGCCGCCACTAATTTTACAATCCTTTGAAAAATGTCCCAATTTTACGATTTATAAACCTGGTCACCCTAATTACAACTTTCGATTTCAAATAAAATTGAATATGCACCGCATCTCAGCACTGAAGTTCCTTTTTATTACTCTTGGTTTATTTGCGTGATAAAAAGTAAAACTTCAGTGTAAGAAATTCATTAGTTTAAAATGTACCATAAAATTTAAAACTTACAAATCCGTTACTTTCAAAAGCCTGCAGTAAACTATGATTGACAATTTTCAATTCATTTGCTCCCCATTCGGCAGGCAAAGCAGCTAGTTCTTCTACTTCACACTTTAGTCCACATTTATCAAACGATTTTTGCAGAGATTCTACATAAAATCATTAAAATTGAAAACACTTTTTCTCCTACATACTTAATTTCTCTTTCACAACTTACTCATCATAGAATTTTGCTGCTCCCAAAGATGTCTAGAAAGCATTTTCCCGAAAGAAACATGAGCAATGTTCTTCAGGTATTCAAAATAAGATACAGTTACTCCTCCAGAGTTCATAAACAAGTCTGGAAGGATAAGAATGTTCTTGTCGCGAAGAATTTTGTCTCCTTGAGGAGTTGTTGGACCGTTTGCGCCTTCTGCGACAAGCTAATGGAAATAATTTAGGTTTAGGAGGGAAATTTGAAAACTAATATTTTATACCTTAGCTTTGACATTTGGAGCGTTTTTCTTGGTAATAGCTTTTTCCATACCGCAAAGCAAAAGTACATCACATTCAGCTTCCAGCAAAGAACCGCTGTAGTCTTTGGCACCCGGAAATCCTTTAACTGTCTTATTTTTATTCATGAAACTTCGCAGCTCCTATAAAAATATTACTTAATATAATGTGTTCAGCAAATTAGTACATTTAACTAAGTACCAAAATAATTATTACTACCGCGGTACTTAGTATTTGTACCTAAAACCTGCTCAAAGTACTTAATTTTCATTTACAGCAATACTGGTACATATTTGAGTACCAATAAAAAGTACTTAAGGTAGTTGTCACTCGGTGTACCTATTCAAAAACTTGTTCTATGTTCAAAATAAAAAATTAAGCTAATGCAGTTTATATTTGCAATAACTTATATTTTTTTAACATTATATTATATATATATATATATATATATATATATATATATATATATATATATATATATATATATACAGATTGTATTAAAATAGTTAAAAGCAAATATCAAACACTAACAGATTAATTTTCTTTATTTTTACGTAGAAAAGTTTTTTTTTTTAACTGTACCACTCGCACTAACCCATACACAAGTGTTGTATTTCAATATACTCACACTACAGTATGAATGTTGGAGAATAACTGTGGCAACGTCGCACCTAGACATTTATTGGTACATTCGGGTATAAAAGTTATAAGATATTTTGAGATATAATACTAATTCTAAACTACAAATGGAAACTGCAAAACAAATTAATATATTTCTTTCTTAAAATTACAAAAGTAGTATTATGCTGTTTAAAGTTTTCATGCTTTTCACGTAAAATACCAATTTAAAAAATATTTCCTTCGAATGTACGTCTGAAATTCCTTTAACCAAAGATCACCCCTTATGCGCTAATACCAAGCGGGTGTTAACTTAACTGATACTCCAACTGGAACGCTTGTACTTGGTTATCAAGTATAATTCTACCTATTCATCGTATATTCAGATTATAATTTTCTAGAGGCAATAAAATTAAATCTGGATGATAAATAATTTTCAAATTTGTACATAAAATCCGTTAATTAGTTTTCTATAACATAGTTTTTTGATTAAATATCGGTATGGATATAAAAGTTATAATTTAAAATGTTGTGTTTATTTTGCCATTTCCTATTCTTCACGTGTTAAAAAGGCCAAATTTAATTGCAAATATCTCAGGTACCGCGTGGTCAATTATTTTAAAACTTGGAGAGCAGGTAAATTATACTTCAGTTGAGATGTACTTAAAATTTCAATTAATTCTGGGTAAAATGGTTTCACGATATAACTACTTTAATCATGAAATATAATTGAGGGGCAACAATGCATAAATTCGATATTAATTACAACTTCTGACGTATCTCGATTTACGACAATTCTGACTTGGAACTGATGTCTACATTGACAAATATCAGTAAGATCAATGAGACTATATAAATTTTATTTATTTATAGTTGTATTAAAAATACATTTCTGAAAAATTGTATTATAATCATTCTTTGTGTAATGCAAAGAACAGGCATATTTCTTTATCAGATTAGAGTTTTCCAATATATTAAAATTACTTTTTTTATACATTTCAACTTTTTCTTCTTTGCCAAAAATTATGGAATAAATCTAGAAATTTTTTGCTGTACCTTTAACACAACATTTTTTGATGTATATTATGTTCATTTTCTTTAATTCCCTTATTTTTCATACATTTTCAAATAAAATTATAAAAGCCATTTTGAAATAGTTAAAGTAAAACTATGATAATTTGGTATCACTGTGAAGCTAATTTTATGTATATTCTGAAAAAAAATATAAAAATACCGATTCCCTATGCTAGATTTAAAGTTGTACCCATTTCCGCTAAAACCGGAAGTGATAAAAAAATTCTGCTATGATCATCTTATGAGCCCCTTTGTCTAGTTTAACTTTGCTTATTAACATTTTTTTGTATCTCTCAAAATAAAAGAAATATTCGTGGTGCCGGACTTACGCCAACCTGTATAGTAGACCTGTCGCACGGCTAGCCGCTGCGATCAGTTGCGTCTAGAAAATCCTACTTTAGGAGAATATCTGTCTGCTGCCATCAATGCAAAGGGTCACATTGAGGGTTATGATCTCTTCTATACTGGATACGTTCGGCATTAACATTTTTAGCGTTCAGAGCCCTCGATTGCGTTCGACATTGACATCAGAGTGATCTATAGCGTTCGGCATTAAACTCACTGAGCATCATAGAAAATAGAGATACAGACCTCAGCATCTAGAGCTCGCTCTGTGTGCTCGGCGCTTGGTCATCGAGCATGCTGAGCTCTCGATTCTGAGCATGCGTATAGCCTTAATTTGAACTGTCATTTCTATAGCGGGTCAGTTAAAAATTCCCGCGTATATATTGGCGAACAAAAATTTAAACCGGCGAAGGGTAGTTCTTAGAATTCTTGACCATGTTGTCACCAGATGTGTTCCAAGGAATTTGAACTACTAGCCAGTCAGGAGTAACAGTTAAAATGAACAAAGAATTGAATTTATATATGTGCCCTTTATGTTTATTTAAAGCATGTTTTATGGAAACAATGGAGAAACATGTGGAGAAAAACCATAAAGATTGCGAATTTACAGGTAGTCATGTTCATGTCTTTATTTATTTTATAATAATACCTACAAAATTAAATTTGTAAATACTACGAAAACTTTTAGAAATATATATTTTAATACAATAAAAAACAACTATTTAATAAGTTACTGAAAACAGCCCTACTTACACATTGTGTATTATAATTTCCCGCCTAAACTATGAATCTGGAGCGTTTGGCATTAGTATTAACATCTGTGAAATCCGTCACGTGACCTATAAGCTCTGAGCAATCCGTAGATGTCAATGCCGACCGTACCCACTGTAGCGTGTAGTGCATGCAAATAATCTCCTATTTCAGTGTGAATGCGATTTATTGGAGTTGTTATAAATGCACCTGTGGCTATCCTAAGGGCTGTGTTTTGGATAGTGCCTTGAAAGCTTTTTAAGAATGAGATCTAAGAGTTTTAAGTCCAATATTTTACTAAAGTTGTTATTAGTTATTTATAATAAACACGTACAATAAATATAATTGTGGTGTAGTGTAGATTAGGTGTTAATAATACTCGATATCTCAGTCATACAGTAAGATCTTACAGATTTTTGCGTACAATCAAGTACACACAAATACATTCGTTTAATCGGTTTGAAATTAAATATTCAGTTTTTCAAACATCGTATAAAAAAGTACATAGAAGTAAAAAAATTAAAGGTGTCCGATCAAGGTCATCTATATCATGAACGAATTAACAAATTGACATACATTTATCTCTCTCATTTGCAAGGATTACACGCGTGTGTGATAAGGATGGATATAACACGTTTGTCTTTCAGAAATTCATATTGTTTCGACTAAGTTAGGACACTGTTATAAAATGATGCTCATTGTTGCCAATACTTTCGCTATATCGTAAAAATTATTAACATCATTAGGTCGATATAAAGCAAATAACGGGCGCGGCTGAGCTTGTAAACCGAGGCGATAGCCGAGGTTTTTAATCAGCCGAGTCCGTTATTTGTATATCGGCCGTGCGGCGTTTAAATTTTTTCGTAATACCATAAAGCTCTTCACGATACTGTGATTTTTTTTAGAAATACTTTATCCTAATTGTAGGCACCTGTTATTGACACCTTTTCACTTTTGTTTTTCGTTCGTGCGTCCATTATAATCCTTAACGGCCGGCGTACGTTACAGATTCCTTTTCACTTACGTGTTTAGGTCTATTAAATCATAATAACAGTATGGTATTACGAAAATTTATTATTAATTCAGATATATTACCTTGATTCGTAGCCGTACGAATAACGCTATTTTCTGTCAGTGTCACTGACACTGTGTCGGTATTTTATTTTTCACATATTTGGTTTTGCATTTGCTAATGAACTTACCAGTTGACTTAGTTTTGAATTTTGAATGCATTTACATTAACATATATTTTTATAATAATAAAGTTACAGTAGTATCTTAGGTAAATGACATTCCTGAATTTGACAGAATGAGCTATGTAGATAATCTTGATCGGACATCTTTAAAAAAAATTACTGTACACATTTGTTCGTTCTCAAAATCGACAATAGAATAAATATTGAGAAATGAGACCATAAATAATGAAAAATGGTTTCTTCTTACATTGGCCTTGATGCCATCTTTGTTGTGAACACTCCCCGTGATTTCCATAACTCCTATGACTTTGGCCCCATGTTTCTCACAATATACAGCTGTATGGTGACCCACTGCTCCAAATCCCTGTATAATTATTGTCTTATTTGGCCAACCAGCAGTCAAACCTATAGCTTGCATCCATTCTTCGCTTTGTATAAACAAATTCAGGCCATAGAACATTCCAGTCCCAGTTGCTTCAATTCGGCCATGGACGCCGCCTTGGTTGATTGGTTTCTCCGTAACGATAGCAGCGGCGTTTATATCGTTATGTCCTATGAAAAAAAAAAAAGTAATGCAGCGTCATAATGTTTATACATCGCCCTGATCATTTCTTGTTTTCTAACGTTCAAATCTTGACCATGAAGTTAGCGCAGATGAACTTCGCGCGCTCACAATTTAAAAAGTACACTCCGCAATACAAATTTTAAATAAAAATTACTAACAACTATCTATTCCGATTCAATAAATAATTTTCATGTGTATATTTTTAAATTTTGAGCGCACGAAGTTAATCTGCGACAACTTTATGGTCAAGATTTGAACGTTATGAAACTGAACGTACAAGAAATGAACAGGGCGATGTATAAACATTATGACGCTTCATACATAGCCCATGGCCCTATGGCATGTACTTTATAGAACTATGTAATAAATTTGTGGATTTTAGTAAGTGTACGCTAGCCCAAAATATTCATAATTGGAGAATCCGGTATTAAAAGTGACAGATAGTTCAGTTATTTGGATTCCCCCCTTAAAAACTTTTACTGATCTTGCTAGTGCTAAAACCAGACTTCGCAAAACTTCAATGGGGACTTACACATTCAAATTTTTCGGTTGCCATCTAGTGAGTTAATAAGAAAACTTGTATAACGGGCCCAAAAGGGGTTTGGGAGTTATAAAAAGCCAAACTTAGGCAGGGGCAGAGCTGTGACTAGTACTCTAAAAAAGTATTTAAGTACTAAATACTTATAAGAAAAGTATTTAAATACTAAGTAAAGTAATACTTTAAATACTTTTATTTACCTACTTACAGTACCAGTACTAAGTATTTTTTTTATGAAATCAGTTAAAATATTACCAAAAATGATCGATTTTAGGTATATCACTCTCATCTAAGAAGATAGTTAAAGTAGCCCACTAATTTTAAAGTACTATACCTATTTACAAAAAAGTAGTACCTATATTTGTGAAATAAGTGACGAAGTCTGTCCACTCGGTTGGCAGTAGTGAACAGAGAGGGGGCCAATTTTGTAACTAGAAAGCGATAGCGAATACAATTCATACTGAATAAGATTATCCCCACTACTTTTTGTCAGCCATGATGCCTTATTCCTACTGAATACCTATTCAGCTGGTCCGGACCTCATGAATACGGTATTCGCTTACGAATAAGCATAATCGGCTCGTTTATTTTTCCTAATGTGTAGTTTGTTATTGATTGTATAATTATTTATTTTTTAGCGCCTTTTAATTGTTGTTTTTTTATTATTATTTTCTTCTATTGGAAATTAATTAAAATACCTTATCTAAAAACATGTGTATGATGCACAAAGGAAATATAACGGGAGCACAGACAACATTCGAATACATTTATATTGACTTGGTCAAATCACGTTTTATACATCTTACGAATAGTCAAAATTCGAATTATTTTACATTGACTTATTCATGTCACAACTTATACAATTTTCAACACTGCAAAGCTCGAAAAATATTACCTCTTCTTATTCAAATCTCGAAAATTTTTATCCTGTGTAATGCAAGTCTCAACCAGTGCAAATCTCTACCACGCTGAAGTTGGTGCGCTTTAAAGAACAATGTCCGTTCACCATTGCTCAATTCCAATGTTGTTAGTAACTTTTGTTTTAAGTGGTATTTAAATTATTTATAACATTTCAAACAATCTTGAAAAATCATAACACAAATAAAACTAATAAATTTAAATACATTAATGTTAAAAATAATATTTTCTTCATTATATAAAATGTTATATATATTTTAAGCTGGAACATGTATTTTGAATGAAAATGCTTTGGTACAGAATATTTGTTATATTTTATTTTAGGATCAATATAACAATTCATTTATATTACATCAATGTTAAGGTAAATAAGGGGTAGGGTCAGAGTGTACGAAAATTCAAATATCACTTTATTCACATATCAATTTATAAAACATCGTATTGGATAAAAATCAAAAAAATTAACATCGCCTTATTCAAATAACGACTTATGCGTTTTTCGAATATTCAAATCTCGGAAAAAATTATACTGTCTTATACAATTCTTGACTTGTGCAAATCTCTACCACTATGAAGTCGGTTGCGCATTGAATTATTCATTTCTGGTTTGTTCACTACCGCTTCATTCCGGTAATGTTTAGTAATATTTGATTTTATAATTATATTTGAATTACAAACAAATGAAAATGTTAATATATTTGGGGTTACAATATTTAAAAATGATCAAATACATATTATATATATGCCAAATAAATTTATCTATTCACAAATTATGTGTGCATATTTTTGATATAAATTTAGCACATATTTCTTCGTTAATAATATTAATCTAATATTAAAACTATTTAATTGAAGGTATATAAACATTTTATAATATAATTATAGAAAGGCCATGGAAGGGCTAAATGTGAAACATTTATGAAGATAAAATGAAATGTATGGGAAAAATAAAATCACCTTTAAAATAAAATAAATATATTAATTATTTGATAATTATAGCTGGTTTATGAAACATGTACCTACCATAAGCAGTAATACAGACATTATACGATTGTCCAATCTTTACATCTCCCTGTATAATAATAAATGATTTACTTTTTACTTCCTTGTACGTAAGTAAAGGAAGTATTGTAATCGCGAAAAATTTCGGTTTTCAGATTTCAGCGGAAATATCCATTTTGATGATCCCTGAATCCATTTTGACTAATTTCGTCGTGACGTCTGTACGTACGTACGTACATACGTCCGTACGTACATACGTCCGTACGTACGTATCTCGCATAACTCAAAAACGGTAAGCCGTAGAAAGTTGAAATTTTGTATTTAGGACTCCTATAACATCTAGTTGTGCACCTCCCTTTCTGGTTATTACACAATTTCCAGAAGTGGCACTTTGTACGAAGCCTATAATAGATTTTAATGAAAAACTGTTTTAAAATATAATCCAAAACTTGTCAAATTTGGTATACAAGACTTTTATGTCAATCTAAATGACATAATAGATTTTGGTTAAAATAGGCTAACCGGAAGTGGTACATTACTTGAAGTTGTTAACAGTTTTTCTTGAATAAAATGATTTTATTTTGATTTTAGAAATAAATGCTTCAAATAAAAGTTTTAGAGAATTAATTTCTGCGTCTAGCACATCAAGTATTATTAAATTAGCCCTTTGTATAAGCGAGATATGTAAATTTAAAAATTATTTTTTTGTAATAAAGCTTGCTATGGATTAGGACAAAAAAATAAAATGTTCATGTCAAATTACGTTAAATACGTGCAATTTTATGATTCGTACAATAACAAATATATTTTTATTGTGAAATTAGTCATATTCATTATTGTAATCAAATATTTCTTTGTTGTAATCAAAACTCTCTTTAAAAACTACCTTTATGGTCGCTATATATCTTACTGTTTTGAAGTTAAAATTAATATTTTGTAATTTATTTATTAAAAAAATATGTATAGTTTAATAATCGTACAAGGAAGTCGTGTGGTGTCCACATCAGATTTTTTATGAAAATAAATAAACAAATTACTTATACTAGTATATTAAAAGAACAACAATGTACCGAATATTGTATGTTACCTTATCATGTACTAAATGAAATAATCATATAGTAACTCTTTTGTTTATAAACATGTATTTAGTGAAACTCAGGTCCGGTTTTATAAAAATTCACTATAGTTTCATATTAATGATTTTTATTTAACACTAATGATATTTCTGACTACATAAAATAATATATAGGTTAGTTAAATAAATTATTGTAAATTTTACCTTATTATAAGTCAATAAATAAAATAAATATCAAAGTATATTATTGTACAAACCAAATTAAAGTAAAATAAGTTCTGCTGTGATGAGCTAAAAGAAAACTCAAAACTTGTTTATAAAAAAGTGGTAAATGAATAAAAAAATATTAATTTTTGTTTATAATATCTATTTACATGATTTTGTTGGTTTTGGGTTTTTAACATATTTATTTTGAGGTTAATAGAGGATATACGAAATGAAGAGAATAACGAGTAACACATGATCATATGGTTTTGACAGAAAGTAATGTCACAGTCAAAATAAACCTACATTGGTTTGGATCATATTGATCTTATTTAATAATTAAATTTAAATTACTAAATTAACAACGAGAACAGTTAAGTATGGAGAATTTTATTATATTAAAATACTATAATACATCATGGATATGGGGAAGTTCTATTTTACGGACCACAAAAAAATCGGACTGGTCATAATTATTGGTTCTATAGTATTAAATCACAACATACTAGTTACTTTTGAATAACTGTGGTATACAAAACAGGAAGATGATCGAGATCACCTCCGCAGAGATTACTTTACTCCTGGTGTGTTTTGCGGACTAGCCATTTCTAATAAAATAAGAGCGATCAAACTTGGAATTTGCATGGCTTTTGTGATCCCTTGTAATATACAATTTAATTCAAACTTAAAATCATCTTCAGAAGGTTACTTTTTTACTCTTGGTGAATTTTGCGGAAGCCTATTTCCTTTGCATGTCTTTTGAGTTCTGAGTATGTTTGTTGAGCCTCGCGGCTCATGATGTTGATGTCATCTGCATATGCGACTAGTATTGCTTTAACCGTTAGCAGGTTTAATCTGCCAATGTTCATTTGTCTTATTACATATTCGAGCATTAGATTGAAGTGTTGGGGCCAGCCCATCTCCTTGCTTCAGTCCACGCAAAATTTTAAATTCCTCTGTAAGTGTGTTTTGTACGCTCACCACCGCTACCGTGTCCTCCATGGTTACCTTAATCATTCGTATTAGTTTAGGGGGAATCTTCAGTATGTGTAGTATTTCATATATTTTATTCTATCTATTGAATCATAGGCTTATTTAAAATCTACAAATATATTGTATATGTCTTGATTATGTTCCCATGCTTTTCCTAATATTTGTTTTACAGTAAATAGCTGGTCAATCGTGGATCGTCCACGTCTAAATCCGGCTTGATATTCGCCGATAAGTTTTTCTGAGTAGGGCTGGATGCGTTTGTTTATTATGCATGTTAATATTTTATATGCAGTACATAAGAGGGATATTCCACGATAATTTTCACATGCCAGTTTATCCCCTTTTTTATGTATTGGACAGATTAAGCTTTTCTTCCAGTCGTTGGGGATTTTTTCTTCCTTCCATATCTTTATTATCAGTGTATGAATATATTTTTTTAGGTGTTCGCCACCTAGTTTGTATACTTCGGAAGGGATCTCGTCTATTCCAGGGGCTTTGTTGTTTTTCAGCTCTTTTATTGCCTCTTTTATTTCATCATATTCTTATAACTTAAAAAAAGGAAAAATTCTTATAAAGTAAAAAAGAAAGTAAAAAATTCTAATAAACTAAAAAATAAAATTAAAAAAATAAACAACAATTCTAGTAAACTAAAAAAGAAAATTAAAAACTAAAAAATATAATAAACTACAAGAACGGAAATAAAAAAAATTAAAAACCTCCATATAAAACAAAACTTTAGCTCTGCAGGTTCGGCATGTCATTGTTTGACGTGCCATAAATTCGTTGCTGCAGGCCCGACATAAACATTTGTATCCGCACGGTGCACACGCGTGTGTGCAACCTGGCATACGATACAAACTCCCTGTAAACATTAATTATTTGTATATATTTGCAGTGATCACTATTTAAGAGCTTGAGAACCGAGAACTATAAGAATTACAAGACTAATTGTTAATGCATCTTCGAAATACGCGGTAATAATTTGTTGAAAACTTTATCGAGTTACAATTTCTTTATTGAAGATCATATTCAAAATATTATATTATATTTTGCAGGTCAATTTAATGATTTTAAAAATCACAAATATTTCAGCTTTTTTTTATAATCCTTTTGAGATACTAGTAATTATGTACATAGATGTCAAATATCAGAATTTTTCATTCAAAATTTCAAGATTTTCTAAGGTCACATGGTTAATTTGTCACCAGGAGTGTGGAATTTATTTATCGAAGAAAATAAACCACATGGAATTGGAAAATTACGAAATTAGAATGAAAAATTATGATATTTTACATCTATGCACATAATTACTACCTATCATTTTGACATGGGCCCGCATACCTGCTTGTCAAGGCCAAGAAAGTCACATGACTTTGTATTTAACATTTCTTGTACACATACACTCCAAATTTCTACTTATGCCTATTCTTTATATTTAGATTTTTTAATTTTAAATTCATTTTATGAAGAAATTTTCCAATTCATTGTCGGGATTGCCAGTATTTCTGAATGGTATATATAATATACCTATAATTTTAAATATTTAACTATTAATACAATAAGAAGAAATAATATATGTAGGTACTTACAACAGATTATTTTATATATTATAATCTTTTATCTCTAAATCAATACAAGATATAATAAAGAGAGAATTTAATCTTCTTTAATATTTGCAAGAATAATAATTTTCAAAAAAATATATTTCATTTTTTTTAAGAATATGCTACTTCCAGTTGTCCAATTGCTACCAAAACGTTTTCAACTCTTCACATTATTGTCAGATTGACAAATACGTAGTTAAACAGATATTAAGTCTTAACAGTTTTTAAGAAATCAGTTTTTAAGAAATTTTCCTTCCAACATCCTCACACATACGCACATTATCGTAAAAATGTTAAAATCGGATTGTAGGGACCTTAAAACGTGCTTATTCAATAAAATTTGGATATGCGATTTTTAGCATGAATGCAATACCTCTCTTAGCGAGAGGTAAAGGTTATATATAAATTTACTTTTTTTTTGATTATTTACATATTTTCAGACCTGTAATGCACAGTTTTCGGTCATAATACGGCTATAAATGTGCGTTATTTCAAGAACTGAGCGTAGCTTAATTACCAAATATCTGTTTTTAACTTATTATTTGATTTGACCCTTTACTTAACGTTTTTTTTCTTCTTAATAATCGCATACTAAATCCATTTTTACTACATCTTTAAATTAAAATAAAAGCTTAATGCCTATAATTTTTTTGCGAAACCAAAATTACTTTGGAAACACAATTTTGCTTATATTTTGCTAGCATACGAATGATTTTGCAAGTATGCAAGTCTGTCTGAATGAGACCTGCTGCTGAAAAGAGCCACTGGAATTCCATAGAACTCATCTGAAAACTGTAGTACTTTAGCGCCGCTTTTTTAAAATTTTGGTAAAGGACTGCATCGCGCCAGAAAACCAACGGATCCGCTTCTCTTCTAATATTAGGGGCTTTCATATATCTCTCGACTTATTTGTGGAAATCAGGGGTCAGGTACTGAATGGTTGGTTGGTCGAACGCGCATATTCGAAATGTATTGGTGATCGGCAAACAAATATCGTCAATTCCGATTTATCGACTAGAAAACAATATCGCCAATATATCGTTTACATTTCTAATTTTGGGGTCACAATGGCCAATAAAAATGTAGGATAGTTAGGGTTCCGCTAAATGCAGACGGTTTCTTAAGAGTTCCATAATCGTAAAAAATTGTGAACCGCTGTTTTAGAGAATAATATTTCAAATAACAGTTACAGAAAAAATAATTGTACGCATCTTTTACTTGAAGTATTTTTCTCCAAAATGATCCATGAACGATTGACAGAGATAAAACACTGCGAGTCAACTGCTCGCTAATCACCCCATTAGTTTTTCATGCTACCAGCCAATGTGTTGAAAAGAATTTTTGTCATTTTCCGTGCTGTGATAAACTCTATTAAAGACTATGTCTGCCGGCCGATGTAATGATTTTAAAAATAATTCAGAAATATTTCAGTTTTTTTCAAAATTTGTTCGAAGTTGTCATCAACGATACTGAAGAGAATTTACAATTAGAATCTCTTAATCTTCAAGCTAATGTGTTGAAGTTACTCGTAGTCGTACTATTTAAAAACGAAAATTTGATTCAAATTTATGCATTATTGAATAATTTCACTCAGATTACAATATTAATTTTTGGTACCTATTATACTTCATTTCACGGAAGAAAATGGTATATGTCGCTGGAGAACCGACCGTTTTTACTGTCATTAATAAAAAAAATATCTGTAAAAATGTACAAGACCTGAATATTAAAAATTATAACAAAACATGGTTAAACATCACTTAATTCTGTAGATTTTATTTGATAATTGACAATTAACAAGTGATTTTTTTTTCATTTTTGTTTGCATTCTAACTAATCAAATGGCAGAATTTGTATCCCTATCTAAACTAACGCTATTTTTTACGTGAAATGAAGTATACGTACACATACAAAGATACGAGCTTAAAGATGAAACATCGAAGATATCGAACGCGAATTACTGATCTTCCATCTCGAAAACTTTTTACAAAGTGGAACATCGTATTTAAAATCTTTAAACTATTATTTTAAATTTGTAGGTACTACTACATATACATACATATTATGCGAAAGAAATGTAAGTATAATTTGAGTTTCTTTAAATTTATAATCCAATAATAGGGTTTCAAATAAGAATTAATATTTGGCCCGCCATATATGTATTTTAAAATTTCGTATGCTATCCGTTTCGCAAAAAGGATGGTGACCCCTGCTCAGAGTGTTTTTTTTTTTTTGGTCTGTGCCCCTGCTCTAAATATCTATGTATAAACTAATCCATAAAGTTTTACGGGACAGATATTTGAAAAAAAAATGTCTTCACGCTTATGTCACGGTTTCGCATGTTCACCCGATGTATATTGTTATATTGATAACTGTCATTTTCCTTCTTTATATTACTTGCGTCAGTAATAACTACATTATAGCACTTATATATAAAACAAGGTTAGCGAACCTAGGCATTTGCACATTTACTATACCTTGTTCCATCTTACGCATTCAGCATTGCAGAGAATAAGGCATAGTTTTGACTTCTCTGATTGGATGAGAGACAAGTTTACCAATGTAATTTCAGCTACTTAAAACTGGCGCTGATGCGAACGCCATCTGTTGAATGCGTTAAATGGAACAGAGCATAACTTGTCAAAATAGCAAACAATGCTCAGAGAAAACTGAAATAACATGTACTCCATTCTGTCAGGGAAATTCAAATAAATATTTTTTTGCATGAATTTATTAAATCACATTAATATTTACATTAACATTGATATTAATAGACATTGGGGTGTATTCTGTATCCTACTATACCCCAATCGCCGAGACGAGAGAATGTAGAACTAATTCTTAAACAGAAACAAGTCATTTTATTGGTTCGGCTCCAAAATTATCCTTTTTTGATCAATAGAATTTGTCTCTGTTCAAGAATTGGTTCCACATTCTCTCGTCTCAGCGAATGGACTATATGCTAATATTAATTTTAACAGCCTATTAAAATTTATAAGCAAAAGAACGTAATTTATTACCTATCATTTTAATTTTATATTCTGTGTCTTCTAGTGTTATTGGTAAAAAAAAACAGGATGTTAAAATTAACATGATATGATACAGAATACACCCCATAATCTTACTCACTTCATCAAATTCAACTTTGCCAATTTTAATTACACTTATGTTGCAACATCCTTCGGTTTATCGAGATTCACGCAAAAAATACTTTGAGATGGATTATCAACAAAAGCAAAAGTGGATTTCTTCTTTATTCTAAAAACTCTCCCTTGGATACTCTTTGCAACATTCATTTTATTTAATACGGATTCCATCAATATAGCCTTCCGTGACAGTGGACGATTTCCATCCCATCCACCGTAGCGTCTGATGGTCTTAATATTATTACCCGCATTTTCCAATAAAATTGCCAAAGAACGTTTTATACTGTAACCAGTGTAGAACTCTACATCCGGTAATTAAAAAAAGAAGTAATCTTCGTCGGTATTCTCAATAATGTGAATTACAATCTCCCGTGGTGAATATTACGGATAGAGCATAAAAACATGTACCTACTTCCTGCAGATATTAACAACTTTACAGAGAATCCTTCTTCCATAATAATAATAATCAAACTGCGAGAAACATTTATCTCCGCATCTGGTATAGAAACATACAGATATGATCTATATAGAATCCTCAGTGATCAATGTTTAGCTTCGTCAACTCGTTACATCGGCCAGCCACTTCCATTATTAGTGTAACCAATAAAGATTCTAAATAAGTACTAAATCACAAAATAATAGAGAACTATTACTTTCATCAACTATTCTTCATTGAGTGCCTCCTTCATAAAATGCTCTATATGTTCTTTTTTAAGGACTTTTGCCTTTTTTCGGTTTGTGGGTTCTGGATTCATTCTAAAGATAAACAATTAGCTTACCATATTTTGAAATATCTATGTTTTTGCTATTACTCCCCCTTTTTACATTTACATTATATTATATAACAAATATAGAAATAACACTTCATTTATAGATAGATAGATAGATAGATAGATAGATAGATAATCTTTATTTGCTTTAAGAATTACATCTTGTGCAAAGTGGTTGGTTAATTTATACAACAATAATAAAATGTAGAGTGTACGTTCATTTTTCACGTACGAATTTTACATATTTACATATATATATATATATATATATATATATATATATATATATATATATATATATATATATATATATATATATATCAAACAACAATAGGGTATATTTGAAGGTATACATTGACCTATATAAACCAATACTAAAGCATAAAGTGTACATAAATTTCCCATATTATACAAGTATTAAACAACAATAATAAAAATAATAATAATGATAGAGACAAAAGTCTTCATTAGCTTATATGAAGCAATAATAACATTAAAAATACATGTTTCTCATAGCAGCAAAATATAATCAAATCAAAAACGAACATTAGTTTGTATAAAACATTAGTAAAGTATAAAGTGTGCATTGATTTCTCATGTTATACAGATATAGGTATTTATATATCTTATGTAAGACAATAATAGTAAAGTAGAGGGTACACATTTGTGTATATAAAGCAATAATAAATTTTGAAGTTTACAATGCTTTTCCAAGACAATAATAAAGCCCAAAGTGAACATTAGTTTATAAAGATCAATTATAAGGTATAAAATGTACATTAATTTCCTGCATTATACATTTATAAGTTTTACATTGCCAAACTGCATTCATGAACAGTCACACAGCCTTTGCCAAACAACAGAATTTTTATTCTTCCAGAGAGAATTTCCGCTCTTTTAGAGCAAAAAAAATATAGTGAAAAACATCGTATAATTTGCGGGTATTTTCTATTTTGAGGAGTGTGCTAAACAGAATGTGTTCACTGTTAAAATAGTTTACATGTTTGTTGATATAAACGCTTCTTACGCCTTTATGCATAGGGCACTCAAAAAGAAAATGAAATATATTGTCACAATTATTTAAATTACAGTGATCGCAATTTTTTTCTTTGTTGAAAACAAATATTCTATTGTCAAAGTAGATTTTTGCTTCTCTCGCTCCTGCTACTCTGAATTGGCTAACAAGTCTTAATATTTTTATGTTTGTTTTTGTCGTTAAGTATTTTTCAGTGCCCCATAGAGGTTTGATATATTGATAGCAAGAGTGATTTAGAGAGGCTGTCATTTTCATGAAATCGTGGTTTCTGAAATTCTTTTCAAGAGCATTTAGGATGGTTTCCAAATTACTTTTAACAGTGACCACATTCTGAGATTTCCAGATCTCCTGGAAGCCTAAGCCATGTAAAAGGTCTCTGAGGTGACATACCCAGTTCGACTTTTGATTTCTTATGTTCGAAGAAGCCAATGTGACAAGACGGTCATAACACATTTTTGGTAGTCTGTGGTCCTGCATCTCTAATAATTTAATCCAGAAATTAAGCATAGATTTATATATGATGTAGCTTAATGGGTATCTACCTGTTTCTAGTCGAACAACATAGCTGGCAGTATTGCGCGGCCAGTTGTATATTGACTTAAAAAAGGATGTCTGTATCATTTCAAGTTCTTGTGTGTATTTATATCCCCAGATTTCTGAAGCATACAGAAGTGTGCTTAGAATCGTTGAATCGAAAAGGGTAATTTTGTCCTCCCATGAATTAGACTTGCAGTTAATGAGTGTTTGTTTTAGAAAATTTAAAGCTTTATTTGCTTTTCCCTTGGAAAATAGTAATTGTTCTTTAAAAATACCATTGTTTGTGAACACAACACCCATATAGTGAAAGTTTTTGACAATTTCTATTTTTTCGGTTTTATATGTGAAATTAAGAGATTTCAAAGCATTAAATCTTCCACTTAAACAAAAAATCACTATTTTTGATTTGTCCACATTTAGTGTTAAATCATTTTCCGTGCAATAACCTTCAAGTGTTTTGAGTTTATGTTGCAAATCTATCTTTGAGTGCGACAAGAGGGCTATATCGTCTGCATAAAATAAAGCTACAACTTCATTTTTTTGGTCGATACTGACACCGGAGTGATTTTTTGTTCTATAATATTTTTCAAAATCGGATATATATAAAATGAACAGTAGGGGACTAAGGGAGTCTCCCTGAAGGACGCCTGATTTAACATCTACAGCTTGAGTATATTCATTGTTAGAGCGAATGAATACGGATGCGGAATTGTATAATGATATGAGCGTATTTATAAGCAGTGAGCTCATGCCTAATTGATAAAGTTTGGACCAAAGTTTCTCGTGGTTAACAGAGTCAAAGGCTTGTTTGAAATCTAGGAAAGCAACAAAAAATTTGCTACGTGGATATCTGATAGATATTGTTATTAAACTGTGAAGAGTAAAAGTCTGGTCAGTGCAGCCTCGATTTTTTCGGAATCCCGCTTGCGTTTCGGGTAGAATGTTGTTGGATTCTGCCCAATTTAATATCCTGTTAGCTAATATTGAAGTAAAAAGTTTTACTATATTATTGATCAGAGCTATACCCCTATAGTTATTTGTGTCGCTAATAGAGCCTTTTTTGTGCAGCATAACAAGGATTATTTTGCCCCACTCGTTTGGGATCTGAGTAGTAGCTAGTATTTTGTTAAATAAATTTAGGAGAAACAATTTCCATGGTATTGGCAAATTTTTTAAGAACTCATTCGAGATTTGATCACTTCCCGGACTCTTACCAATCTTTAATTTTTGTATAGCTGACAAAAGTTCATTAAACGTTATAGGGTTGTCTAAAAGTGGATGACGTGCATCTTGAAATTTTATATTACATTCCGGTTTATTTTGGGGATATAAACATTTTAAATGATTTTCCCAATCACTAATTGGTATGGTATTTGCGTATGATAACTTACTATGCCTAAATGGTTTGATTGCATCCCAGAAATCGCTTCGGTTTTTTGAATGTTCTAATGTGAACCGCAGTTTATTAAAGTATTCCTTTTTTGCATTGTTGATAGTCTGCCTGTATATTTTACTGTATAAGTATTGTTCCCTAGCCTGGATATCGTAATTACTAGCGCGTAACTGTTTATGGTATTTTTTCATAAAATATTTTTGCTGTTTACAATCTTTGTTGTACCATTTCTGCTTGTAGTTGCTAATATTTGTTTGGTTTTTTGCTATAGTGAGCATTTTCGCGGAATCTACTGCATTATAAATGCCATATACATAGAACGAATAAAGTTAATCACAATTAGAATTGTCTAAACAGGGTGCATTAACAACGGTTTCTATTAGTGTCTCAACGTATACATTTTTAGATTGATTGTTCCATTTGAGCGGCTTTCTTTCCTGTATCGTACAGGTTTTTATTGTATTTGGGGAATAATGGTTTTGCGATTCCGCCAATATAATTGAGCACGGAAAATGATCCGAGAAGTGGACATCGTCAAAAACAGTAAAGTCTATGAAATGTTTACTACTATAATGATTTATCCATATTAAATCAACCACACTGCGACCACCAAAAGTTATACATGTTATTTTACCTTCTTTATCGCCTTGACTTCTTCCATTTACCAAAATAAAACCAGCTTTATCCATAATTTCCACAATTTTAGAACCACGTTTTTCTACTTTGCTATCCTCTGACTCTCTGACATGGCTTAGGTGGGGACTGAAAATAGTATCTTCCTCATCGTATTGGTTGAGTTTTCCGCATCTAGCATTAAAATCTCCGCCAATTACTACGTTTTCCTGGAAATTGTTACAGATATAATTAACAGTATCTTCAAAATATTCTAGTTCTATAGAGCACTCATTATTTGGTTTTAAATAGATTGCGCCAATAATATATTTCATGTTATTGCAAATAACACGAAAAAAAATTAAGAAATCTGTTGCAAACAGTACTTCAAAATTTAAATTTTTCTTATAAAATATAATTATTCCACCCTGTGCTCTACCCGTGACAAAGGTTCTGTTAGCAAAGATTATGTGACTGTTATATGTGTCAAAATAATTGGGGAATTTATTTGGGGTTTTTGTTAGCCACGTTTCGCTGAAGCACAATAAATCGTGTTGCAAAAGGAAACTGTAATCATCTGGCCCGAGTTTATACAGATTGTTGAAACCGAATATATTGAAGTAGAGTATCTTAATATATTGTTGTGTATCAGCGAAGGTGATTTTATTACCACTACCATTATTAATACTATAGTTGGTACTTATCTTAGGCATAGGGACTTTTGGTGGCAAGGGTTCATTCTGTGGAGCTACTGTTGTATCCTTCTGTGGGGATGCGGTTAAAGATTTACAGTCTTTTGGTAGCGAAAGCTTGTTCAGTGGATCTACTGTTGTGTCGTTCTGTGGAGATGTGGTTATACCGGGTCGGGAGATGGTCTGGGAACCTCGAAAAAATCATTGATCATGGTCTGTACAACAGTGGCGTTCTGGTTTCCCTCCTTCTCTACGATCTGCCTTTGTACTTTCGCGGTATGTCCTATTTTTGTGGGCGTGTCGTCCGACGATGATTCTCGACTTCGTTTTTCGTTGGATCTTGGAGAATTAAAAATGTGGATTTTATTTCTGATGATTTTCGCATTTTTGCCATCATCCTTATATTTTTTTAAATCTTTCAGTAGTTCTATTCGAACTTTATGCTCGGACTGTGTTAAATCTTCGTTAATGTAGACATTTGTCCCTTTTAACATTCTACGATTTGTAAAAACTGCATCTCTAGTTTTTTGTGACGTGAACGAGATTAACACTGGGCGGTTTTTGACTGGATTTCTTTCTTTGTTGTTTCCTAGTCTTGATACGTATGCGATGTCCGCGTTGGAAAGATTTAGTTGCATGTAACTATTACATAGTTTAATTATGATTTCCTCTAGTTCTGGTTTACGTTTTTCTTGTTCTGGAATTCCTACTATTATTAGATTTTTCCGTTTTATAATTTTCTCTAATTTATTTATGGTAGTTTGTTGTATTTCGATTATGGAGCTTAACTCTTCAACTTTTTGAGACACATGGTTTAATTGTGATGAGAATGCATCTATTTTCTTATTAGTTGCAACAATGTTTTGATTTATGTCATCTAAGAGTGATAGTTTGGAAAGAATTGTCTGTGCGGTTATATCGTTCATACTTGTAGCGTGCAAAATTTTTAGGTTATAGATAAACTTTACCTTTCAATATCGATCTAAAAGACTATGATCGATGAAATCTTTCACTTTGTGTTTTATTATTATGTGCGGTTTTCCTGCATCACATTAAGCAAAATTTGAGCTAAAAAAAAACACTGTTTTTCGAAATTACAATTTGTTTAAAAATTTATGCATGTGCTTCGAACGTTTGCAATGTTGCCACTTCATTTATAGTCGTATTATTGTTTTAAATACATAGTTGTGTTGAGTTAATATATGCATAAGTTTTAGCTGTTCAATCCAGTATTCATCTTCTGTATAGACTTTCGGATTATCACTAAAGGTATAAAACTAACATTTGGTATGATAAAAAAGAAGAGAAGATAAAGAATTGCCATAGTAGCTTTTCAACACACGTTCTTCTGTACTTTTGAAATAGATGAAGATATCCAATAAGATTCCACTGTACATATCCATATCCCAATGTTTCGTGCAATTTCCAACATTTTTTTTTTTCGTGTTTAATGGCATTTAAACAATTATATCCAACAAAGATGACCGACCTGAAACATTTAATCATTTTCGTAATATTTATCTTTTAATCAAACCAGATTATTTTGTTTTTAAGGTTATAAACGTAATTTATCTTAATAATTGCTTTTAGTGTGTACATTATAGTACTGTAAAATCATATTAAATGTTATAAATTTAACATTTGTTTTCAACAATACCACCCATTCTACTGTATTAGTTAATTTTACTTTTCCTATGTTATGAATTTATTCCTGTTTATAAATTCTAAAATGAAACATTTATAACTACTTATTTACCTTAACATTGATGTAATATAAATGAATTGTTATATTGATCCTAAAATAAAATATAACAAATATTCTGTACCAAAGCATTTTCATTCAAAATACATGTTCCAGCTTAAAATATATATAACATTTTATATAATGAAGAAAATATTATTTTTAACATTAATGTATTTAAATTTATTAGTTTTATTTGTGTTATGATTTTTCAAGATTGTTTGAAATGTTATAAATAATTTAAATACCACTTAAAACAAAAGTTACTAACAACATTGGAATTGAGCAATGGTGAACGGACATTGTTCTTTAAAGCGCACCAACTTCAGCGTGGTAGAGATTTGCACTGGTTGAGACTTGCATTACACAGGATAAAAATTTTCGAGATTTGAATAAGAAGAGGTAATATTTTTCGAGCTTTGCAGTGTTGAAAATTGTATAAGTTGTGACATGAATAAGTCAATGTAAAATAATTCGAATTTTGACTATTCGTAAGATGTATAAAACGTGATTTGACCAAGTCAATATAAATGTATTCGAATGTTGTCTGTGCTCCCCTCGCCCTGGGACACCTGTATTTTAAGTCAATTAAACTTAAATAAAATTATTTTTTAAATTTTATGGTATTTACTTGATAGTCGAGTAAGTGCGATGCGAAAGTTTGAAATAACAGTGGCGCTAGTGATGTAAACCAACTGCCAATGGGCGGAGCGCTGTGGAATGGACCTTTATGCCTTTTACATTTTTATTGCACCGTGACGTCATTTTTCAATGCGCCACGTAGTGAAATTTTTATGAACTAGAGATGTTGTCAAGTGAAATGATTAAAAGGACAAGCATTTATTTTCGATAAAAAAATATTTAAACACAAATCTTAAATTA